>JAHQIW010000221.1:0-376046 GCA_019055375.1 Parelaphostrongylus tenuis | reverse complement strand
AACGACAATTGATGGACGAGAGCCGTTACCGACTGGATTCCTCGGGACATCAAACGCTCTACAGGAAAAACCACCGGCCCGATGTTCCGATTTCTTCACGAAAGCGATAGAAGAAAGATGTGACGCTCAGCGAATCTATAGAGCGAGTAGGACCCACTGGGCTACTCTTGCACGCGATAGGGAAAATGGAAGAGTGCTGGTACCCGCTCCACTCACTCGGCGATCAAGGGGGCGACAGGCGGTGCAGGTGATTTGGAAATGCAATTCAATAACATTCTCCTAACTTATCTTATTAGGAGATAATCAAATAAGTGGTTACAAAATGGTCGTAAGTAAGGATTCAGAACGTTGTCAGAACAAAATCGCCATCTGTTGCTTGGACACCGATAATATCAGAGATAATACTGTAAATGGAACGTACATAAACTATATAAACAATGGTGACTATTTTCAGGACCCACAGAGCATTTACCAAGACCTTCGTTCGCTTTCCCTGTCTATAGCTGGCTTCGCCATTCTTATCTTCCGTTATCCCTCATTATTTGGAATTTCGAAATTCGAGTGCGGGTTGTGGCTTTATGTAGTCACTACGTGTTTCGCCCTAGGTGGGTAATTTTTCTTTCGCGTTTAACAGCTAGTCACAATGAAAATGTATTCCTTTGCGAAAAGTATGAACCCTAGTACTTTCATAATTCATGACAGTTTATACTGTCCCACATAGTTTCGAAGAATCGCTTAAGATCGACCCACTGTTATTTAACCTACATTAACTCATTGGCTCGTTTTTACTGACGTAGAGTAATTTGGCGTGTTTTGATATTCAATGCCTATTTCGCTTACAACATCTGGTTCATGACCGTTATCTGCTTTGAAAAGTAGAACCACTGCTCAACAAACTTTCATTTCCGCAGCATTCTCAACGATGAAAGTGCTCTGCGTAACTCGCCTGATTCATTTCTAGCCATTGAAAGAAGAATTATTTACAAGCCACCGGAAGGCTGTCCTTGTTCTCGATTACAAAGCGATGCAAAACTTATGATAAAAAAATTTTATTTATAAAAGTTGACAATGAAACGAGGTAGTTTCTTAAGCAATCGGCTTTTACTTGGTTGAGGCGGTGAATATCTTCGAGGTAATCAAACTAAAGCACGCCAACAGATGGAATGTCGATCTTCAGGGAAGTTGTCAATGGAACTTAGGTTTTGCCGTAAGTCCACGAATATTTTGTGTTGATGTTTATGTAGCCACACATGATCAGGGACGATTTTGTCAGGTTCGAACATTGATTCCAATCACTGTTGTGAACGGCGTAATGCTGACAACATTTTTCATGGAGAACGGCAAAGTGAGTTCCGCTTTTTTGTCTGGGAACACCACAAATTAGCAAATTCACCATCTTAAGCATAAAAGAAATTTTTTTGACTAGACTATGACGTGGATATCAATCATTTAAGTGAATTCTCAAGTCAGAGTTTGTAGTTGAAATCTTCAAATTTTCCTCCATCCCAATATCTAATATTACCGTTTTTATTCAATTACGTGATAGCTAAGTGTAACGATCATTCAAAACGATATTGGCTAACGTTTTAGCGAAATGCAAATTCTTCAGAGCTTGTAAACGGTGAATTAGCTGCAATCTGGTTATCTGAATATCTCCATAATCTTGACGAAAAGCACCACGAAACATGAATATCACTTTTTGACACTTTATTAATCCATCTTAACAGTGTTTTTCCACAGTGTGCCGATCCCAGTACTTCTAGCATTCAATTTTTTTTGGTTTTCTACTTGATAGTCGTAGAATATTGGAGTGAGTGTCCTTATAATTTCGAGGATAGCCTGGCTCTGATGTTCCGTGAGACGTTGCTGTGGAATGCCGTAGAAAGTTGGGGGATGGAACTCGGTTCCACGCGTCCGCGACCAGTATCAAAATCGGTCATTTCGCGACCACATGAATATCAGTTATTTGAAACAGAACAGTTTCTTCACTCATTCACCATTTTAAGAATTTGTTTTACAATGCCTTCTTCTTGAAGACTAGTTCCATAATTTACCTCAATGTGTAATGTCCATGTCTCACGATAGATTATCAGTCTGAGAAATTGTGCAGGATTATGCTTGATAATGTGCCAATTCTTCCTAAGATTCATTATCGGACTCTTGGATGGACTATCGCAGTTAAAAACTCTTGAAGGATGTTACACTAAAGTCTTACATTTCTATGCTGATATTGGCTCAAAACTAAAAATTTCCTCATTATTTCGACGTATTCGCGCGTATTGGAACGTGCTACTTAACTTTAGGTACAGCGAGTAGGGGTATTTTATCCAAAGACTTCTACTGGTCTAGTTTACTCAAAGCCCTCCTAAGAACGGATCTTTTCATATATAAAAATTTTTTCATGATTTTAGTATCACTCAGGACTCCTTATTCTTCAACTACTCTTTTCGCAACGTTATGATCTTCTAAATACACCTATAAAAATTGAGTGGTAAACAAAAATCCAACTTTTGAGGGTAGAACTGGCCTTTTACCTATATCAGGAGCGCGTGCTACCACTACAACACCGAGGCCAACGTTCATTCACCACTCGTTCTTCGATACCTTATTATCATCTCACTATCATTGTGAATTTTTGCTCACCACTCAGTTCTCTTAGGTATATCTGAAATTTAAGAATTATCTTTGCCTGTTAGATTTTATAGATAAGGAAGAAGCGTGAAGGCGATAATCCAGAAATTTCAATTCGAGCAAAAGCCAATATCTAGGCCAGTAATCGGTAGACGTTCGCCCAATATTGTTTCCATCAGTAATGCTAAGTTGTGGCGCATAAAGTGCAACTGTTGAGCTGTCATAAAGAGGAACTTTTCCGTTAGCTGAGCTCCAGTTCTACGTTCAGAAACAGATTGCTTCGCTTTTGTTTTTTGCGATTAAACCACCATCCGATAGCTTATATCAAAAGATCTTGAACGAAGTACTCCGTCTTCAAAAATGCCTTGCAGTTGCGCTTAAAAGAGCAAAAACAGTATTTTGTTTCTCATTAAAAGATTTCTCGCTGACGAATGCTTTACTTTACAAGTTTCATTATTCAATCGATAGACCAAATCTTATTGATTCCAATGATTTATTTTGCTTTTGTGATGGACCTGGTATTACGCTGCTACAGCGAAAAGAAGACTGGTTTTCGCAAAAAATGGATCACTTCGACCATCCTTTCTTCACTTCAACCCATTGAGGAAAACGTATTTTTTGATCGTTTCTGAAGTTTGAAAAATCAATCGATAGCATAAATCAAAAGAATTTGAATGGTATGATTCACTTTTAAAAATACCTTGTTATTACGCTGAAAGAGCAAAAATAATATTTTGTTTCTCATTCAAAGATTTCTCGCTCGCAAACAGGTCAAAAATTTCCCTTTGGAGTTTCAGTTAATGGTCGATAGATTAGATCTTCGGAATCCCAACGATCTATTTAATTTTGCATATCGACCTCATATCAAGCTGCAACAGCCAAAAGAAGATTGGGAGTCGCAAAAACTAGAAAAAGCATTGAAGTGCGAAACTTGATCTTACTTTTGAGTTATAAGGAGCTAGAAAGTCCCTTAAACAAACCAAAAATATTATTGGAATTTCTAGATTTGATCTATCGTGCGGTTCACGAAACTATTTGAGAGGAGCCCTGGTCAGCGAGAAATCTTTGTATGAAGAACAAATTATTAAAATTACTCTTTCAACGCAATGACAAGGCCTTTTTGGAAGTAACATACACCATTCAATTTTTTCATTCAAGCTATCGATTGATTATTTAATCATTAGAAACGATCAAAAAATACCTTTATCTCAATGGGTTCAAGCGAAGAAAGGACAGTTGAAGTGATCCACTTTGCGAAACCCAATATTCATTTGACTCATAATTATACCTTTATTTCGAGTGCCTTGTTTAGACGACGTTCAAATTTCAATAGATCCTTTCATTATTATTTGAGCCAACTTGTCATGTGGTCTGGTAAGGGCTCTTGTACGACCCGATACACGTGTTTCGTCTTTACAGACTCGTCAGCCGGGCGGAACCCGTCGTCTTTCAATCTTTTTATAGTCAGTTCTCTCGGGAGCCTTACACTCCTTTTAGATAGTCATCGAAGGCGAACGTTTTACACTCTATGTCAGTAAAATTTTCACCTAACACAGAATGTTGCGCACTCGATTGCTTTTTGGCTGGTATTTTATCATAATTATACCTTTATTTCGATAAACTTGATTCAACCCAATTATAATTAAAAATACCGACCAAAGAGCAATCGAGTGCGCAACACTTGTGTTAGGTGAAAATTTTACTGACATAGAGTGTAAAACGTTCGTCGTCGTTGACTCTCTGTAAGGAGTGTAAGGCTCTCGAGAGAACTGACTATTAAAAGATTGAAAGATGACGGGTTCTGCCTGGCTGACGAGTCTGTAAGGACGAAACACGTGTATCGGGTCTGTACAAGAGCCCTTACCAGACCACATGACAAGTTGGCTCAGATAATAATGAAAGGACCTATTCATTTGACTGTTACAGCGTGATATCGGGTTTCGTTATAAAAACCAAATAGATTATTGGAATCCTTAGGAGGTGATCTATCGATTGGTTAGTAAAACTCCAGAGGAAATACTTTGGTCAGTGAGAAATTTTCCAATGAGGAACAAAATTTTATTCTTGCACTTTCAGTGGAATAAGAAGGCTTTTTGGAGACGAAATAAACCATTCAAATTCTTTTGATTTCTTCTATCGAACAACTATTTGAAAATTGAAAAAGGTTAAGATATACGTTTTTTACCAGGAGTCGAATTGGCACTCAGCTAATGGAAAATAACCCTTAAAGCACACATGATAGAATCGTATGAACACCACGCTTTCAAAGTTTTCCTCACATACATCAAAACGGCGTGGTAAACAAGTCCTCTTCCTATGGACACTGTAACAAGACCTATTCTTCTTATCAATGCCTATGGTTTTGTAGCTCATTGATCGCTTATTTGCCCAATTTTAGACAGCGTCAAAAGTGGAGCTGCTTGGGCAACTTCTCTTCAGAGGCCATTAATTCATGATTTCTCGTTATCATGTGCAATGTGTGTAGTGCGCTGATGGCCTCTGACTTCTCTTACAAAGGTTTCCATCTAATGAAACGTGTGCCACGATATCAGCAGAAAATGAAGGCGTACTTAGAAGCTAAATCCCGATCAAAGGAACAACATTGGAAAGGTATTAGCAATGTTGTATGCTTGAAAACAGAGTAAATGTGGGTTTCAATATAATATCATCGTACTGTCTCTAATAACGCCGAACACTGTTACCATCAACGTACAGCTTGCACGAGTCTCCATTCGTCTTTTTTGCGTTGTAGGCGTCCAAAGTACTTCTGTTAAGTAAAGAAAGGAGGTCCACACTTTTTGATCAATGCTTCAACATTTCCACTGTCTTTGGTTAGTAAATCAAGGGATTGGTGAAAAACTCTTTCCGAATGATGTGGAAGTAATTCGCTGATGGCGACACAAAGCCTCTCTCACATGCCACTCGGCAATTTCGTAATATGCATGCTAATGTTCAATAATAACTTCGTTAAACGAACTCTATATATGTATAATAATATATATATGCGCTTAAGTGTCGGCGAAACTTTCTATTCACCATCATTGGACCATGGATACTTATTGGATTATGGATAACTCCAAGCAGTCTCAAACCACCGGGTCACAGAGCCAAAAGTAAATGTGTAAGTTGTCTAAAGCACTACAATATAATGAGAATTACTTGTACTCGTTATACGAGAAGAGCTTCTAAAAGCAAGAAGAGAGATGCATTTACGACGAGAAACACATGAATTTCATAAGTAACTGCTACAGCAACTGCCACAATTTGATAAGTAACTGCTGCAACTGCTAAAAAAAATTTGACATCGAGCAGATACGAAGCGTGAGTTCGCAAAAACAGCAGAGAACCGTCGACTTACACCGGTGCTTGTAGCTCTAGAGAAGTATCAAGGAAGATCTTAGAGAAACAAAAGCGTTAGTCGCAGGCGCAGCTGCAATTGTCGATAAGAGCATTTGCAGTTTTCAGCGAAGCATCGAAAGCCTCAAAATTAAGATGGTAGCATTTCGCCGTGCGGGCGGAAAATTTACAGAAAGGTATAATGCTCATCAAGTATTTATGGCGAAAACGACCCACTGACCTACTGTCATTAGTTTTGCATAAGTTTTTGCAGTAGAGCAATAAACACCACATTTATTAACCAAAAGGAAATAGAATTGCTTACAAAACTATTCAACGAAGGACCATGAGTCTGAATACATTTCTATCACCTCTCAGGCAACAAGTCGAAACCGCGCTCATAGAAGTCGTCAACCCTGGATTTCAGAAAGTTGTCAATCCCCGACACAATGGTTAATGTCTTTTTTCTCCTGCTCAGAAAGTGCACCAGCGACCGCAAGAGGTGATAGCCAGACGGCGACAAGTCGAGGCTGTACGGCGGATGAACGAGAAACTCCCAGCCCAGTCCGGTCAGCTTCTTCCTTGTCAATTTGGTGACATGCAACCTTGCGACGCCTCAAAACAGGATGTGATTGCGGCGGCGTCGACGTGGCAGGTCCGATTGCAGTGGAACGAACAGAAGCGCTGTTTACCTGTACATACATCTTTGAACCTTTGCACGGTCGATGATCTTGAAGGTTGTCTGTGTATCGCGTCCCAATTCGTACTTGCAAAACAGCAAATTGCAAAATAGGCTTCGTTTGAGCGTCCATGATGCGAAAAGTATGGACAAATTTCGTACCAAAAGATAAGTCAAAAAATCCTTCTCAGCGCAGTCTCCACTTGCTGCCTGATATATGGCATGCATGTGTTCAGGCTGATAGAGCATACTTTGAATAGTGTTGTCTAGCATTTTCAAATAGTTCTAGTTAACAAATTTCGTGTTTACTGCTCTAATGTCAAAACTTATGAGAAGACCTAATATATACAACTGGGAGATATGGAAGAAATACTGAGTCACTGGGTAATCAACAAATGGGCATGTAATACAGGTAAGCATGCAACTTATAATTTATTAGGCGCACGTAGCACAACGACTCTAGTATTCTGCATTGCATACATTGCCTTCGCCCCACACCATGTATCATTTGAGGGGCTCGACGTTAGTTCTTATTTTTCAATGATTTATGGTAGCACATGTTTCAATTGCAGTCTTGCCACTTTCTTCGCGTTCGCAAACGGTGCATGCAATACCATGCAAGCAATTTTTTGTTCACAAGAAGTGAGTGTTTTAATTGCTTATCAGAGTGGGAGAGAGAAGCATGCTGTTATGTCTTTTCTTTCAGCTGTATAGCAAATTTGTTTGTTATGCAATGAGACTCCTTCCTAAGCGTTTGTCCCCAGCATTTGACGAAGTAAGCTTATGGTCTCGAGAAGAGGTAGTGAAACGCTATAGAAAGCAAAGGGAGATGGAGAACATTTCAACGACTGAAGGACAAAATTACTCGCTCTTGTCTTCTGCTCATCGTTTAGTTTAATTTTGAATAAATAAATATACATGTATATATATATATATATATATATATATATATATATATCACTTATCACTTTATCTGTCGTATCACACTTTTTGTACTCTTTTAATGTGCGGGTTGCGGTCCTTCTACCATATATTTCCTCTCCTCGCGGTTTACGGCTTGATTAAGGATCGTTTTCTTTCAGAACGTCGTAGGATACTAAATGCAATTTTCGAGGTAAGTCAGACTGCGGCGTTCCTTAGAGCGTTCGTTGTTGACTGCCTGTAGTTTCGAGGGAAGATCAACATCTCGTCCAGCTTCACTAACCACTCTGCCGCAGATCCCCACTTTTGTATGTATATATATATATATTATATATATATATATATACATGTCTATATACATGTATATATAAGGATATATACATGTATTCAGACATATCGACTGGTCGACTATATTTGAGTCCTCGTTATTTTGTAGGTCAATATAATCTGAAAGAATTTTTGAGACCTTTCAGGGGTCTGTTATTGGCATTTCTAGCGGTAGACGTACTTTTCGAAATCCTCACTAGGCCTCGAAATGCCATCAGACCTCTGGAAGGCTTCTAGAATTCCATCAGACTATATATACATACGTATACGTGTGTATATGCATATACATATCCGTATGTATATATACATGTGTACCTATGTATATAAAAATTATGTACATTTTTGAGTAGATATTACATATTAGATATGAATTGTTGCAACTTAACAAAATTGAAGGGTTATCTACCACATTTCAAACAAGCACTGTTGAAAAAGTGTTGGATGCTGGCTTACGTCAAAATGAGAATGGAGGACGAAGAAATGACAAAATGTGAAATTCTTTATGTATGTTCCTTCTTTTAGTCAATTCTCCAAACAGAAATTTTCCTAGTTACGAAAGGAAATCTAAAACGAAGTGATGAGTTTACCACCAACTTCCTTTCCTTCTTTTGAAGTTCAGAGAATTTCAACGCTGCAGCAACATCGATACGCAATAATTTAGTGAGAATCCTCGAAAGTTTCAGCGTTTGTACGTGAAACAAGTGGATGGTTGTCCGGATGGATCCTCTGTAACAGGTTTACGTCATATCAAGTGAATATCGTTTTTATTGTATTTACAAACTTAGGAACTCATTTTTCAATAAATTATGTGAGACAGCGACCACATTACGTGGTCCTATTTTACTTATGAAGCCACAAAAAACATAGTAAAAAATAGAATCGTAGAAAAGAGGAACGACGAAACTAGGATTTTTTTAGAGTGGATGCATCGATATTAATGAGCAGTCATATTGCCTTATCGATATTGCGGGCCTGATGTAATGTAGTTGATAAAGAAAAGGATCACATGAACTACTCTTGTAAAAGATATTGGAATTCACAGATGAAAGCCTCACTCCTTGGAAACTTGTTTATTGCTTTAGGTTTATCTAGTCGAAAATAAATGGCACTTTTCCGTTATCTGCATTCCGTTTCGACTCTTCGGAAGAAACTTATTTTGCACTTATAATTGATGCCAAAATAATCATTCGATAGCATACATCGAAGGAATTCTAATGCTTTATCGAATCTTCAAAAAGACCTTGTTAATGCGCTGAAAGAGCAAAAATAGGATTTCATTTCTCGTTTAGAGATTCCTCGTTGACCAAAGCTTTTCTTTCGGAGTTTTAACAAACAGTCGGTAGATCAAATCTTAAGTTTTCCGATGATTTACTTGGTTTTAAAAATGGATCCCGCATTACGCTGTAACAGTTGAAAGAAGATTGAGTTTTACAAATCTGGATCACCTCTGTTATCCGCTCCTAACTTCGATACCTTGGGAAAAACGCACTTTCTGGTCGTTTCCAATGTTCAAGTAATCATGTGATAGCTCAGACCAAAAGAATTTGAGTAGGGGGTATTTTATCTTCGAAAAAGCTTTTGTTGCGCTGAAGAAGTAAAAAATAAATTTCTCTTGTCGACAAAGTCGGTTCAATCGACTCTACCAATCAATCAATGGGCCGTCGGGAAGCGGAGGCCACGCCGACACAACACCTATGTCCTATGAGCGAAGCGACGGCCAGCGTCGACCGGCATTCATCAGCAGGCGACGACGGAGAGCGGTTGCTCCATCTCCGTCGTCTTACCATTTTCTTTGTTGTTGTGTATGTGAGTTTTCTGCATTATCAATTGTTCTCATCGGACATTGATTTTCATCATACGGTTAGGTCCTTCCAACTCTTGATCGCATGTCGATTGTCTAGTTGCTAGGTGGATCTATTGCGTCATCATCATTGTTCGTGCCCTCACTTATGATTCGTCTTGTTCCCTCATTCACATTCTCTCGTTCCATTGTATGTAAATCATCACTATTCTACGCGGCTCTGGTTACATGGAGAGGCGCATTGTTCCTTATTATATCTTTGGTTCTTCGAACTGTTGTGTGACTGGTGAGTGGATTCATTGAGTAATTATCGTAGTACGTACTTGTAGCTCATCGCTCACTACTATCGCTCACTTTTCTCACGCTCATCGCGAATGTCTTGTGTTTTGTCTACAATAGCAATCTTATTATTGTCATCAATACACAAACCCACTGAGCCACCATTTCATATCACTCTTATTGCTCTCAACAGCTACATAAGCTCACTAAACCACCACTTTAGCTTAATCACACTTTCTCATAACTACCACTTGCTCATGTCGCGTAATACCGTATTGGCTATTATTGTTTATATCGTTTGTTGTACTAATAATAGTATTATGTAGATAAAAGTTTCATTAATGATTGTTGGCTATAATTGTTGTTATCGTTTGCTGTGTTAATAATATTCTTGTGTAGATAAAGTTTTGATTACCCAAGTTTGGGGCTGAAACGCGTACATCACCATCAACCCAGTCGAAGGCCAAGCACCAACATCTCCACGACATTTGTTTCTCGTTTAGAAATTTCTCATCGACCGAAGCTCTTCCTTCGGAGTTTTAGAAACCGAGAGATAGATCAGTTTTTGAGGACACCAATGATTCAATTTGTTTTGAATATGGACCTCGTATGACTTGAAACAGCGAAAAGAAGATTGGGTTCACAAAACTGAAAAGAACGCTAGGTGCGATTTTCTTCTGGTTCTTCTTAGCCAATTTTCTTTTGGTTCTCATGAAGCATTAAGAAGTCCGTCAAAAAAAAACCAAAAATACCGTTATAGTTATTGAGATTCAATCTATCGTTTGGTTTTTGGAACTGTAAGAGAGGGGCTCTGATCAGCGAGAAGTCTTCTAAAGGGAAAAGATGTATTATTTTTGCTCTTTCAGCGCAATAACAAGGCTTTCTTAAAAGTAAAGTGCACAATTCAAATTTTTTTGATTTATGCTATCGACTGGTTATTTAAACATTGAATAAGATCAAAATTTACATGTTTCACAATGGATCGAAATGAGGAGAGGGTAGTGGAAGTGCTCCAGAATTGCGAAACGCAACCTTCTTTTGGCTGTCACAGCGCAGTAGGAGGTTCATTTTGAGAAAAAACAGATCACTGGAATCCATAAGACTTTATCTACCGACTGATTACTAATACTCTGCAGGGAAAGCCATGGTCAGTGAGAAATCTTTCAATGAGAAACGAAGTTTTATTTTTGCTCTTCCGGAGCGATAAGAAGGCTATTTTGAAGATGAAATGTGCCCTTTGAATTATTTTGATTTGTGCTATCGAATGACTATCTGAAGATTAAAAAGGCTACTGATGTCCACTTAAATGTTTCATTTTTCTTATATACATTTATATATGTTTATATACATGTATGTATGTATATATCTATATTTTAGCAGACGATAGCCCTTGGCGTTTACCAATCCGTGAGGTGTGCGCCACGCGTTCTAACATATCAGGCATAATAGAGGTGATTGAATGCAAATCCGACTTGAACAATGACTTTCGGTGATGCACTGATGACATAAGTCAGTGTTGCTATTTCTCTTCACAAGTGTGACGCCAACTGGCCAATTACGGGTGATAGAACTCTTCATAAGCCTAAAGCGCTGATTGAAATAACTGTTTATGTTGCATGACACCTCTAACCACTAAACTACATGCATCTCTTATGTCGACTAGAATTATGATAATTGGGAGCCCTTTCGTTGCAATTTGCGCCACCAACTAAGCTTGTCATCCGTAAGGTGCTCAACTTTCCAGCATTTTACGTGATGCAATACGAAGAACCACATCGCAGGTATGGAAAACTGATGGAAATCAATTCAAATCACTGTGACTATGAGAGATACACAGGCGTCAGAACGTGAGCTTGGTGAAAATTCATGTACCTACCACGGATAAGTTGTTGGGATGAGACTTCAAGATAAGTCAAATCCCTAGTGTCTAGGAAAGAACGTAATGTTGATGGAGTAAGGGCCGAATTCTAACTTTGTTCTCCCGCTTGAACCCACTTTGACGGCAGTTTACTATGATCATCCCCGATCGCCCACAATGCTAGCACTTCTGTTTTGCATCTTGTCAACACCTCGACATGGCTTGAAGTTGACATACGAAGGAGGCTTGGTCGTGTGTGGAAGATTTCGAATCACTCGCCGAACATCTTCTAGGCACGAGGGCCCCTAGTAGTTCCCTCACTTTGTATTGCTGCAGTACGCATATAATAAAATTATTTGAAGTTATATTTAAAATAATCTCAATATGTTTTTGTAGCTAAAAATTTCCTTTCTCTACACTAGTAGTATCGAAAGGATGAAAGACCTATAGTACCTATCAATGAGTAATCTTTGTGATTTCAATTACTGTGACTTCGCATGAAATTTCAAAAAAGTTTTGTTACGAAAAGCAAAAGAATGTTCTGTTGCCAAACCCACCTTCAACTTCATGACAGCCCGTGCGACTCTGTGCTTCATACTGTGACAGTTTGAAATTATCAGGCACCTAATGCAACAGTGGATATCTATGGTCTACGGAAATGATCCACAGCCTACTCCAAATAAGAAGAAAGCAAAGAAGAAGAAGGTAAGCAGCTCTTATGACTTGAATTACCGCTACGAGCAATGGTTCTTCTCCTAAGTGTATTCTGAATCAACAATTCTTTATCCTTTTTCAACTACGATTTCGTTGAGATTTTAACAAATGCATGTGATCCTCAACCTTAAGTCGAGTAGGAAGTTATGTGGTTAACGACTGGCCGCGGAGCACGAGCAGACAGCGAAGTGCGCAATTCTGCTATGCCAGCCCCTAAAGAATTGCGCCGAAGTGGTATGTAGCTATTTATGTGGGAAATGAAGAGCCTAAGTCAGATAAATGATTCCGCCTCGCTCACCGGCTATAGGGTTGGTGAGTAGCCCCATGAATCTGGCGTAGCACATATATGTACCACTTTTCGTCGAGTCGCGCGCCGAACAGTGCGAAGTCGTTCCATTGGCGTCGCCTGAGCATATTTCGCCGGACAGAACTTTTCCGCCAGAATTTTAGTAGATATTCGATAGCCAAAATTTCGATAAATTCAATGGATTTTAACAATTCAAAAGTTCGACTTTCTATAAACCTCGGCATAATCAATTGATATATGAAAATGGAGAAAACTTATCTTGATTAGCTGACGCGAGGTTGATAAAACAGTTGTAGAAATTCGGCTGACGTTTCGGCGACCCGCCTTCTTCAGAGCCTGGACGTATATAGTATTTCTCAAGTACATCTTCTTGTACCGATTTGTCACATTATATTTCAGATCAATGGATTTTAGTTTTGACAGAACTTTTTCTGTGCTCTAAAGCAGCGAGAAAAAAATGGATTTCGCAAAATCCGATCACTTTCGTTCCCCGCATCCTTTTTCGACTCTTTGGAAAGAAAGCGTTTCCTGGCCTTCTTAGTTTTACTAGCCGTCCGACAGCTTACGTCCCGATGATTTTAAAAACACTTCATTTTTCAAATCACTTTTTTGCCACACTGTAGCAGCAAAAAAAATTGTATCTTGCACTAGAGCATTTTTCGTTTCACAAAGCTTTTCCCATAAACCTTTGAAAGTCATTCCATAGCTTAAACACTATGCCTGATAATCATTGTTTGAGCTGCGCATGTCAGTGGTCTGTCAAACAGGACTAACTTATAGAGTCCGATACACGTATTTCGATCTTGCGATCTCGTCAGTAAGAAAATACTTGAAACGAAAGATATGATTTATTGTTTATACTAGCCAAGAGCAATCGAGTGTGCAACACTCTATGTTCGGTGAGATTTTTACAAGACATAGTGTGTAAAACGTTCGTCGTCGCTAATTCCTAGTGTGGGGACTGGAGCTCCCACAGAGATTAGCAAAAGACGAGAAAGGGTAACTGCCCGACTGACGAGATCGCAAGATCGAAACACGTGTATCGGGCTCTATAAGTCAGCTCTGTTTGACAGACCACTGACATGCGTGGCTCAAATAATGATTATCAAGCTTAAACAGTAGTCGGATGACAACTGAACAACAAAGCCTGAGCGGTCATTATTGTTGGTCCGTCTGCTGTATGACAGAAAGATGACAACGAAGCCATAAGACCTTTACTATAGTTCTTCCGATGTGATTGGTGTTATTCGGTAAATAAACTACCTGAGTTTCTCTCCGCTGACAGACGGCTTTTGCACTCAGATTTGCCCCTCTTATTACTTTGGTGAACTAATAATCTAAAGAGAATACGAGCATCTCGCCAGTATTCCTAAACAAGTCATGAATGTTCTTCTTATTCCTAACCATTTCTCGAGAACAGTTGTGTTATGTCCCTCTAACCTCAGCAATCAAGAACTTCTGGCTTGACCATAAGTTAACTAAATCTGAGTTTTTTTATAAGAAAGGCACATGAGTTTCCTATGGAAATTCGGCCGCTTACATCAAATTTTCAAGTGTAAAAAACGAGAAACTTCTTTGTTAACTAACATTTCTATCTTCAAGTAATTCAGAGAAGGCCTTGGTACCCAGTAATGATTTAACAGTAGTTTTATTTGAACCCATCTTTTTTTACTTTGTCAAAATTTTCAGTTATCTCACGATATCAGTAAATCTCGTCTCGAGTCGATAAAACATTTCTTGGCCTTAATGAAAAGGACGACGTTCTGGGGGAAGTGCGAGACTGAAGTACCTTTTGAATTCAACAAATATTACGTATGTTCCCTCAGATTAGCAAACCCATCAATATTCAAAATTATATCTTGATTATTTCAAGAGAGCTCTGGAGAAATACCGCAATTCTCTCAACTACGACCCTTGCGAATTTTGTCTCGTTCCAACTTTCAGTAACAACGGAGACGTAAGAAGGAGACAATTTATAAGGACAGCGGTTGAACAGTTAAATCCAGAGGTACAAAATCTACCAGCTGCTAAAGCTAAAATTGTCCTTACTCTTGATTCGTTCCACGTTAGAAAGTATTTTGTACCAAAATTAGCAATAGTATTAATTCAGTTCGGGAACACTTCGAAAATTCGGAATTTTTCTCATAACATGAGAGCACCTTTGTGCACTGTCATTTTGGTGTTCACTAAATCCCAGTTGACATGGCAAAAAAAAACAATTGTAGCTTGGAGCTTCTTCACTGCTAGAGTGAAACAATAGTCATAAATTGTAGTCTGGCACTGTATTTACATCACAAAGCTGATGAATTCATGGGAGAACATTTGTCTACCAAACAGGCCGAAAGTGGTGAGTAAAAGACCCTGATGACATAACTTTTTCGATTGCATGTAAAGCTGATGGAAATCATTCCTTCCCAAATATTCACACAGAATCATAACTGTAGTGATAAAGGTAATAGATGCATTTGCTACACTAAATGATCAAAATCCTCAAGATGGCGATTTTGTTGTTGGTGGTGGTGGTGGTGGTATTGCGCGCTATTTCAATATGATATCTATTGCATTCGATTCGCATATTTATGTGCGTCTTCCTTGCATAATCTTGTTTTAATTGAAGTTACGGAACGATTTCGCCGAATCATTGGTCAGAACACCTAGAAAAAATCCGGATGAAGTTGGGCGGTAAGAGAATGGTTTTTTTTTCTAGAGGAAAGAGATATTACTAGAAGTTGACTCAGAAATTGATCAAATGCTGAGCAGATCAATATTTCACGGTCCAGCTAGTCGCTTACAAAACGGAGAACTCCACCGAAAATAAGACGGAAACTTACGAAATTTCACGATTTCAGATGTTGAGATGTTGTGTCGCTACATTTCCACATCAAATGACGAACACATTTTGAGCAGCAATACATTCTCTCATTTAGTGTGCAATGTCATTGGTTTTACATGAGTTTGACCCGTCACAGCTTGCCGATCTGACCTTTCTCCCCAATTACATGTTGCATACACGTCGAGCATAGTTAACCTTGTTATCGAGAATATGCCAGATAAGCCTTTCAAAGCTTTCGTCAGAAGTAGTCACGCGAAGTTGTGTAGAGGAAGCGATTGCCTCCCAAAAATCTTCCACTGGGGCGGAGATTCCTGTTCCACTGTTTGCTATGTTTAATAAATCGGATATTTCTTTTCTATAAATGGTAAATCATTCAGCAAATAGTTTAATTTCACTAAGAAAGTTATATTCAGATCGCTACCGGCAGATACATTTGATCCACAATGGATGATGACCGACGAGGAGAAAAGGACTGCAGAGATGCAGGCAACTAACTCACTGTCATTGCCCTTTTATCATATTCAACAGTAATTCGTGAACTCTCTTATTATAAGAGTTATCTGATAGAGTTTGGAAAATGGCCGATGAAAACAGGGGCTATCTGGAAAGATCGCTGGCACTTCGTAGATAGAACATAACATGATTACAGTGTTATTTCTAACTATTACACTAATGGATTCTTTGTATCATAAGTGATAGTGTGCGTGAAATGTTTGCAATGCAGGTACATAACCAAAAGTTAAAACGTTGTACTTTTCATTCTTCTTAGCTTTTCGTCATTATTTTTGTCGATCTGTTTCTTATCGACACGTCCGTTCGCATTTTGAGTAGAAGTTTGAGTATCTTACGTATAATTTAATCTCATGGATGATAGAATGCAGTGGCTATGGGGAGGATTGTCTCCATCCTCAAATGTGTTGACGTATTTAGCCTCACACTAGAATTCTTTGCATGAAATTCTATTCGCATGGCTTTGCGTTAAATAAAATATTTCTTCAATATCCAACGACTCTTCAGCTCAACGTAGTCAATTCTGGGAATCAAGAACGCTAGATAACTGCTGCCTGATCATTTTCTTGAAGTACAGTTTCTATGAACCCTGATCAAAACATGTATAATTGATAACATATCTTGCACCCTCGTCAGTTGTACAGTGCCTTTTGGTCCAGCCAATCTCTCGCAGGGGGATATTATTCTTGCATTTAAAGAAATCAATGCCGAATTATCTCAAATAACCGCATGTTAAGTGGTAACGTCCCGATGTTTCAGCGACCGGCAGTAGACCGGGCTAGTGAAATATATCATGACTTTACATTTGACTGTCTTTATACAACTCATGAGAGGCTCGAGATGCGTTGTCAGATTATATATTGTTTTGGCGAGGTCTATAAAAGCAGTCGAATGAAAGTAGAGATATGATTGATTTTACCAGCCATGAGCGGTCGACTGTTGGTCATTGCAGTGTTGGGGGAGTATCACCTAACATGCGATGGTTTGAAATAATTCAGCGTCGATTCCCTCAAATGTCCCTTTCCAGGGGATCGGCTGAACCAAAGGGCATCCTGTTACTTACGAGGCTGTGATACCGAAACACGTGCCTAGTACTGTATAAGTGCCATATCAGACCTCACGAGAAACTCAGGATGTGTCCTCAGTTGATTATTTTCTGTTAATTCAGCCGGAATAACTTCACTATACGGTTGATTCCCGTTAGACGGCATCGAATGAAGAAATGGCTCCTTTCGCTGGACACGATATTTTCATGAGAGTGTTAATAATCAATCGAAAGTTCGAATATCGGGCTATTACGCTACTTGTTTTTATTTCAAAAAACCTTCTTATAGCGCTGTAATTCAAAATAGGATTGTATTTCACACGCTCTACTCGCTTTCATTAATATGAAACTTATACTTAGCTGAAAGCACGGAAAGCATATCAACGTGTAGAGAAAATCTTGTAATATCAAAGCAATATGTTCTATCACAATTTCTTTTTAAAAGTGGAAAAAATTTCGAATTTAATGAGAAGAATCGCAGTCCCATGTAAATCGCTCCTGTAACGTCTAACGATCACGCGTTATCGATCCATAGTCAACACATCCAATCGCCGAGTAAATGCGAGGCGCATGTGGAAGACTATCTTATTTCCTCTGCTAGATTGGAGTGAAACAGTTTTTCTTTCTAGAAATTATGAAGTGCTGAAATCATCGAAATTTACGCTATCGAAAAGCTACTTATAGTTCAAGGGAAGAACTTTGTGCTGCGAGAACGCGCTTGTGAGTGCAACGAATCGTCTTTTCTTGCTACAGCATTGTAAAGAAAGGCTCTCTAAAAAGCGAACACATCTGAGTTTTTCGAAATCAAATCTATCGCATACTTACTATAATTTTGAGTTGTGTTCAGCGAAATAAAAGCGGCATGGTAATAAAACGTGCGCAGCATATGAGACATTATTTAGTTTAGTATTTTAGTCATATTTTGAATGATGCAGCTCTATAAGTAAGCCTTTCAAAAAGACAAGCTTATAGAGCAGTAGCTGAAATTTAAGTTTTAGATTGATTACTATCAATCTCATGAAAGGTTCATGTCTAGCGAAAAGAGTCGTCTGTTCATTCCGTGCTGTCTAATGCAAAAGAATCTGTTATACATCGAATGGAGAGAGAATGCGCGACATAATGCACTTGCAACAACAAAAATGATACGAAGCACTTCATGAGTGTGTAAGTGAGAGAGAGAGCAGGTACCATACAACTTTTTGCTACAACCAGATGTCACCTATCCTTGCTATAATTAATAAATAAAAGCGCATATGAGGCAGTAGTTACAGATACTCTGCGTTGCACAGAAGATCAATGGTTCGATCTGGCGTTCATAGCTCACCAAGTCGTCCATCCTTCCGGGGTCGGTAAATTGGTACCAGACAGGTCTTAGACTCATGAGAGGACAAGGAGCACGGGGTCAATGCAGAGGAAGGCTACCACGAGTCATTGTAAAGGATATGCATCTAGTCACTTCGAACGAAATTAAAAATTAAAGACGAATGCATGGTACATCCCTCAGGGATTGATCAGCGCCGAGGATTTATCGTTCATCCTGATTAATTGATGGAAGCTGCGAGCGATACTGATTAGATATGGAGTTCTCATTATACATTTTTTCCAGACAAGCAGGCGTTTCGACGGTTTCAGAGCCAGGAGTAAAATAAAAAACTCGGGTTTGCCCAACAAAAAGTAATGAATTTCTAAATAGTATGCTTTTATCACTTAGTTTTCAGTACCACATAATCATGCAATCGCTTTCAGATAGGTTGTTGTGAACGTTCAAAAATGTAGGCTAGCCTCTGGCTTCTCACAAGTGAAATTTTCGCACTGTGATAGCACGTTTAGCGACTCAGATCATTGGCCCATTTCCTCGTGATTGTGCTAGAAAGCAAAACATTCATCCACATATTTGCAGTAGGTAATACAACGGAGATCGGTAACTGGCTTCAACCTAACACATGAGGGCAATAGCAATACATGGTGGAAATCTTTACCCCATTGCCAATTCCCTCACTTGTGCTAAAAACTTTGCGGAACACCGAAAACTGATCAATCCGGGCTTTCTATCGATAGAGCCATGAATGATGTTGTATAAGAGAGAAGATGGTACGTTTTCACCGTCTTAGGTACATAATACTCCTTTATTAGGGTGTCGGCTGTTGACTGGCGATGTGTTACTTTCTTTTTAAGTTCACTTTTCCTGCACTCTGAAGCAACGAAGCAGCAATGTAATTACATTGCATATTTATAATCCATGTAACCACCTCATCAAGGGATACTATCATTTATGTTGCGAGACTATGTTGCGTATCCATGTATCCATGTAAGTTGAACTTGGAACTTGAGCAATGTCCCACGCTCACTGAAACGGCGAGTAGATTAAGGGGAACTCTACTGTTGAGATAACTGTGCTGTAGTATAATTATATGTACATTCTTAAGGCATGCAGACATAGTTTCATATGCATCTGCCTTATGTCTGTCGATATCTTGATCTCTTGATGTCAGAAAAGTGGAAAGCATACAGAGGTGGAGGGGCTTGTGGTCGTCTCAAACAAACAAGCTCAGATTCTTTTATGGGAATAGAAACCAACTAGATCACTAGAGTCAACCTCCTTTCGAACCCCACCCCATCTTTTTGGCAATAATTATTATAGAAAATAGGAAACCCCTACTTTTCTAACACCAAAAGCATCGTCGACGCGGTCGCGATGAATGCGATTGACATGAGGAGCGGCGCCGTACAGTCGTACCGATGAGAATTGTTGAAAGATACAACTGAGAATAAAGCAATTCTGCAATAGAGTAGAATTATGCTCTAAAATAAACCTTGTTCCTTACGGACATATAAACACCTGAATCGGATGGCTACGGTTGATGAAATGTCGATCAGAGCTGACTTTAACCTTTTCAGTACGATGTTCATTTTTACTTGATCGCGGCGTTTCCCACGCTTAGGCGGGAAGCACAATCATACAGTGATGTAGTGTCGTAATGAACTTCGGAGTTTCATCAAGTTTATACGAAAGTAATGACGGCTTATGACCGCGGATTTCTAAGGGAGCGTAACTAGACTAAAAGAAATTCCTATTGATTAAATAAGAACCTACAATCAACACAGATGTGCTCACAAGGTGAAACTTTTCTGTTTCTACCTCATAAAATGCGATACATAAGAATCAAACAAACGCGTGGGAAACATTTTTTGCTGTGTCACTTGTGGAAGTGTATTCTTTACTAGAAGTTGCCAATGCTCGAAGAACTGCTAGCCGGTGATCGTAAGGTCTATTGAATATGTAGTATGAAAACTTTGTGGACCATTTCGTTCAACTTTCATGAAGCTCGTTATGCGACACGACGTGTGGCTGCCAGCTGGCTGAAATTGAACCGCCATGATTTTTGCATTTACTTTCCCACCTTTCCAATTTTCTTTGTGTGGCGAACGTCCGTATGACTGGTCGACTTGAGTGCTTCTGTAACATCTTGTGTAGTCTCAAAACGACCAGCTTCCATTATTGCTCTCATTGGTATTGTCAACATTCCATGGCCGGCCACTAGGTTCCTCATCTTCAAGGTCCTCGTTTCTTTTACGGGCGTTTTTTTATCTGAAATTACGTTCATATAAGTTCCTCCAATGATATTTATTATGTTGCAGCGACAAAGTTATCTTAGAATCAAAATTTCACTATAAAATAGCAATGAATGCTCTGCGAAGTTTGAACAACGAGCTAATCACTTCGAAAACATATAATAACTTCCTTTTCATTAATAGAACGTGTTACAAAAGTGCCTTCACAAAACTAAGCCCATTTTTGAATTCAGCATTTCAAGTTATCGAATGACTATGACAACATAAATAAACATAAAAATAAAATAAACATAAGGACCGTCTTTCTTCCTAAAGGCAAACAAGAGGTGTTAAATTAATCCTTTTTTAACGGCTGACGTTTCGGCAGTTCGCCTACTTCAGAGCCTGGAAAGGTCAAATTGTTTGCAATCCAATCAGTCAGACATCTCCATTACTCCTTCAGAAAAAATCACCAGACTTAGATTTCAATCGCATCAAGCACAAAATCAACTCTCAACATACTCACCGCTTTTTATATGTGTTTCACCGAATGATTCAAATGGAGACATCGGAAGGAGATCACATAGGCTCGTAATGCACCTTACCCATCAAAACAGCAGTCTTATACACTGACTCAAATTACGAGTGATAACGAGGCATTCCTCCCTGCGCTTTATAGTTGGATTGGTGGTGTTAATCCAAAGTGCTTCTTAAATTTTTCACGCTGATGTTTTATGTTCCTGCCCAAGGATGGTGACTTCGATCTCAAAATCAACTCCGTCGTAATTCTGTTCTCTATGCGTCCCTAGCGGGGTATTCCTTCTATTAAGACGTTTGTCAGCTAGGTGTTCTTCTGTGAGGGCATAGAGCGGCCTGCCCGTTTCTCCAACATATTTATCGCTACACGCTTTGCAAGAGATTAGGTAGACTGTACCTACGCTCATTCAATCACCGTATCTGCCGTTGGGGCATATTTTACAATCTTTCATTATACAGAGACGGTCATATAAGCGGTTGCGAACTAGTTAGCGTTTAGAGTATTCGGTGGTATTTCAATAATAGCCACCAATTGCTCTATACCCACTCTTTTCAAGCAGCGTTTTATAGCTGTACTAATCTCATTTGCAAAGAACGGGAGGTTGAACGGGACTTTCCTTTCATTCGAGTTTTCGTTCGGAGGCGTACTCTTTCCTCTAAACCTAGGCCAAGGAGTTACAAATACGTATCCATCAGAAGTAATTATTTCCCGAGCCAGCTTCACGGATTTTACTCTCTGCTACTCCTCGGTACATGCATTGACTGCTGCTCAAAACATGTTTTTTATTGACGCCTTTTTCGTATGTGAGGGATGATAAGAGAGAAATTAAACCAGGATATTCTTATTACTTGGCTTTCGCTACCACTTTGCTATGTAACCGCTCTCAGTTAAACTTACTTGCACTTTCAGAAAAGAAAGCCAATTATCTTTTGGTGTCTCACGGGTGAAATTTATGCACTCTGACTGTTCATTCAACAATCTAAAGCAATTATCTAGCTCCTCTTGAGGGATAACCAAACAATCATCTATATACCTACACTCGAGTAATGGCCGGAGATCCATCACCGTAAAGTATCAATGTAAAATTGATGAACACCCTCGTGTTTGGCTTAAAGAATAAAATCAGGAATTATATTGAAGCATGCCGAGGTTAATAGACAGTCGGTCATGGAAATTGTTAGAATATGAACAATTTCATGACAGTTGGAAAAATGTCCCTTTTTTAAAGCACATTTTCTTGTTGTAACATAGCGAATTTTTTTTTAATTTCGGCGTTTTTTTTAGTAAAATTGTTTTTATAGAAGTCTTTTCAGTGGTATTCCATCATTTACTCATGATAGCTTCCTTCGAACCCTAAATTTTACTGCATTAGCACCACACTTCCACAAGAGCCAGCGTCAATGCAAATTATCCGGCACAAGATGCGACAGTCGATTAACTAAAAATTTGTACTGAAAGAGCTAAGAACTACAATCGCTCGTGCCCCAAAGTCGAGCTAAAACAAAGGCGAAATTGAGGCATTTTCAGTAGACATGGATGATCGCACAACAATGCTTACACTTTTGCATGACTATCATGGAATATTTTAAGGTCTGGAGGCTTCACAGAGGATATCTGGAAAACACCACATCACGCTTTAAATATAGTGGTGCTGATCACGCATCTGAGCTTACTATAATAGACAAACTTTTCATGGAAACGAAATTGGTGAACCCAAAACTCTATAGCAACGGTCGAAATTTTTACATGATCATTTCGATGAATAAGTTATCAAACATTGCTTGACATAAATCTCTAAAGACCATCACATTAAGATCCACAGATGGGTAAAGAGCAGGAGTCATCCTGCTCTTTAAAACCCATCTGTGGATCTTAATTGACGGGTTGTCCAAAGCCTTATGAGTAGCCACACATGCAGAAGGTGGCATGAGCTGCAGGTGATCACAAACTGCATCAGAGCTTGCGAAATTTCGTAAAAAAAAATCTATGGAGAATTGAGAAACAGTCTTAGAAAGGGACATCAACATCACTTATTGAAACTTCACCGGTTGGGAGAAAATATGGTTGTCTTCCAATATATGGAAGGAATACCTACTCCTTTCGAATGAAAATATCTGGTTTGATCTTTCGGTAATTCGTCTGCTATTTTCTTGATTATACATCCATTATATTTTCATACTGATACGATTAGAAATGTCGTTCATTCGTGCAGCGGAAATTGACCAGTTATTTGACAAGTTTGCTTGCATTATACTGACAACTACCATTTGGCATAGCTATTATTGTATAAAGGTTAAGACGCTCTTTGCTAAAATCGTTTCCGACACAGCAATACTCGAAAAGCAGTCACTGATTTCGAGCGGTATTTAGCAGTTACGATTAACATCCACTCGGTAACGAAGATGTATAGATGTAATGTGTCTATGTATGTGATGTATAGATTTAAGATGTAATCTATGGGCCCACTATGCACTGCTTCTCACGTTTTTAAGTCAGAAAGGATTCAAATGTAATTGAGGTAGATGCGGCAATGGAAGCCTTCTACATCCAGGGTTCTTGCATATACACAAGGATCTTTCATGATGTATTACAGCTCAACCTGATATTCCACCTTTCTACAGTAACATCCTTGATCTACAGAGAAAAGTTTGACATGGCTATGTAACCCAAACAATGTATATAACCACTAACGACTATTCGTAGAGTTAGATAACGTTGAGAGTGGGAGTCGATAGTCGATAGCTACGTCATCATGCTCATTGCGCCGCTCGTAACACATCACGCAATAATAGGTGGAATGAATAATGGCTGATTTCGGCATACATTGTTCATGAAGTTGGTTTTTTGATTCTCTTCCGTAGATGTGATATATCTTTAATCGAAACAAATTTGTTTATAATGCTTTTTCACGCTTTCAATAGACCGAATTTCTGCATATGATTACGTGCTCTTGAGTTTATAGTTATCATATCTTGTCTGTGGTTGTGAGATAAACAAGTTTGGTGCAGTGTTGATGTAACAAAGAGAAAAAGGATCATCAGACTATGTAACCCAGCTTTTGCTTCTGCAGCTTTTATGACCTTAACCTACATTTCGAAGGCTTAATTGATACTTATGAAAGAATGCGCATATTTTTGAGCAGAACGAGAAATCATAAGCGTTATGAGACGTGAAATCAATAGGATATTGCGGACCCAACCCCGTATCGGACAGCTAAAAGAGAGAGCATGTCGAATGCAGAGGTCTCAATTCTACGATTTTGGTCACCGAAAGAATCGGTGACGAGAATTATTATAGTGGCTGACCTCATGGGATATCAGGCAACAACAGGAAGGCCACTAACCAAATAGTGACATTGCGTCATAGAGGTCGATTCTATGACTGAACTAATCGAAACAGCAGAGTTCTACCTTTTCCTGCCATTCAGTGATATCCATGTTAAGACAGCTTTATGATCTGGTTTTAGGTGGCCGTCGACCGTTGTGTATCGGAGGAGGCTTGATGGTTCCTGACTATAGTTCTTCTATGGCAGGTATCGACTCATTCAATCACGCGACAGATCGACTGAGGATAAGATGATGGTACGACACTTAATAATAATTGTTGCTTGAGTACAAAAACAAGGAAACACCATTTCTTGTTTTGCTCAGGTATAAATTTGCACTTCCATGTATCAGCCTCACAGAGCGTGAAGCGGCAATACCTCTAGCGTCTTCTCCCACAATTCGTCGGTCATTTCATATAATCAGTGTCGGGTAAGATATGATGACATTTCCATTCCATCACGTTCCACCGTAGATGGAGCTAACGTGATATCTTACTTAATTTTTGAGCCAACATGTCATGTGGTCGGTTAATGGGCTCTTGTACTGCCCGATACACGTGTTTCGACCTTACTGACGTGATATGTAGCGTTGTAATATACTATAGTGAGAGCGATCACTGCGATGTGGACGTATCAAAACACGTATAATGAAGCGACACTCGCAACGCCCATCAGGCAATATTTGAGCGACCTCAAATCAATGTTTTGCCTCTGTCGACCCGTCTATTCAAATTCCGCTATATGACAGCTCGTCAGCATTAAAAAGACGAATTCGTCTCTATACGATGATCTGCTTGATGTCGCTATTCACCATATCCTCCTCTACTGCTTGATAGCTGATATAAATTTTGGCGTAGATCTCCTCATTAATGTCACATAAGCTTTATGTTCTTTTCAATCCCTCCAAATCGATATGTCCTCATCCGTTAGCCTTATCCTCCTATTCCCAATATCATTGGCAATTCGAGAGACGTCTGCCTTTTTCTCGCCAAAGTAATAGAATTCCTGCTCTCATACGTATTTTTCTGCTTTTTCTCTAGTATTAGTCTATCTCTTCTTCTTTAGCGTGACTTACGTTTGCACAAAATTTGGTCTTTGCCGTGATAGCCATTTCATAGCCACCACCTGGTGAAAAGTTGATTTTAGATCTTAGTTTCTTTATATTCAAGAAAGCGATAGCTCATCTCTTTGTGTTGTTTCAATCTTTTCCTTGTACAACACCACTTCCCCTTTTTATAATAAGTTTCGAACCACTGAGATCGTAAGTTTCAAATTTCCAGAATTTTCCATAAATAGACGAAAACGCGCCTGAATTTCCTTGATCTTAGCTTATTTGTTATTTTGAGAGCATCGTCTCACTATCAATGAACAATTCCACATGCATAAAATTTCGGATAAATCTTAATAGAAATCTTGTTAGCCTTAAATAACGATCCAACACATTTCCAGGGACTTAAATCATTTAACTTGCTCTTTTCATCTTTTTTGATTCTCCACCTCTTCGCAGAATTCGACAACTTTTTTGTTTACTGTCGCAATCATTTTCTCTCGTATTTGTAACGAAGAATATAATCTCTTAGCAGTTTCATGAACATCTGAGTTGAAACCGTAATGGTTTTATGAGTTTTCACCACAAAACTCTGCTCAAAACTACCTCATTCTTTATGCCAAGATGATTATGATTCACTTTTTCTCTTTCCTTTCTTCTTTCTTAAATTAGTAGAGAAGGAATTGAGTAAGTCTCTTTCGCGAATGATATTCAGTGGAAAGATGTTCGCCTTCTCAGCATTATTCATCACCTCATCTATTGTCAGAATTCATCGGAATGGTGCACTAATTCGTTGGAAAAACTTGATATTCATGATGTGATCTTGATTCCCATGATTTGATTCAGTACTAAATTTATTAAGAAGTAAACTTCTAGTAGAAGATTAAAGTTTTATTAAATCAGGTGGGTAGGCTGCAAAGTTTGAGCAACACAATTCTGAACTAATTAACTTATCATGTCAACGAAAACCTGGATATCAGTTTAGGTTATTGCCCATATTATCATTGAATTACCGTAGCCACCATCAGTAAAGTGTTTATTCGCACGCATCATTGTAGACATTCCCATTATGGACATTGCTCACTTGAAGTTTATGAAAAGCTTCACATTTTCCCACAAGGCTTTCGCATTTTTCCAAAGTTTTTGATGATAAATTACGTACGAATAGCTTTTTGAGTCCCTCATTGAGAATTAGGTTTAGCGATGGATGATTATTGTACTCTCTTAAATTGCAAATAGAAATTGCTGTTATACACGCCCTTTAGGAAACTAACGTGGTCACTTGATTCCAGATTTATGACTGATTCAACAGTATTGGTGATTTCATATTAAGGCAACTACACTCAATAACATATGAACAACTACAATTATCTAAAAGAGCGGAAATGGCTCAATTAAGCCCCGTGGAAGAGAGAAATCGATAAAAACTTATGCCGGAATTTACCGGCATTTCAGAGCAATCACATGGCTTCATGTTAACTGGGATCAACCCTTCATCTGCATCTGAGGGGACTCTATGTCGATGGTCGCCTAATGATCTGAGATCCTTTACATAAGGAGAAACCATGTGCCATAATATTAGAAACTGTTTACCAAAATGCCAAATAATAATTTTTGAGCGGCGCATGTCATGTGGTCTTCAAAAAAGAGCTGACTTATAGAGCCCGATACTCGTGTTTCGACCTTGCGGTCTCGTCAGTCGGGCAGTTACCCTTTCTCGTCTTTTGCCAATCCTGTGTGGGTGCTCCAGTCCCCACACTAAGAGTTAGCAGAGGACGAGAAAGGGTGACTGCCCGACTGACGAGACTACAAGGTCGAAACACGTGCATCGGGTTCTACAAGTCAGCTTTTTTTTTAACAGACCACACATGCGTGGCTTAAAAATCATTATCTGGCCAAAACGAAGGATATAATTACAAATAGATTCTTTGGGAATTGATCCCCACTTGCTTGTGTTACATCTGCAAGAGGCTGATTTTTTTTGGGTTATGTTGGAATCAGTGAAACAGGCTATTTTCTCAGCAGACTTTCAATCAATCTTATGTTCTCGTGTTTTCGTTGTTGATAGAGTCATAAGGAGTGTTGACAAAGCTTTGACATATTGAAAATACTCATTTTCCTTCAGTAGAAAAAAAATTGTCATCCTTCAATTTTATGATGACAAAACATCATCCTTATATCAATTTATCTTCACTTGTTTTCCTCTGCAATAACATTCTCTTCATGCCGTACGTTCTTAATTGTGTATGATTGAAAGGGGATCCATTCCGTTGTTTTTTTATGAATGCTGCAATTATCATGGCGATGCATTATGTTTTCTAACACTTTTGTGACCACATGAATCGTGTGAAATTGTTACAGTTTGAGAAGGGTTTTCTTTGCAATCCATAAAGTAACGTCTAGCAATTGATTTCAATACATTTTTTAGTCAAGGCTAAGCCTAAATTGATACATCTAAACGCATACTACATTCTAATTAATCTATGAAAAGCAGTAACAGTCTACAGGTATCTTGCAAGAGAGTTTTTGCCACTGTTACTGCCGATTTTCTCATGTTGTCGTCATGAAGTTGCGATTTTTCACATCTCATCAAACATACTTTTTTCTCTTGCCATTGAGGACCGCACTTCAGATACTGTAATGTCGTGCGAAGAGTACGGATAATTTTTGGGCGTAATCTTTGTGGAGGAGAAAAGTACGATAATCATACGCTTTGTACAGTGCTTTGACGAAAATTTGAACATGGTTTCGAATGTATTGCGTTGACAATCTTTCGATCTTGACATTAACCCAACTTGTACTTAGATATTTCCTGAAATACCCTACTCCAATACATTAGAAGAATACACAAAAACACGGACATCGATTTTTGTGTGGTTATGAACAACTCCGCAATACTTCTACCTCGCTGGTACTTTTTGTACACTAAATTGATTCCATGAATCTCAACCAGTAGCATATGCCTTTCGGATCACCCCTACAACTCTAATGGTAAAGGCGTCGAAGCCGCCGCGCAGATTAATTGAGAAGATCACTTGGTGCTACGGTCTAAAGTAATTTCGAATCGATGGTTCGCAGCTGGCAAAGACCGCACATAGCAATACCTTCCAAGACGTTGTAGGGGTGAACCAAAAGTCATGTGATACTGATAAGGCGTACGAGAACGCCGAAACGTACATTTCCACAAAGATGCCTTTGACAGACCTTCGACATAATCGATTGGGGGTGAAACTTTTACCACTTCTAAAAATGCACAAATGGTATGAGGGACTTTGGAATGATGACATGATATTGATCCGTTTTACCTTGGCATGCCATAAGCGTGTGATATCGCCGAAAATCTGTGCAAGTCATTTTATTCGATAAGATGCTATCGTCTTTCTGTCTTATTTTTGCAAGGTTTGCTTG
This sequence comes from Parelaphostrongylus tenuis, assembly GCA_019055375.1. NCBI lineage: Eukaryota > Metazoa > Nematoda > Chromadorea > Rhabditida > Metastrongylidae > Parelaphostrongylus > Parelaphostrongylus tenuis. Next base: position 346,934 of record JAHQIW010000221.1, on the reverse strand, counting down.
TAGAATATTGCCTACAAAAGCTTCGCCTTCATAGTTGCTTCCAAAGACTGCAAAATGAGATCCAAACTGACAAGAGAAGGAATGGTGATGACAAACGATAAGGCTAAAATGGTAAATATAACTGCAGTACTATATGGAGTATTGAAAAAATGCTCCAAAATGGAATCATACTTCGAGTTTAAACAAACTTGCGCATCTCTTGAATTATCGTCGTCCACAATCATGTTGCCACAGATAAAATGCCCACGATATCTTTTAGGTGTTTTGCGACCTACCATGTATTGCATTAGAAGGCTGATCAGTCCTCGATGATTTCTCCCCACTCGCGGAATTTAATAGTTCTATTGTTTCATAACAACCTACATAATTTGCTTTATTTCATTCACACTCGTTAACATCTTTAGAAGGTGTAAGCTACTCTAAAGCATGACAAGCAACCGTACAAATCATCTGGAGTTTCTTTTGAAGCGGAGAAATAAATCCTAATTGAAAACAAAATTTGTGCGTCATATATGAGAAACCTATGCGCCATCGCCAATCCCGTGTTGAATTCGAGACAGCCTCCTCTGCCCGCCACGCCCCAGCCCGTGAATAAGCCAAAAACATTTGCCCGCGTATGTGAATTTATTTGACTTTCCTACTACATTGAAGGGTAACGATCATTCGAAAAAATAAGCACAGCATTAGAATCGTTGATACTTGCGCTATCGATTGATTACTAATAGTCTAAAAGATGAGTTCTGTCCTGCGAGAAGTATGCACGCGTGAAACGCAAATGTTTCTCTTTCGCTAAAGCGTCATAATAAGACTTTTCAAAAAAAAAAACGGCCAAGTAGAACAGTAAAAAAATTCAGGCTTTCGTATGATCGTTAAATATGCAATGGAACATCTTTATCCAGTAAAAGGGATCGTTTCTTCATCTGTTGTCGTCTAACAAAAAAGAACCGACGTTTTAATCTATCAAGGTGACATTCTAATCTTCTTGAGCCCCAAAATCCACTTGCTCTTCATCTGAATTCTTCGTGTTTACTGATTCTCCAATCAGAATTCTGATGTTGTAAATATGTACTTAAGAGTAATGAGTGATATGCAGAATATTCGACGTCAGGCGGAAGTTAAACCCTCGTTTCACCCATACTGATGATGACATATGTTTTCGTCATATCTAGTGTTTCCAGCACAAATACGTTTGATTGAGCAGAATCTCATCCATTTGGGCATGATAATGTTTTCCATTCTACCGTTAGTATTTCATTCACTGTTGAAAATTTTGGGATTCTGACTTCTACTTTCAGCTTATAAAAAATATTCAGCTTAAATTTTTAGTAATAATATTTAGTTTAATTCCGTTTTGTTTGGTTCGAACATATCTAAAACCAAATGTATGCTGTGTATAACTTGCACATACTTGAGGCAGTAAAGAAAATTTTTTCTATAAATCTGCTTATTTCACTAATCCTCAAATGCTCTGATAATAGATGAATCAATGTGTAGAAAATTGGCAACGGACATTGCGAGCTTGAAGTCAACTCGGCACGATTATCTTGCCAATAAGTACTTTAATGAAATTTTTAGTGTGATAACATTGAATGGGTGTTTTGTAAAAGAAAAAGATTTCAGGTGCATTTTTTGGTCGAATATACGCGATATCTTTGTGCAGCCGTTTCAGCATATGTTTTCCGTAGAATCCGGAATAAGGGGCAATGAATTTTGAGACAGTTGTTTTATGGTAAGCGACCGTTCAGTCGTGCATGAACACAATACTGTCGACACTTGATTAATTACCAATAAACCAATAAAGCCTACTGCATTATTTTTGATCAGCGCCGTAATTTCAATTAGATCAAAATGTTGACAATTGCTTGGATTATAAAATGTGAAAATGCTCACTGGGGTTTTTGACAGCTTTCGAGCCATTACATTAGTTTCAGTGGCAGAGTATCACTTGCACTTCGTGCTCAAGCCGCAGTCGCAACTTTATCAAAAATTTTTCCTTTCATTTATCCAAGTCCTTCACCCAAATATGTGAAGTTTTCATCACGTTCTAAGTAGTCTTTATGAATTCATTATGCAGTCCTTTTAATCCGGAGATATTGAGATTTTTTGAAACGAATAATTATAAATTTGTGTTGTTTCATTGAGTACTTCTGAGTTTGATATCACATTAAGTAGCCAGTGACGCAGTGTGTCAGTGGGAAAAATGCTGGTTTGTCCTCCTCCACCAACGCTCTTTTAGCGTCCACGTGAATCATCCTAACTCGGATATCCACAGTATTGCCAGGAAATCGATTTGACCAGCACTCTATGGCAATCATGATGCAGAGATTTTTGCAAGGAGCTACTGAGACAGCACTCCAATTATTGGAAAGCCTTTGTGAAAGATGATTACAAGGATCAGGATCTATTACAAGAAGTGCTGAGATCTTCTCAATGAATTGACCGTGATCATTTGTCGACTCTCAAAGAAATCTATAATATTCTGTAGTTTGCGTCAATGCCTCTATCCGACCCGTCTTAGGCCTACTAAGCGTGAATACCTCAAAGGCTGAAATATTGACAACTTGCCTACTAGCGGTTCGCTCGTTCCAGTGGCATGTAACATTAAGTCCCAAAATCTTGAAGCACAGCCATATCTATGAGGATTTTCAAAGACTTCGTAGAATGTGTGATCAATCGAATAAAATTTTGAAAGAGGCACAGTATGATTTTGGTTATAAATGATGGCATTTGTACACAATGTCAAATCAGTATTTCTTTTGATGCGCAAAAGTCAGGCGGTTAGTTGTAGTGAATTTAATGCAATGAAATCATATACATTAACATAGTGGCTGACGTTTCGGCCGGTGTCGCCTTCTTCAGAGCCTGAAATGGTCAAAGTGGCTGATATTCTAACCAGTCAGATGCTTTAGTTATTCAGTGGAAAAACGCGTATTTCTCCGTTGTTGGAATCCATTTTTAATCCTTTATAGACAAAGACTTTCTTGCTTTTTCAAGACTTATAGTAGCTCGGTAGCTAAAATCTCGATAGTTCCTGTAGTACACTAATCACCTGGAATTTCATTTAGTGCGCTATAACAGCGAAAACAAAATTGACTCTTACACTCGGCGCGATTCTCGCTGGACAGAGCTTTCTTTTAGACTTTTAGCAGTACTTCGACAGCTTGCACATTAGCAATTTCGAAAGTGTGCTTGGCCTCTGGGAAGGCCTCGTTGGTGTGCCGTGCAGCCAAAAGTGGATTACCTTTCACCTTTGACATCCATTCTCGCGCTACACGCAGTGATCTGAAAGCCGCTCCAAAAAGAGGCAATTTTTTTGAAATGATTTGAAACACTTATTGAATTTTCCGTATTACGAATGAGAAAAGACATATTGTATTGTTCTATGAACTAAGACTTTTACTACAGGATCTGATTTTGGATAACGTGAGTGAGCTTTCCCCATCCTGAAACAGTGTTAGAGTTGTAGCTGAGGATAGTTGTACAAAAGAATCAGCCTACGTAGTGAACTTGTTGACAACAACTCGTCAATTTTTTTCCTATCGCGTGTTTCGAGAGATAATTCTCCAGCCGTATCATAAACGACGGCATTTAATTGTTGGTTTTCATATCTCGATCTGTCCACTGACGCTATAATTTATCTGAGTATCTTTATTACATAATCCTTAGAAAACTCCAATGATAACATATATACGTAGGCAGTAGAGGTCGCTACTTTATTTATATCAGAACCAAGTAGCCTACAGCATTCCAACTTTTATAAGATCTAGCAAAGTTGTGGGACTAATCTTAGCTGCCTTCTCGTCGTTCAAACGTTTTAAACGAAATGGTATCCTTTCTTTTATTCACAAACTTGTTGTGATCTTGCTGCTCGCGAAAAGAGAAGCCGAAAGGTACGTCTCGACTACTTGATACTGAGCTTTTCTCGAATCGATAATCAAGATACAGTTCTCATTCACACCAACACCTCAGCGTTTGCATGTGCATTTGACCACCCATTGGTAGAAGATATGACTTTTTCCAGCATAGCAGATAGACGTGGATTATGCCTCCGAAACTCTCTTGCTTCATAGAAAAAGATAAGAATCGTTTGTTTTTGATGTAAGCTTTCCCACCAGTTCGAAGCTCATTAACTGGCTTCGTGGTAAACACAACTACTCAGTGAGGACAATCGCGTGAAAAATGAACAACATAAAATAATTGTCTGTTTTCTTTGTTTGTTCTCTTCGCTGATGATGTCGTCCCTATAACATCAAGCATCAGCCAGACAAACGAATGTTGAGCGATTTTAACAACGTCTATGGTAAGATTGGTCTTTAACTAAACTTACGAAAACGATGTTTATGAGGAACGGATGGGTTTTGAATGCCCCATTTACGTTCAACGAAACGAACATCTCCGAATGATCCAGTTACGTTTACCTAGGTAATGAAGTCAACATGATGAACGACCTAGCTCCAGAGTTGAGCAGGAGGAAACGAACGCTTGGGAAGTCTTTGAGCACCGAGGCCATAGCGAAGAAAGCGAAGAACATCCGATTCAGTGCTCACCTTTCGACACGACGGTTATCCCTGCCCTAACGTAACAGCAGAAACCTGGTCGCTACGTACGGAGGATGAAAGATCACTGGACAATATTGAACATGCAGTCGAGAGGTATGTGCTGGGAGTATCTCGTATTTCGCGAGTGAGAGAATGGATTCAAAGATCTGACCTACGTCATCGATCGAAGGTCACCGATGCCGTTCTACACGCCAGTCTACTGAAAATAAAATGGGCTGACTACGTAATGCGGTTCAACGACAACCGATCGGCGACAGCCGCTGCCGACTGGATTCATCGAGATGTCAAGTGCTCCGCAGGAATACCATCGATCCGATGGTCCGATTTTTTCACAAAAGCCTAAAGGAAGATATGATGCTCAGAAAATCCCTAGAGCGAGGCGGACCCAGTGAGCTACTCTTGCACGTGATAGGAAAAGATGGAAGTGTTGCCGGTGCCCGCTCGAGTCACTCGATGAGCAGGGGGGCGATAGGTGATACAGGTGGTTTTTGTTGTTGCTATTCACTCAAAATAGTCAGCGATAGTTCTTCTCAGCAAACTTCATAACAAAAGCTCCAAATGGATTTAATCAGGTGAATAGAATGGGAGCGTCTTGGACGGGTATATCGGCGAGCGGGAATTCTCCTGTAATGATTATAGTAGGAGTTTCTACAAGGCTCGACCAGAAGGACGGATATCCTATTCACGTAACTTTAATCACTCCTTTCTTTTACATTCCCACATTTGGTAAGTCATTCATTAGCACGAAAGTTGGTAATTCGTTCCTTTTTTCACAGGAAATATCTATGCGGGATTTCCCAAGAGTGATAATAATGAAAAAGCTGCCACGATTTGGAATCCTGTCTGACACTTAACTCCTTATTTATCAAATGGAAACAGAAGAAAAATTCGTGATAATACTTTGCTTTCTTCTCTAATTACCATTACACACGGTCATATTGAATTTTTTGAGGAAGGAAGATGTGAAGATTTCTTGATGAGAGGACTTGAGTTTATGATATTTGTTCTAATTATTTATCCGGTACTCAAAAAATTTATATTTATTGTCACTTTACATGACCTGCCATCACATTCACTGCACGTATCCCAACATTTTCTCATTGGATTCGTTCCTTCGCATTCATCGTCCACAAACTTTTTGAACATTTCGCATTTTAATTCATCTGCTGCTTGAGGATTTTGTCTTCTTTATGGATGTCATAGAATGCTGATCAAAACTATTTCCTCGTAATCTTGGATTTCACAGAGCTAAGACATTCCCTCATAGACAGAATGAGAATTTTGAGGATACACACTAAAACACATGAATTGATATTAACCTCACGTAAACAAGGTATGACTTACCAGCTCTTGACGAGAACTCGAACTTGGGCGACTTCTATTTCAAACGTATTTACTTTTCCATTTTTTAAGAATCAATATCATTCAACGCTATGACTTTAAGTAGCTGATAAAAGCGTCCATCTCCCTTTGTCGAAACGATAGCAGAATAAATAGTGATGCTAGACTCATTTAAGCTAAATAATCGCGAGAAATATGTTGCTTGATCCTTGTAATTCTTTACATCGATAGCCTCATGCGGGGAGTTACGAAAGTTTTTCTCTGTAGCTAACTTTTTTTCGACCTCTTTAGCGCAATAACTCCCAAACTCGTTCATTTCTACAATGTTTCTCTTCGCATTAACATAAAGTTCAACTCATTGGAATGAAATAACACACGATTCGACCCTGAACGTTGTTGTAAATACAAAGAATTTTAGCTTACTCGGCATGAAAAAATGAAACTCCGTCCTGAAAATTGCTATCCCTTTTCATTCATCTTCTATCACTTGGAAGATTGTACTATGTGTTCCTATTTCGCTTCTATGGCAGGACTCGGCACTTGCTGCGAAACGCCGTACTCTCACGTGAGCCAGGATACGATCAGCGGCTGTTCAACGAAACTCCAGATCTCGTAACTCATGCACTCTTCGTGTCAGTTTGATAGACCCAAAACGCTCTATTAATCAATCTCGATTTTTTCGCGGAATTGAATGATCGACTATTCGATTGTAATTCGATTTGAGTGCTTCAGGATGTCGAATATCGTCGTAAACTGGTTCTTCCTCATTCAGGAGAATATTCACAAACTCTTTTATTCAATCTATGTATTTGTTTAAAATTAGCATTAACCTTGAAAAGTTATTTATCTCCTCGTTATCTTTCCTCGAGTGTTGATTTACAATTTTGACACTGAATTTTGAAATTAGCTTCATGGCTTTTGAAGGCTCATTTTTGTTTCTTCTATTTAAACTCGACTGTATATCTGCTTGGGAGAGCCGTGGCCGAGTGATTATAATGCCAAACCCCACCCTCCACCTTTTTCCAATCGTCAACAAGGAAATTCCCTATGGAACGTCACAGCCAGGCTATCCTCGAGATTGCAAGGAGACGCACTTGGCCACTACTCTACGATGTTCAAGAAGAAAACTAAAAAAAACGACTGAATTTTAGATGTTCTGATATCCGCACTTGCAAAAAGACCTTGCGCGGATACAAATTGTCAAAGTGTTTATCTGTTTAACGATTGCACTGAAGTGCTTTTGATGTCATCGAACAAAAAAATTTCATAAAGTATTTATTATGTATTTGTAACCAGTTTAATTGTAAGCAACGTCTATGTGGAATTGCCAACAGCAACTCCACATAAACAACTATCAAATTCGATTCGGTTAGATCTAGTTAGGTGAATTGTTTGCGATGGTCTATTGGCATAAAGCTGATACCTGTTGGACATTCATTTAGGCAGAAATGTTGTCGCGGTAAGCATATAGCTAAGCATTATGCTGATGAGCATATCATATCCCCATAAACATATTTGCTATAAGGTGTCTTCGAACACATGGTTAATTCGACAATGAACACCACATATCCCATTTCCACTATTTGTGGTGTCCTATGATTTCTCCGGCCGAAAAAACATCCAGAACACCGTTGATTGCTTTTGGTCGAACATTGGCATAAGCGATACCATCGAGAGGGAGCAATGTAACCCTCGGTACTCTTGCATTTTGCGATCGTATGCGGACGTGGACTAATCTCCCACTATAGGCTCAACTGTCCCGCGGATGCCATTCTCAATAGCTTTAATCAGTGCTACGTTCTCTTCTCCCATAAATCCACAGCTGCACACATTTTTTTCCATATATTGGATATACGCCCCAAGTAACAGTAATCTCATTGAACAATGCTGTCACATTTCAGGTTACAATATCAGTGCCATTGTTGATATAACGGATACTTTCTCACATTGGTTTTCTCGATAAACAAAGTACGAGGTTGTTCTTATATAACTTACCTCAACATCGGTGGATCTCGCCGTAGCTAGCAAGCAGTCAACTTTATCTTCCCAGTTTCCGAAGAAGGCGAAAACCACTGAAGCGTCTTGCAATGAATAAATCGTCTAGTAACAACTTCAAATCTTGTTCATCAAGAAAATCAGTGATTTACCGATCAGTGCCAAATTTAATATGTAACCCATTTTTCTCACCCTCTTCTAATCCATCATAATTCTTTTCTGAGCTTTAAATTTATTTGTAGACATACACAACCATGTAACATTTTGTTAAACATCACAAAAAACATAAACCACATCACATCTGTGGTTTACAGAGAATTTTCACCTTTTGCATGCTATGAGTAAAGTTCCAAACCGAGATCCAATTTCAGGAGTGGCTCATAATGAGTTGTTTCTTTTTATTATTTATCTCTGTTCATCAATTTTCTTATGAAACCGATAGTGCACTGATGAACATAAGAAACTGGATGGTTTTCCGATTACGGCGATCTCCTCGTACGTATGTCTTGGTATCCACTGAACATGGAGAACAACATAGAAGAGGAACTTGACAGAAGAGGAAGAGTAGCGGGGGACGCATTCGGGCCTCTCAAAGAAGGCAAGACCAAAAATGGTCCTCAAATTACGCGCTAACCCTTTCGATTCAACAGTCCTCTCATCCCTCTGCTATGCAGCAGAGACAGGGGCTGATACTTCGGCCACGTGAAAACTGCTTCAAACAACTCACAGTGCGCTTGAACGATGTCTTCTAAAAATCAGTCGACACTCGTAGCACCTAGTCTGCTTGCGCAGATGAGATCCCCGTAACTTATCACAACTTTGCGATTCAAAAGAACATGTATCAATAGCGAAACACAAATAGGCCGGCCTTATAGCAAAAAGATCACGACAGATGGGCGAAACGAACTGTAGAATGGACCCTACGAGAATACACCACTCGAGGCCGAACCTACACGTTGGGCGGACGTGTTCATTAGAGGATTTAATCAGCTGTATTCGCATCAGCTGTTTCGCGCCTGCCGATATTATACAAATCACGGTATGAAACTCGCGCCAGCCGCCATGATCGAACCAAACCACCAACATGGACGACGATCGTTAGAAGAAGCGACGAATGGAAATTGTGCTCGGGTCCGCACAATTCGTAAAAACGGACAGTCTGAATATCCAAGCAAGTAAGTAAATTCATTCAAAATGTTAAAATCTGTACTTCAGGTTTCTATTTCACATGATTTTGATCGGAATGCAAATTTCCAATTATGATGCTAAGCTGACAAGGCTGTTTACATACTGGATTCATCCCACTCATGAGCACCTCAAAAAATAATGAACTACATTTTCTCACATTATTAGATTGGTGAAGAAGTATTTGCTGTTTATGGAAAGTTTGAATGCACTTATGATAACAGAATATATATTGGGTAAATGTGATTTATTCAGTTCATGCACATTGTTTACTCTATATTTTCTTTCTAATGGCGTTTTGCTTGCTGTTTATTTTACATTTATTCTAAACTATGAAGATTTTTTTTGGTGCAAAAGTAATAGCGGTCTTAAGCTGTGAGTTTAGAATAAGTGATAAGTCCAGTCGAGGCAATCGCGACACCAAAAACGCATTTGCATTAGGAAGTGCCGACGAACGTATAGTGTGGTTCATGATTTATCTTAAAGATGACGCGCTTCAACAGAACAAAACCGCAATTAGTTTTACACTAGCCTCACTAGAAGTCATGAGAAAATCAGCATCAAAACTGATCCTTTTGAGAAAACGCGATATGTTGCAGAGAACTCCACGTTGATCATGCTACCATGCTCGCCGTTGGAGCAAACTGTAAAAGTAAATGAGGTTTCAACATGGCGCAAAACCGCAATTGCTTTTGCACCAAAATTATATAAACTAAAGCACAGTTTCGAGATGTTTATCCAGAACACCTCGGCGATAATGTCGATATTACAGTCTTTTTCTATACAATATATCATAATCGGAATAAGATAAGAGATCAGTAATCACTCTGGATATTAAGCAAACTATACTCACTGTAAGTAGCTCAAGACCTGAAGCTGAAGGGAGAATTGAGTGGTGAGCAAAAACACGGCCTCAGTCGGGAGGCGAGCCCGTGTTTCATCCATATCGGGACGTTTCATAGCTAAAATAGAGATGTTGAAGAATGAGTGGTGGCGCATATTTCTCCAAAGACTTTACATGCTATTGATAATTTGAAAAGAGACTGATCTTTTCTACCTACGATTTCGTAAATTTTGCATCTTGTAAAAGAGGGCTCACAAGCTGCTTATTTGTATTATTATCAAAGCTGTTCAGAGCTTAAGAGGAGCAAGCTCCTTTCGCTTTCGTCCTCGTTATTGACGTCGATAAATATTCTGCCACTCAAAAGACCGACTTTCCATAAAACTCGGCATTAATAAGTATTAAATGTAAGTCTTCTGAAGTTATTTTGTTTTGGACGCGAGGTTAGTATTTTTGATATTAGTAGTATATCCCATAATGTAGAGTAATGTGCAAGACTTTTGCGTCAGGGAAACTCGAACCCGCATTTCACCTTATCCGGGATGCGTGCTCTAACCCGTTGCACTACTGACTTGTTTTACCACCACTCTTTCTACTCTGCAATAGTAGTAGTTGTAGTAGTAGTAGCAATAGTAGCAACAGTCCGGTAGCCAACGTTTCGGCGACTTCACCTTCTTCAGAGCCTGGTGGACGTACATTTTGTTAGACTCTTTGAATAAATCGGTGAACTGTCGATGCTTTTTGATACCACCTAGGTCAAGTTGAAAAATCAAACGAAGGAGAGGCGTAGTGTCTTGTGCGATAGTGACGCATTCATCCTTCGCGTTCATTTTTGGATTTTGTTTTTTTTTGTCTTTTATCCAAAATGCTTCAAGAGTTTTGGGTACTGATGTTTATGAATCGTATTCCAGGATTGTGATATTCACTTCAAAATTATTACCGTTATGCTTCTGTGCCCAACATGTATTAATAGGAGTGCTTTGTCGAATTATGAATATTTCATCTAGACATTCTTTCAAGCGCACACGAGATAGTCTACTCGTTTCGTTAATCTATTCATTCCCGCATGCCTTATATGATGTCAAATTTATTGGGCCCGATTTCATATAATCCCCTTCTCTCCTGTTACGGCAGATTATAAAATATTTTGGTAAGTTGAAAATTCGACAAAGTACTTTTCTAGGTACATGCAGAGCACAAAAGCACAACGGTAGTGATTATGCAGTGACTGTCAAAATCCTGGTGCATTGGTTCAAACGTCAACGCTCAAAACTTTGAGACATCGTGGTTTAACGCTAAAAATCCAAATTGAACCGGAAGGACGAATGTGTCAACGGGACATGACGTCTCTTCTTCGCTTGATTTTTTGACTTGTCGTCGGATCGGTATAAAAAACGTCGGTAGTCCACAGATTATACGGACGGTTCAAATCAGTGTACGTCCAGGCTCTGAAGAAGGTAAAGTGGCCGAAGCGTCAGCTTTCGAACTGCTGCTATACTACTATTAACTAGCCTCACGTCGGCCAAGCACAATAAGTCTTCAAGATTTGCATATTCTGCCACATTATTCGACCACAACATTTCAATCCTTTGGGATTACTTCTTCTCTCACAAGCTGAGCTGTAGTAATGTGAAATGTTGTCGGCTATAGAGCACTCGTAGAGATCACTTGTCGATTTCGGTGAATGTCATTATTGCCGTTGTTGTTTTATGTTCGGATCCGCTTTAAATTTCAATAAAGTCCCTACTTACTCTATGTTCTTCCTCGTTTTGTGTTTCTCTCTCCGAGTCTCTTTCGCACATTCATTAGGTTTTCTGCCTTTTTCCTTCCTCTATAGAACCACTATGAATACCGATGTGCGTAATCTTTTTCCAATGATGCCGAATGGTTTCGATACTTCTATCGCTCTTCTCTGCTAACTGAATCAAAACAGCACAATTATGTTAATTTTCAAAGCCAAAATTTTTCGACTTTTCCAAAGCTGCGTAGATTCTCAACTTTGTTAGTCAGAGACGCGTGTTGATAAAGAAAACTTGCACTCTGATTATATCAAAGTATTAGAATGCAAACGTAAAATGATGCCAGATGAGACACGAATGTCCATTAATTTCTTACCTATGATATAAGCGAAAAAAAGTCAATATTCCGCAATAACGCGACACTACGTCATCGTCCCAACTAATAAGTGCTTTCGAACGAAACGCAGCCCACTCATTGCTAAGTATTACAATTAGAATGAGACCACCCACCACCGGAAATGCAGACGGCGATGTCCATTAGTAGAACCTAGGCGTTTTCGCATGTTAGATGATTGCAGTCCTTTGTTTTTACTGATTTTACTCTTTTTTCCTCATATTTATTCGATTTTGTGAACCAAGCTCTTAATATTGCGACAACGTATACTCCAAGCTATCCTTTCACAATGATATACCGTCTTATCGTACAAAGAATTTTCATCAGTGACGAACTGGGGAACTGCAACTAACAGCGAGATTCACTCGACTTAGACTCCTGTCATTTACGCTCAAAAGGAGTTCGTAATTTGCGTAAAGAAACCTAAATAAGAATAAATCTAAGCGATGACACAGCTTGAATTCTTACAGAAAGATTTCATATTAAAGAAGTAGTGTCTCCCTCTCCAGTGAAGTGTGTGAGACTAGTCAGCTCTTATATGATATGGACGACAGCTTGATTATGCTCCTGTTTCTCGAGTTACTCGATAATAAGCAGAATTATAGATGAGACAGTTGATGCACATGACATTACTTCTATGTGAATTGAAAACAACAACGATATTTACGTGAGTAAATTTCTATAAATATCCCACGATCTTTAACTGTAGTTCGCTTTTCTGACTATTTTCTTTCACATTGTGAACGTACTACGTTTTTCTCGGTTTCATCTAACCATGACAAAGAAAATCAATGATTTTATAGGCAACTGAGCTAATACGAAATAAATAAAAAAGTTACATTCGTCTGAAATCCCGACCTCATCGCCTCTTTGAGAGCTACGTCAATCCAAGTCGATGACCCACAGCCGGAAGTTATCCTATATTAATAGAGTATAATACTAACAGAAAATTGATCGAATAAGGACGATTCGATTTGATGTGATAACAAACATCCACGTCGTGACATTAATCAGCTGTGGACCATCGACTCGGATCAACGCGGCGCTGAGTAAGAAGAAGACGTCGAAACGTAAGCCGAATACGTATCTCTATACCACCTTCGTACCACCTCTATAGTCTAGAAAATTATTGAACTTCGTGAAGATTTTTCACCACTCTAGCAGTGTTAAGATTTATAATTATAAATCCATGAGATGCTGAGTTGGGCTCCAGAAGGGGCTTGAAATCACTTCGTGCGCACTGCTGCGGCCATTTTTCGCGCTGTTCCCCTTAAACGTCGGCACTGATTTTTTGCTTTTTGTCGAGCATTTCCAGAAATAGCATGCTCTGACAATTCCAGAAAATTGGAAGCATGACCCTTCAAGCATGAAACGTGGGCTTCGATTTAGCTGGCTAGTCTTTGCCGTAAGGCAGCCACCAGGCTTGTCGCGTGCTATTGTAATAGACCCAGGACTCATTTCTAGTAAATTTCGACTTGAGAAAGTCATGTGTAGTTGCAGCAGAAGACTTTTGCAGATGGTCACTCGTGCAGTGCGGTCGCAGTCGGTCAATGCACCAGGTGTCCCTCGAGACATCATTTGACTGACTGTGGCCCATTTCACTTATATGCGAGCGATGGTGCTGCTGCCGTGTCAAAATGTCTGCTCCAAAGCTACGGCACTAACATTCGGATGCCTTACAAGCACGTGGCCCACACCGTCCTTGTTAAAAGTGACTGGTCGGCCACACTGATGTTGACTATCATGTGATGGTCGTGTCACCTTCGTCGGAGTGCTTGGACCAGTGGCTTACAGTTCGATTGGTAGCAGTACTTAACTCAAACCAGTGTAGACCTTCTCGCTCCTCTTCCTATCACTGGCCTCTAACTTACATTCTAAAGCATAATCGAGCATGACTGACGCTGATCTGTTTTGATTCGCGTTAATTTAACCCGCGGCTCGCTTGCCCTTTTATACCTCCGGCTAAAGCTACTTGAACATTCTCTAATATAACACAGCCTTCTGGCAATAACTCGATTTGAAATAGGAGAATGTGAGTGCAACAGTAGCGCGAAAGATATTATGGGACGGCCAAAACATATACGTATATGGACATATGAACATATAACGTATATATATATATATATATATTTATTTTATATATTCGTTGGCTTCTAAAGGATTTGACATCTCTTGCTTAACACCACATAATCTTACCAATACCACGGATAGAATGAAGATACTCTAGTCAATTGAATGCTTCGATTTCGCAATGGTTGTATAATACAACGTTTGTTTATTTATTCTCAGAACTGATTATGATATTTCCAAGTCTGACCAAAACCGATTATTTCTACATTGGTCAAATAATTTACTTTTTTTTTTGCTGAGCCGACACAGAGTTGTTTACAGCAACACATATTCGATTCAATAATGGGTAACCTTTTGGCGATTTTGTTATCCTCAGAGTCGTTTTGTTCTTTAGCACCCCACATTTATTACTGGAAAGCAGGAGTACAGAGTCATACATAGGTGAATATACAGAACGAAGTGGATCTGGAGCCGCGAAAACCAAAAACCAAAAAGGATGGTACTGTATTGAATAAATTTTACTATTAACAACCTCTTGTTTGCACATCAAAAAATTAGTCAATTATTATGTCGTTTTACTTATTTTATTCGCTTCCAAATGCCACGAAAAAGCCGCTAATTCTACGTTTAATTTGGCTACCTTTGTCACAACCATGATGATGAGCTTTATGAATTTTCACATTATCTCTTATCTCTAGATCGACTTCACTCTAATTAACCATCAACTCTCAGTTTAACATAAGTGTGTTTCGCTCCTTTTTTGGCAAACGACTATTGTTAAAAATGGAGAAAGTGTTTGTTTAGATGTTAAAATGATCTCTTTCCACATACATCTCTTGGTTCTTCCTTCTTCTTTCCTTACCTTTGTTCTTTTTGTTGCCGGAGCCGTGCGCTGGTATTCCTCGTCAACAACGTGAGAACATGCGCACTTGTATCCTCATTAGCATGCTGGATGGCCGACGAGAGTGATATCACGAGATGTGAAAGAGCGCTTGGAAGTTTTCACTACAAACATTTCTCAAAAGCTGCCGCTCAAGGAGGGTCATGTGGCCTCCTGAGTCAAATTCCTGCAGAATACCAATGATTCCTCGTGATCTAAGCGAAGCATGTCATTAATCGAGCGATCACCAGGAAGTTTGGAATGATGTAGAGTATGTAGATGCTTCTCGTTCAAAGTCGTCGTTGTGTACAGCTGTTAGGAACCCACTATTTCCAATTATGAATTTAGTGGCGATGTTTCAGATGTAAAGGAATTCACGATCGGAGGTGGCTCCATTTTTGAGATTGCTCTATACGTTCATATGCTAATAAAATAAAGCAATACATTCAGAAACGCCCATAGTCCCAATTTCGACTAAAATTCTCAGTGTAACCTGACTATCACTACTTTATTATAACACTGCATCAATCTTTTCTTGGAACTTTCATCGCTGAAGTAAATAATCCTTCGAAGTAGATAACAACACAGTCTCCATTGATATCACTATATCTGCATTTTTTTTCTTGGTGACAAGGAAGGTAATAAACGTGACACAGGATTCCTCCTATACTCAGGTGACACCGCAAAAAGGCTTGTCGCCGTTATTTTCATAATATTCAAAACCGTTTTACTTCATAGTGAAATGGTGTGTGATACATACAAGGCCTTATGAAATCAAAAAGATGAGAATTCGAAAAAATCTTACAGTGGGATAAGAATTTTTTAGAAGATCCACTTGGCTTGGTCCACTTCAACTGCTCCTCCTGTAGGCGTTATCCGGTAGTGGATAGCTAGAGTGACTTATTAAAGTCTCCATAAGTCGATTTCTTGATTGTTGGTGCTTTACTCCCACCACATTGGAAATGACAACATATCTAATAATTATAAAATGGATTATTTATCAAAAAAGCATTGAAAACCTGATTGTAATTAAATCATAGTGTATAGAAACCATAACCCGACCAATCGATCGGTATTTTACTGTGCGACAGTCACTGAAGCTTATGAATTAGCGTGAATGTTAGCTAGTAGATATTGTCCCCTTATTTTCGATGATTTAATTCGTGAAATCGTCAGTAGTAGCATTGTACCAGCATATATGCGAGCGTTGGTTAATTCTTGAATGCTCATCTAATGCTTTCACTTGTGTCATAATCGCTATCTATATTGAAGGTGTTAATGAAAAAGACTTTACATCAATTTTTGAGGTTCGACATGTTTTGTATTACTTCCTCCTAAATTCGTCACGTTTTCGGTCAATCTATAAAATATTACTCTGAGCGTCTATTTTGTAAGTACAAAAGCATACTTTCAGCAGGTGTGAATTTGTTTTGAAAAGGATATCTCTTAGAGGGAATTCCGCTACTCCACTTTTCAAAATGACGTCAATAAACTGGTTTCTGCTTAGAAGATTGAGGATGTGTTCCGTTTCTATAGCGATGGATTTAGTAATGTTATTTATTGGAAAATACCTTCGTGAATAACCGAGCAAGGGTTGGCAAAAACAATTTATTCATACGGCTAATGTTCCGACGCTTTAGTCTCATCACAGCTACATCGGAGTCGATATCCACAACTGGACGTTGTTGCGATGTGGACATTTGCTACTGCAACAAGTCGAATTTAGTGGAGGAAGCACAGCTCAAATTAAGGAACTTTATGATGAAACTCTATATTCGGCTTATATATCAGCAACTTTCTCTGTGATGTTTCTTGTGACTCTAACTGATGATCCTATCAATGTTTATATCACTTTGATCCTCTCGATCCTATCGAAATAAACTTGACGAAAACAAATTCTCACTTAAACGGGCACTTCCAACTGAACAAACCACGGATCTTCAATCGTTGTTGAGCTCATTGAATTCCTGTCATTCAGTCATGTGAAAATCACGATGGCTAAGTGATTGTTTCCTGTGTGCCGTAATAATAGAAAACATCAAAATTCTCTGTTCTTTGGTGATATATCTGCATTTGATGACTATCAACAGCGGATCCATTGTGTTCGATATGTTACGTCTTCTTTCCTCAGTAACGGTTACACTTCTGCATGATAGTTGATATGGAGAGGCTAAGTTTTTCATCGACGGGACATCACAGTAGCGTCCAAGAGTTCAGAGGCGCTCAAATGTTGCTCGTTGGTAGCAAAGCGTTCATCATTAGTCGTAGCCTTCTCTGACCTCCTCACATCGAACAAAGACCTAGGGATCCTCTTTTTTATTGATAAGAAACAGGTAAATTCAAATATCAGGGGATTTACCGATATCTTGCTTTTATCCGCACCTATATTCAAAAAAACGTATTTTTTGCTCCTTCTGGACATGTTGGTAGTCATTCAATAGCTTAAACTGGACAATTTGAACGATGTATTTTATACTTTTACTCTCGACTGTTAATATAAACCTCGCTTGAAATAGTAATTTTCTGATAATCTGATAACATGATGACATGTTTTGAGTATTGTCCAGTTTATCCTGAATCCAGTATTGTGCAAATGCCATATCAGACCTCAAAAACGCTCAAGACATGTTACCAGATTATCAGATTATTGCTGGTGTGATTTATTTTTTCAAATGGCCTCTATAATACGATGTAAGAGTAAATTAGTATTTTAATTCACACTCAAGCATTTTCCGGTGACCAAGCTTTCTTTAGAAAATGCACCAATTATTTGATGACACAAAATTCGAAAAATTTAATAATGTTTTCGGCTCTCCAAAAACCTTTTTATTGCGTCGCAACACTGGAATCAAGACTGCAATTCACATTCGGCGCTCATACCCTGCACCAGTATGTGTATGAATTTCACAACATTGACATCAAGCCGTCGCCTTTGAATAACCAATCGATAGCTTGAACTTCGGTAAATTCTAGTCATTTCCTTCAAGAGCCGCGCGCCGAGTGAGAAACCCAGTATGCTTTTAGTTCTAGCAATGCCTTTAAAAAATCCTTTCTGAAGAACAAGCATGTCATTGGAATTTTTCAGATTTGTGCTTTCGAGTGGTTATTGGAAGTTCGAATAAAAAAGCTGTGTTTAGCGAAATATGCCTGCTTGTGAAATAAAGTTTATTCCTACTGTTACAGAGTAATATAAATGTCATTTAAAAACTAAAATGCACCTTTCAATTTGTCAAGATTTAAGCTATCAAACGACTACTTAAATGTCTAGAAGTAACAAATAATACTCTTTTTTTATATCTCTCAGGATATGGGAAGAGTACCGACTTTTCTTTGGTCAAAAACACCAGCCTTGATGATACACAACGCTCTCATCTTTTATTGTTATTTGCCACAGAAGGAATTTTCAGTCCTATAAATATACAAGAAAAACGCTATTAAAACAGCAGCACTAAATTGGTTAAAACAAAAAATTGTTCCGTTTTTTATGCGTGATATCGACTATTTTTGTTCATTATCTACCAAAATCTGAATGTTTTGTATGAAGAGCTTGATTTACTGGGCTATCAAAGAGTAGTCAGTCGTTGGTTCCATCCTACGTGCTGCCATCACTACATCTTCGATTCATACAGAGATGTAAGATTGATCTTGCCTGGAAGGATAGAAAACATTGAGCTTACACATCTATAAGACAATGGAAGACAGTATAGGTCGTATAAGCATCAATCGAATCATCGATCCAATCACAGTCGTAAGATTAGTGACAGACTTGCCTGAAGAGATAAAAACGCCGAGTTGATACATTCATAGGACACCATCAAACGTTTTGTATAGGTATTTTTGCACACAGGACCCATCATCACATTTCACTAAGTGAATCCCTCCACTTCTGGCACTCGATTCGTCTCCTCGCATACATCCCCCAAAGGTCTTTGAATATTTCGCATTTTCGACTGCTACTTGAATATGTCGTTTTGCTGGAAATGACGTAGAATGCTGGTCGGGCAAATCTACTTGTAACTTTAGAGGATCCCGAACTATGACGTTCATTCATTGTTTCTAAAAAGTCTTAGCAAGGAATTCGAACAAGCTACCTTGTTTATTTATGGCCGCATCACTGATCACTCCGTCGTCGTCCTCCCCTCTCCTAGTGTTCCACTTTCCTCGGAATACCTCTCGATCACCTCTAGC
This sequence comes from Parelaphostrongylus tenuis, assembly GCA_019055375.1. Taxonomy (NCBI): domain Eukaryota; kingdom Metazoa; phylum Nematoda; class Chromadorea; order Rhabditida; family Metastrongylidae; genus Parelaphostrongylus; species Parelaphostrongylus tenuis. The sequence continues at coordinate 327,742 of JAHQIW010000221.1, read as the reverse complement.
TTGCAAAGATGTTCATCACGCATATCATGACCGTTTACGTCTTGATAGCATTCCTAGCCATTTGTTCAGTCACGGTTAAATACATTTTCTATGGTTTTGATATTCCAGAGAGCGGGTCTCGTATCATCTAAATGAAGCGAGTCGTCTAACAGTCAACATCAGTCATCGAGGTGATCTCTACTGTTACTGTTTTCATTGCTTTTGAAACAATTCTCACGACAAAGTGTTTCACAAAAAAAAAACTGCACTGACCAAACACGCACTTAATCACTTTTACGATGTCGCGAATAGTGACGAATGCATAGTCATCTTAGAAAAATTGGTCGCCTTATCCCTTATCTTTTTACTTATCACAATCGCGCTTGATAAAAAGTGTGGCTATTTGGTATGATTCATTTTCGTTTCTTTCATGCACTAACGTGGTGATCTCCAATCACACATTCTTCTAAAAAGGCGGTGAGCTTGCTCGTATTGTTATCCTAAAGAACAACTTACTTTCCGTGAAAGCGGCTTTGTTCTAGTCATCAAATATGCAGGTGTTCATCTTCATTTATTTGTTCAATCTGAGAGGCCTTACTAGTGAAAAAGTTTCATCTGTCCTTGAAATGGCACATACTTGAATTCGACTTTTTTTTAAGCTGCTGTAATCACCTCTAATGTTTCTCATCGGGTGTTGATTTTATAATTATGCGCCTGAACGCGTCTTCGTCGTGTTATGACTATTCTTTTTCACATAATTTAGTGGAAAATCGGATTATACCTCCCACTTTCTTGATTTGTACCTCAGGTAGTGGATCTCCGTGATATTTTAACTCAAGACATTAGGTAAACCTGGCATGTGTTACTATTCTAACTGTTGACTTATAAGTGTTGAAACTTTTGCCTTATTTTGCATCATCATCGTTCTCTTTCCCTTCTTCCTGTTATTTTCTTTGACAAAACTTTTGCCTTTCTTTCTTAGTTCATCGCCAATCGTTCCTTTAACTTCTACAAAGGTATTTTCGAGTTGACGATTCGAAATGCATCTTGTGCCTCTTCCGTTCTCTCCTTGAATCAGTCAAATGACTAGAAAACTTTTTTCAAGTCCAGGTGATGCGAGTTAATGTGGCACGGGTTTGGGACGATGCAGACTACATGAAGGTCCGTAACATGTGTGACAACGATCAGGGATGGCGTGAGGTACAGTGGACATTCGAAATTTGTCGTTGTGTGGACTTCTTGCAAAAAGTGCAAACGAGTACCAATGCTACTTTACGCCTTTATCTTAAAACGTCGTGTTTTTAGGTATATAAGAAGAAGGGTATCAGTGTGTATTCGCAGTCAGTCCCGTGCAATAGCTTCCAAATGTTTAAGGTATATTTTTTGATAATGAATGCATTAAAGGAAAAAATTGTATGAGTTAATTGATGAATTCTTAGTCTTAGCAAATTTTTGAGAGTATCATATACCCAAGAATGTTGAGTGCTATGCAAAATTTTCAACTCCACGTAAAGGTTGAACCCGCGTTCCACCCATACCAATGGGCCTTGTTACCATTAGATTAACGAGGCCACCTCTTTGTTACTACTCTTTCTTCGATATGATCTATAGACTGATATTCTGCTGTCACAAATTATACACTTATAGATTATACATGGTTCATATCGAGGACAAAGTAGTAGCAAACATTGGTTTCGATGATGTAGTAGTAAGTAGCGCGTGCCATCTGTTCAAGTGAAACGCGAGTTCAACTTCCCATTGGTGTTGATTGGTTTGCGTACTACTCAGCATTCTTGGTTAGATGACAATAGCATCATTTTTTATAACATTTTGAAGCCAATTACAGTGAAAGCTTTGTAGATCTCCTCCATATGAGAGATGGTCTGAGCAGTCTTATTCTTTTCAGGCTGTGGCGAATTTCCCGGACGTAGAGCCAAGTGTTGCGTACGATGTATTACACGATTCCTCCTATCGGTCTCATTGGGATCGACACATGGCCTCACAGTGCTTCATAGGCATTATTAATCCCAACAATGATATGGGATATTATGCTTGTTAGTAGTGTTATGTCGGTTATTAAAGCAAATTTGTTAGCTACCACATGAATCGCCAACGCCATATCTTTATCACTGATCGCGCTTAGAAGTAGGTGAATCATGAGGTTGTTTCATAATTTCTTCCGCATTTCAACTTTTTAGCTACTACAAATCCTATTTTCTCTCAAACAATATAATCACCATCATCACCATTTATATGCAATCATTTGATGGCAAGATTAGTTGCATTCATCCCAGCACGAATGAGTTTAGCGGAACGAGAACGGTGAGGTCACTTTTGAGCTGCTTGGGCGAGGAAGAAATGGTTATCTGACGGGGCAATATCAGGACTATAGGTGGATATGATGACTTATCCAGCTTAGTTCCTTCAAAATGTAGCGAGCCGACTTTGCAATGTGCGGTCGAACGTTATCGTGAGGAAGGGCGACACAGTCGTTTCGGACGCTTCTCTCGCGCTGCCGCGGCCATCTTGGAAATGTTCCTGACATTGGTTCCGATTGTCTGCTTGTTGTCGAGCAGTTCCCAAAACAGCACACCCTGTTAATTCTAGAAAACCAAAAGCGTAATCTTCTGCTCATAGTATGTGGGCTTCAGTTGGCGACTCTTTGTGCATCGTGAGTGGGTCGCTTAGTGCATAAAATGTCCATCGAGACACCAAATTGCTGTAGCCAATATTAAATAGATGGCGTAGATGGTGCTGCGGCTGTATCCGAGCGTCCGTCATAAATTGCTTTTACTGGCATTCGGATGCGATTCCAGCTCTTGGCGCAGAGCATCTTCGTCAATGGTCTGGCTGGCTAGAATGAGGCTGACTTCGACAACTCGTATTGTTTTCGTCGAAGCGTTTGAAGTAGTAGCTCACAGTATGACAGGTAAAAGTGCTTCACCCAAGCGTGCTGTTCATCTTCTCGCCCGTCTTCCGTACACCGGTCTCCAACTTTTATTCGTAAAGCATAATCGAGCATGACTAGCGCTGATCCATTTCAATTTCCAATTAATTAAGCCGTGAGGCTCGTGCTCTTCCATGCCCCACTCGCTGAAGCTTCTAGAAAAATTGCCAACATACCATAGCCTTCTGGTAATAACACGATTTGAAACAGAAAAGAAAACTGAGTAAAACAATAGTACGAAAGAAATCATGGGTCGACCCATTAAATGGAGTCAGGCTCGGATTACTCGCAGAAAATGAGTCTTATCTAAGTCGTATGGTTACATTAACGCTTACTACAAGTGAAAAAGTCACATGTTACTGATGCCATATATATATCTTCGCCATGTAAAACCATCAAAAGTATGACATCCTACGACTGAAAGGTAATCGTAGAATCTCTAAGTGGAAAGTAAATGCTAATTAGATTTTTTCATTATTAATTTGAGCGAACTTGTCATGTGGTCTGGTAAGGGCTCTTGTACAGCCCGATACACGCGTTTCGTCCTTACAGACTCGTCAGCCGGGCAGAGAAGATCGGAAGACGACGGGTTCTGCCCGGCTGACGAGTCTGTAAGGACGAAACACGTGTATCGGGCTGTACAAGAGCCCTTACCACACCACATGACAAGTTGGCTCAAATAATAATGAGAGGATCTATTAAAATTTTAGCGTGGTCGCAAAAAAGCACACGAGATGAAGGTATAAATGCTAATAAGTTGAAAGAGACCGTTGGGAATGGTTCTAGAAGCGCACAAAGAACATTCCTTTTTCCAACTTCACCATGAATGTGAATTTTAAAGACTTCTCTTGATTAGCTGAAGCGAGATTGCCCATACTCAAACTAGTCAAGCAAATGTTTTGTGAATTCGACGAAAAACGCATGTGAGAAAATTATACTTTTTAAAAATTTCGCTAATGTGCTGGTTGTAAGTATGCCTTAACATGGAACAAGTGCTAACTGGAGTGAGAAGAATTTTGGAAAGGGAGCGAGGAAGGATGTAATCGTTGAATATCTTTTCTGTTGCTACCATCACGTCATCACACTTTTTGTTGAAAGTTCAATAATTGATGTCAACCCTTTTCAGAAGAGGCCCACAGTGTGCCGTACCATAAGTCGACATTTTCAATGAATGCCAAATACTCGTTTATATTTTTCTGTCTACTGACTTTTCTAATATGGAAATTCCTAACTGCTTAGGAGTGTGGTCATTAAGGTTTTAGAAAGTGGTACATAGGGATCATTCCCTTATAAAGGCCACCACAAAATTGAAGAGAATTGGCAAGATAGACTTGCTGCAACCTTCGGTCAACTTTCATTTTTCAAATATGCGTAACTACTTATGCATTTTTTGTGTTTACATGTGTCTGCCACATCCTGCATGTCAATCTTGCCATTATTTGTAACAGAATAACTAAAGAATAGGATAAAAAAATCAAGCTATAGGATTACTCTAAATGGGCCCCATTATGAAACTTCAATGCTCCTTGTATCTTTGGAGGACTTTGAGTCATCGATCACCTTTGGTTCTTGAGGAGTAGTGTCACGTTGATACACTCGATCGTGTACAATTATCGAAGGCTTCTGCTTCAGTAGTTCAAAAATGCCGCCTTTAGATGTTTTCTTCTCAGCAAATTGGTGAGATCCATTACGCTCACAAAAATCTTGAATGCATAAGGGTTTCAGTGTCAGCGGTACCTCCACTTCGTGGCCGTGACTTTGTGATGCAACGTTCGTGGCTCGATACTGGTGATGAGAAGCTTATCTGTGGACATTCGGTTTGTCATCAGGTAAAAATCATGAGCTCATTATTTACGTTCCATAATTATAGTTCGGCGTCTGTGTAGGTCTATTCTCAGAAATGCGTAAACTTTCAAGAAGACGTTTCTTGATTATTAAGAATATCTCGTTGAAGACTAAGCAATGGTAGGGATTTGAACATCTTTCGGAGTTTTTCAAATAAGATTCAAACGGCATAGTATTCTCGAAGTACTGGAAACACTGAAACTTTACTTTGAATGCTGGTTCTTGTTCATCAAAAAAGGGTACTTCTTCTTCCGTGCCGTCTAATGAAAAACAATTTATTCTTAACAACACATTTGCCACGGCTTGATCTCCATGAGGGTAATTTATAATGGCACAGATGGTCGGTATGACCTTTACAGGGGTTCACCTGGTGATTTATTTGTGTACTAGTTTTCTCCTATCTTGGAATTGATTGACAGCTTATGCAACACAGATTTGACACGTTCAAAGAGAGACATCCTTTCAAAAATTTCGCTTCTTTTTCGTTACCGCGATACATTATTTGCAGGGGTTTTTTTTTGCTGAACAGCGATTTTCCACTAAATTTTCAATAGTCAATCTAAAGCTTTAATTTCGGACATTTCAAAAATGTACTTTGCCTTCAAAAAGGTCTTTCTACTGCGGATCAGCAGTAAGAGTAAACAAAGATCTCACATTCGGCATGTTTCGACGAATTTTTCGTCAGACAAAGCTTTTCCCCAAGGCTTCAAAAAGCTATTCGATAGCCCACATCTCGACAACTTCATTGGTGCACTTAGTTTCGCAAAAGGACTTTTACTGCGCTGTGGCAGCGAAATGAAATTCGTCTTCGCAGTCGGCGTTCCATTCTTGTCGACTAAGATGCGTGAGTGGTTGTGTGTCGATTGCGTTGGTTCATTGCGCGGCGCGACTCATATGTGACGCGCTCTTTGTTATTGTATTTAGGGCTTTTTCTCCGCTTTGACAAAAATGCGATTCTGTCTCCAAAATGTTCTCTACACATTCATATGCACTTCGTGTATAAGCTTAGGCTGCTTAGGTGAAGGTTTATTATCGGGTTTACTTAATAATATAAGATATAAATGAAAAATTGGAAACAAGTGCACTTTTGGAACCATCGAGATTCAAGCGTTCGAGTAATTATCAAAAGCTGAAGATTGATTGGAAATGGCTTTCTCTTTGATGGGCAAAATAAATGGGTCTCGATAACGGCAAAGAGCTATAAATTTCCACTCAAAATTCTCAGTTTTAGCGGAAGACTATGCTGATGGAGAGAGTTTGCGGCATAGACAGTATGATTATTGAATAGCGCAGAGTCTTTTCTCTGCTCTGGTCATAAATTACTTCTGGTCATAAAATGACATCACAAGCAGTGTGCAGCATCATTTTTGACAAAGCATTCATTGTTTTTTGTTATACAATCTATATGATGTTTTGTGGAAATTGAATAGCTTCAGAGGATATCAAAACGTAATGATGATAAGCGTCGTAATTTTTCTTGCACAACTTATTTAATTTCAATAAACGATAACAGCAATATGATCGCACGCGGGGCGAGTGTTTTTCCTTACATACAATGGCGCATATGCACTAAAAGCATAAGATGATGTATGGAAATACATGGAACATACAAAAAGTGATAAAAGGTAGAGATTCTCTCAAAACGCACACTCAGATCGATTTATGCAACGTAAATTGCCATAAGCTGCCAACTAGCGGGGTATTGTGAGCGGCGTAACGTCTATAGGGGGCTAGTCGGGCATCAGAAATTACGCGTTATATGAACGAGCTAAGAAGGCGGAATCTGAGATAGTAGCCGAACCTACACGCAAACCCGAATAGCTTTGTGGACGGCGTATTGAAGCAACGAATTGAATGGAAATTATGTGAAGTCAGTCATAGATCAATAAAAATCTCATGTGTTGCGACTTCGGTCGCGAAGTGAAATATGAATTATGCATTTACATACCGAAGTTTACATATTCACAATTTTTCATAATCATTGTAAAGTTATTGTAAATAAGATTGAATGCTTTCCTTATATCGAAACAACGACATGGTATATAATGGAGGACACTTATTTTCCGTATTACCTGATTATTCAAACTGTTTTTTCTGAATTAGAGGAAATAAGGATTCAAATCATTAAGGATTACCCGCCAATGAAAGGATATGTCCGTGCAGTCGCCATACTCTCGGCATATCTCATTCGACCTTTGAAAGACGACGGTTGCCAAATCATCTACCTTAGCCATTCGGATCCTAAAGGTACACAGACGTTTTGTCCCTTTTCTCTCAATGATGTCAACTGTTCCATCACAAAATGCATGTAACGCAATGATTGGGGATGCACTGCAATACACAAGGTAATCGTTCATTCTCGCTCCAGCCTGAAAAAAAGACTAAAAAAAGCCATACGTCAATAGCCCGCTGTAAATCATTACAAAGCCATTCTGGAATTCTATCTGTAAGGGAGCGATCAGCGGCATTACTTCTACCTTTATCCTTTATATAGAAAAGCCATCAGCTTCCTCATTGAGATTGCCACATTTTTTCAGAGGAAATAACATTGTTCATGTTTTTCAATTAAGACCGTAAGTGTAATGTGCAGATATTTGCTTGGATTTCTATGGTTAGCCATTTCACGGCAGAGCATATTTTCGTGCATTGGAAGCGAAATATCTCTGTACTAAAATTAGTCCTTTTATTGATTAGAATCACTAGACGACGAATTAAATGCTTGAAATCTTAACAGATCAATTTTCCAAAACATTTTTTGCTTCTTTCGAAAATGGGAAATATGAATAAAATGGTTTACGAAAGGACGTTATATGAAAGGCGGCTCAACCATGAGAAGCCCGAAATCGGTAATGGTCGTGAAAGGGTTAGATACACCGGAACATCTTGCCGTGCTCTATATTGCTTACTCACTGGTATCTCAATCGCTACAAGCGCATATGGCGCTGTGACTAGATCTGCTCTGCGTCGCACAGAAGGTCAGTGGTTCGTTCTCGCGCTCATGACTCACCAAACACATCTGTCTGGCCGTGCTCGGTGATTTGGCACAGACTAGTCTTAGATTTGTCTGGGAAACATCAGAGCTGATCAGCAGTGACTCGATGCAGCCGGAGGCCACCCACTGTAAAGGCCAAATATGCATTGAATCATCTCAGACGAAGTCAAAAACTGAAAACGAATGCATGGCGCATCCCTCAGGGATTTAACAACGCTGAGAGCTTCACTATTCTTTATTAGTCGCTATATGTCTGTCCAAAACCTTTTCCTATGACTATACTTTTGGTAACAATTTTCCCGCTGAGCAATCATCATTCTTCCAAAATTATTTTGAGCAATTGTGAAAGTGTTGCTGAAGTGCTGGAAATGAGTGCATCGTTTATAGGTACAATTCCTTCATGGTTGGTGAATCATTTGACACGAGTGGTAGCTCCTAAAATTGTGAAGAAATTACACAAAGCCTGTCTATCATATAGGCAATGGAAGCAGAATAATCAACCAAATTTCAAGCCATGGATCTTTCCAGAGCAACAGGTATGTAAATTGAATTTACCTGAGATAACGTTTACATTTACTTCAAATTACAATAGTTGGATTATGGATACTACCATCGAAAAAATTTTGTATGGTAAAGTTTCGTAGTTTGAGAGGATAAGCAGTTCGAAATCTGCTTGCCTCAAAACACTTTCATAGCATTATAGACGGATTTTAGACGTTTAAATACTTGATAAAAAATTGAATCGCGCATGGCTATTGATATAGATTGTTTGTATACGGTTTTAGTTGTAACGGAAAATCTAACACTTTCAACATAATCATCATCAATGATTTCAACTCAGATGTCTGTCTTCTGGGAAACGAGATGCTGCTGGTTTTGAAGACATCGTCGATCGAAATAATCGCTCGCTTATACCCATTCTATCTTAATGACAATTATTTGAACGCCGCAAAACTTTCCTTGATATAGGTTTTATCAAGACGTTTCTCATCTACAGAACGAGTTGTACAGGAAGAATCTCGTGATTCTTATAACCCTCACACTGTGCTCTCGTCTTTATTAGGTCTTGGAAGGTTTTTGATATGATTTGTATCCATTTGGTTTTGATCGATTTCGTCGCACCCTTTCAGTTCTTTCTCAAAAAAAAAAAAAAAAATCAAGCGAAGCCCTTCTACATCACTGTGAGCAGTTGAACGCGCTTCATGAAAGGCCTGTCTTTTTTTGAATTAGCTTCCTATGTATCTGAATTCGAATGTGAACATAAACACGCATTACGCACAGTTATTAGAGCAAGTTGAGTTCAGTGTGGCGAAATTGTCTCCATCATCTATGTAGAGCTGAAAAAACGCCAAAATTAGGGAAGGATAATTAAAAGAGAATAAGATAGCGACTGAATTTATAAGAGCTTCAAAATGAAGCCCCACGTGGACGCAAATCTCACTCATTCGTTTTTTTTTCTGATAAAAGTATTTGAATACTATGCTATCACACCTCCAGTAAGAACACTTGGATATACACTGGCATATCCATTGATTCCTTCACTTCTACAATTAATATGTATTTTTTATGCTGTTAGAATTCTCATTGGATAGCGTACTACTTTAAATCAGAAGATGTAGCCTTTGATTTATTGTTAAAAGGTTCGGAGATTCATTTCAGGCAGAATATCCTCGTGTGGATCTGACGAAGTGCCAGCCGCAAGAATACGAACAGGAGATTGTTGACGAATCCATTAACAGTCCAGCTAAAGTAATTATCAGTGATGATGACGAAGATGATTAGCCCATCTTCGTGATGGTCGTCAGATATCTCGATTTCTCATTTGACAGATTACTTAGGGTATTTTCAAGTTACGGTACTAAAATTAAAACCATAATAGAAGCATTGTGTACAAAGCATAAGTATTGATTGAATCACTTACATTTTGGATTATTCAAGCTTATTTCACATAATCAAAACTCATCTTTCATATGCAATATTCGAAGCTATGAAATCATTTACAAGCAAAAAACTATTTACCGATTCTAGCGTTTTGATTACTTACGCACATATCGAAAACAACACCTCTTTCTCCAGCAATTACTGTTTCCCGAGTTCCTATCAAGTGGCCAGTCAATTGTGTGGGTTCAAATTGTGATATTGATGTTTATGAGTCGATCATTCACTATTTAATGTAATGATTTGATAAATATTTAAGAACACTCCTCTTTAATTGCCAGAAACGTTATGCATCTCAGATTGGGCGTTACTGACTACCTAATGATGTAGGATTTTATCACTAATCTGGAACAGCCCCTGACGGCAATGACCCAAATATACGTGTGATATGCCTAGGGCTGGAAAGAAAGTTTTGGAGTACATTAGTAAGCAAGAGATAACTCCCATGCATATCATGAAAATATTACAGTTTCATACGTGGGATTTTCCCATCGGAGGCCTAGATATTAATCATCTTTGTTTTCATTTCGTTACATTCCTCCGCTATGTCCAACTATACAATCGAAGTTCGTGTTTTATTGCGTGATCATTGGAGGAAGGGTTCTTCTCAGCGAGTTTCACTTGATGAAATTAACGAAGATGACGGGAAGGCACAACAAGCAAATCTGATGCTAGACGCTGGATTTAACTCTCTAATGCCGGAGATCTTGACCTCAAAGACATGCTTTGTTTACGACGTCTAACAAAGTTTGAACAACAAAGATCACATGTCAATGTATCTCATAACTATTATTTGAGCCAACATGTCATGTGGTCTATTAAGGGCTCTTGTGCAGCGCCATACACGTGTTTCGGCCTTCACAGCCTCGTCAGTCGGGCAGGCCCTTCGTCTTCAGCCAGTCCTCTCGAGGTGATCCAGTCTCCCTACTTGAAGCAAGCGGCGACGAACGATTTACACGTGCCGTCAAGTAAATTAAATCGCTAGATCGGCAGTGTTGTACACTCGATTGGCTGATATTTTTGAGATTATATACCGTTTGTTCCGAGTGTTTCATTCAGACTACGCTCAAATTTCGATATATCTCATTATTATCATTTGAGCCAATATGTTATGTGGTCTGTTATGGGCTCTTGTAAATCCTGATACACGTGTGGCGACCTTGGCAACCACAAGAGCCCATAACAGACCACAGGGCATATTGGCTTAAATAATAATTATGAGATATATTGAAATTGGAATGTGGTCTTAAGAAAACACTCGAAACAAACGGTATTTTATTTTAAAAATATCAGCCAAGAACAATAGAGTGCAAGTCGAATTTTGTCGCTAACTGCTCAACAATCCACTGAATGACTGATTTTGCAAACGCATCGTGACTTCAAGAGAAGTGGGTGAAGTGGTGGACCGATGGCAGAAAGCTGTGAAAGACGACGGCTTTTATTTTGAAATATAGTTACTATAGTTTATGCTTGGAATTCATGCATAGATTTTCAGTTCTTTACTAGTGCCCCGGAACTTTCTCTCCATCCTAATAGAAAACTCGTTCTCATGTATTTTGATGACTAAAGCTTTGGTAAATGTTGGAAACCTAATGTAAGCTCGTCAGGGTGAGTCAGTACCATATTATGATTTGATAATTGATTCCCGGGTTGATCGAGAGTTAGTCAATGTAAAGATAACTAGAGCAGAGCACTTTTGTAATCCACACTTCTTCGCCAACAAAATACAAGTCCTAACACGATAGGATTCTATAGCAAACTTAACCTTTCAAGAAAAATTACGTCTTGGCGACACTGTGTTGTCGATCAATGACCTTCACCACTGTCTTCCATTAAAACCATGTAACGGTGGCACGTTGCTAGTTTTGTTCTTAATTAACTATTTAATTACTCTCTGTTAATGTTTCCCTCTTTGATAGAGTAAGGATAATACGAAGAGACTGCATCTGAACACACTGTATTTTGTGAGTAAAAATAACATAACAAAGATTTACTAATTCACTTTGGTACGCTCTAAATCATAAATTCCGCTCTTTATACCTCGTTGACGATCCTATAAATTAATTAACATGGAAAGAAAAAGAGAGTGTATCCCAAACAAATATTGTTCATCGTGGACCTATAATGAAGATGTGAACAGAGATCTTCTTGGAACAGCAAACGAAATTCTATTGGTTGATTGAAGCGAAATTATCAACATCGTACCGAATCGATCTGAGTATTCTGGTCTTAAACATCGCCGACTTGACAAAGTGCACTCTAAGTGCTAACAAAATTGGGAAACGAATGTGAAGCCAAAAAGTAAGAAAAAGTCTGACCAAATTTATAAGGTACTCGCAGCCTCCTAGGACTCTATAAAATCAAAAGAAGAATCACCTCCTATCGACAAAATAAACAATAGTATGCGTTATGCTTCGGAATCTTTGATACTTTTTCCGTTATCCGCTCCCACTTCCAGCCTCGGGGAAACGTATTTTCGGTTCATTCCTAAATTAGAGCACTTATCTGACAGCTTGAATATAGAAAAACTTAGAAATATGCTTTCTTTCTAATATGGCCCTATGAGTACTTTGTAAGAGCAGAAATAAAATTATGTTATTCAAACATTTTTCGTCGTACAAAACTCTACCTTTACACTTTTAGTACACTCGATAGCTTAAATTTCGGCAATTCTAATCATGTACTTGGCTTATGATAAAAAGCGTCCTAGTGCTCTGTAGGAATTAAAAGATGATTGGATTTTGCAAATTTGACACCGGAAAAGACTCGGTGACTTAGTGGCAATGTTACGCTGCGCGAAACTTAATATTCTTATGGTGGCTAGAGCACATTCAAAAGCTCTTTCCAATGACCAAATCATCTATGGAATTTTCCACATTTTAGCTATCAAGTGGTTCTTAGAAGTCTAGAGAAAAAGCTTTGTTCAGCTAGAAATGCTGCAATAAGAAACATAGTTCATTTTTGCTGTGACAGCGCAATGGTAAAGCCTTTTGAAATTAAAACACACCATTAAGGTCTTTAAAATTCGAGCTGTCAAAAAAATATTGAAACTTGAGAAAAATCAAAAGGCGCGTTTTTCTAAAAGTATTGCAGAAAGGTGCGGAGTACGAAAATGATCCAAATTTGCGAAACTCAATCTTCTTTTGCTGTTACAGCGTAAATAAATCCAAATGCATCATTGAAATTGCCGAAATTCAAACTATCAAACGCTTTTTAGAAATTTGATAAATAAGCTTCGCTCAGCGAGAGCTGTCTGAATAGGGAACACAGTAATGATTTTGTTCTTATAGCGCAATAAAACGCCATTTTAGAGAAAAGTCAACTTTTAAATTTTTCGAAGTTTAAGTTATTGAATGATGGATATGACTTGCTTTGAGTCGACAGATCTAGTGCTATATAGGCACCGATTTCGCCCTTTGAGACTCATCAGTAGCAGCCTCCCTTGGTTCCGTTGATTCCTTAGGGCTAAATAATCCTCTAAAGGAATCGACGCCGAGTAAAAAATAATCACCTCAGGTCGGATGATGGTGTTCCTCTCTCGGTTACGTCGTGCTACTGATGAGGGAGGGTGCTACTGATGAGTTCAATAGAACGAGATAGGCGCCTATGTAGCACTAGAACCTATTGGCTCAAGACAAGTCATATCCTTATCAAATTAAGCGTCGTTTGAAGCGGGTAAAAGAGCGTCATATAAGAGCTATCGCATGAGTGATTAAAATTAGAAAAGCACCAAAAACACGTTTTCGTGGGGCTGAAGTTGGGATGGATAACGAAAATAATCCAAAATTCTCTTATTCTGTGCGAATTCCTCGAACGCGTTAATTCTGGAAAACTCAAGAAAACTCAAGAACATCACTGAAGCAAGTGTTCGTTAGGTCGTGCGTCAGCGCACTTCAATGTTTTGAGCTTGTCACAACCACACAAAGAGAATTTAATAGCAGTAGAGCGATCCCTATGTACATCTCATTTAGTTACACTGTGCTGAGAATATGAAGAAGAGCACGGCTCGCCGTTCTCTTCGGAAGTTCAGCTTTAATCTTGATTGAGTTTCGTGATGCCGCTACTTTCCAGTTTCGCAGGCTTCGTAAGGGACACTCAATTTGAGTTTAGAGGATGAAGAATGAAGGAGAAAGTTACGACGCTGATAAGCTCTAGAAAAATGTGTCATACATTCTATATCGTCGTGAGGCGAATGAATACATACCTGGCTTACAAATTGACTTGAAGCGTCTTTATCGATGTAACAATTAATGCTACTATTCCCCCAAATAAGTGTGTTACCAACTTTTCAACTGTGGAGGGACGTTAAACTTCCATAGTTTTAGGAGCTGACTCAAACCGGTGATTTAGTTTGTGTCGCTGAACGCTTCTATCGCCTTGCCACACGCCTTTTCTGGTGGCCACCTACTCAAGTACCAAATTGCATATCTCTACAAATTACAAGGATTCGTGCGGACCGGTGAGGTTTATTATGACACTTATAAAGTGCTAGACACTTGCTTCGGCTTTCCAGTCTCATAGTAGCACGGTGCTTGTTCGTTAAGTTTCTCAAGGACATAACTCCTATATAGAGGAATCGACGGCAAACTTTTACACCCCACGTACGGTTAAAGGATCACCGTGGTGTCCTATTAGAGTGATTGGTTGTCCATTGCATGGCTCACAGAGCTCGTATTGTTTCTAAGCGAGGTCTTGAATTAATCGACTAAAATTAACTATTACATATGCCTTGTGACATCCGCAAGCCATGCAATCGACAATCAATCACTCTAAAAGAAACCACGGTGATTCTTTCCACGTACACAGAAGTAGAATATTGCTAGATTTTCAATCACTGCCTATTCTTTGTTTCATAACAGAGTTCGATATGAGATTGCAGCTTATGTTGAAAACATAGCTGAGGAAAGGCTAGGTCATCGACGATGTAGTATTTGACTAAAGCTTTTTTCCGAGAAGGGTAACGCAATTGCGAAGCCGCATCGGGGTCCGGGTTTTGCTTGTATCTTAGGATTTCAAGGGTGTATTGTTAGATTTTTCAGAAAGTTATCTGGCTGCGGCAACGATTTCCCAAAAAAAAGCTGTTATTGATGAGAGCGTAACAATTTCAAAACTAATTCCAAAAAAAAGATTGATTTTAGCCTAAACGAGGTTGGTACGCCAGGGCCATACATCGGTGTTTCGGAGGTTGCGGCCTCCTCGTCAGTGACCCCCGCCCCACATTAAGCCCTGCACTGTAGCAAGGAGGGAGGCGTATGTGGTATGTGTTGATGGCATAGTGTACAATGACACTGGTCCATCACCACTTTCAGTCGATGGAGTTCAGCTGGTAGACCAAAACAATCCATAAAATCGACTGTTTTCAAAACCTCGTATTGAATATTGTTCAATAAGAGGTTCAAAAAACAGTCGATTTTGTGGATTAATTTCGAAACTAGGTTGCTTTTTTATGATGCTTGCAAAGATCAGCGGTATATAAATTGTAAAGACTAAATAATAATGGATTCTATCTTGGATAAATCTGGCCTTCATCTAAATTTGAACTTATTTTAGAGAGATATCTTGTGAGCTTCATTAAACTCAAAACTGATCTCATAATTATTATTTGAGTCAATATGTCATGTGGCCTGTTATGGGCTCTTGTACAACCCGATACACGTGTTTCGCCCTTGACAGCCTCGTCAGTTGAACAATCCTCTCGGGGTGTTCCAGTTACCGATTTGCTGACCCCTGAAAATCAAAGTTGGTGAGCATGAGCACGGAATCGAGTTAGTACTTAAATTTTCATTTCAGGGCACATCTAACTACTGCGCTACACGTATTACACCAAATGAATAATTATGAGAACTTATAATGAGATCTTCATCCGACATAAGAACCGCTTGGCTCGGCTTTCACTCTTTTTTATCAAACGGCTCAATTTCAACAACTTCTACTATGAAGTTGAGGCTGGCGTATGTGAAGCCAAAACAGCACTTCAAATTTGTGCCAAAATCAAAAACATACGAAGAAGCAAAACTCCAAGCATACAATTTTCAAAGACAGCGCCAAAATTTCGACAAATAGAAGTGATCAGTATTTCCCGAAAAATCGAGTACAATAACGAAGCAGTTATACCACCTTCAGGGATTTTTCGCTCTTGGCGCTTATCAGTGGAGACTCCACAAACACCCCTTTCTAGAAATAAAAAAATTTTTCTAACTGCGTACTTTTATAGTGTCGATTGAAAGCAAATAGTCGCAGAGTCGCGTTAAATAGAAGCACATAAAGGGGAACGCGAACTGTCTATCTGGTTGCTCGTTCCATTCCACAAATGTCGTTTCAATGTGCTCGTAAAACAACAAACACCTCTTGAAACATCATTATGCTCTATCGAAGATCAATCACGTCAGTCGTCTCAAACATTTCAGAAGATACACGTGTTTCGACCTCGCAGCCCCGTCAGCTGCACGGTGCCTTTGCGTTCAGTCAGTTCCTCGGAGATCTACCCCTTGCATAGAAGAGTCGACGACGAACGTTTTATAAGCGTCGATAAGTGATAAAATCACCGAATGGACAGTGTTGTACACTCAATTGCTCTTGGCTGATAATCGCAAAGTATGATACCTTTCGTCATAAATAAACATACCTTTCATAACGTTAAACGTCGACTCCTCTATGCAAAGGGTAGATCTCCGAGAAACTAAGTGAACGAAAAGGAACCGTGCGACTGAAGAGGCTGGAAGATCGAAACACATGTATTGCATTGTATAAGTGCCCCTAACAGGCCACTTTCGTAGCTCAAAAAAAAAGCTACCAGGCATACTGAAACTTGAGCGTGGTCTGAAGAAACACACGAGACGAATAGTATGATATTTCAGAAGTACTGCGCCTTTATAGAGATGGATTAGCCACGATCAGGAAGCTAAGTCTACAAGTAATGCCTTGCAATCATTTTTGAGCCACTCATGTCAGTGGACTTATAAGTCAGCCTTCATTGACAGACCACTGACATGCGTGGCTCAAAAATGATTGCAAGGCATATTGAAATTTGAGCTGTAGTCTTAATAAGAACTCGAAACGAATGTTATGATCTACAATTAATAATAAAAAACTGATCTATCACTTGCTTGATTTAGTGATGGGCGGTCAATCGCCAGTTTACATTACACTCAAACCATAGAAGTCAGATCCACATGAGTTCTCTACCTTTACCTTCAACACTTCCATTCCCTGTGCGTATTAGAATTTTCTTTACGCTATAAGCAATTTGACCGTTCTCGATCCTTTCGGAACTTAACAAATTATCAGTTTTGATAGCTTCGCAGCAAACATGGTCTCACTGCTCAAAAGCCTATATGAATCTGTTATTTTAATTATAATCATGATGAATAACTTCAAAGGTCGATCGGATCCAAAGTCGATACCCAACATCAGTTGTCAGATCACATAAATAACTGTTCGATTACTTGCTCATTGATGTCTGCTTCATAACATGTTCAAAGTTTTAAAGGAAAGAGTGGTGCCAAAACTGGCGTTGGTGGTGCAAGGGATAGAGTATGCGTCGCCGGATTGGGTGAAATGCGGGTTCAAGTCCCAGCTCACGCAAATGCTTTGCACATCATCCTATATGAATGGATTTGTGAGATATTTCTGAAATATATCCGACGAACCTTACTGGGTTCCACATCCTTAAGTTCGGATCTCTGTGTCTTAGCTAGCCTAGAATCTCATACTTTCGTTTCATATTGTTGTTTGAGATGAGCCATCAACCAACAATACAGATATTTGTTTTCAAAAATATAGATTACCGGTGGCATACATACCATTCTTTCTTGACGTAATTCGCATTGGTAGAGAAAGGAACTCATCACCTAAGAATTTCAGACGTTGTTACAAGATCTGCCTTCTTGCTCTTCTCGCAACTCTCATTCGATGCAACAAAAGACGAGTCCTGGAACGAATATTCGAATTGCACAGTTCTAAGTCCTCGAGTCGCTTCTTCTCCTTTTGCTTCGCTAATTTTATTCAATCATATCGGATGACAATCGTAATGTGGTGATGCCGTTCACTACGAGCTCGGTACTCATTCAACTTCACTCCGTGATTCCCAAACCTCTAATCTTACCAGAAACGCAAAATCGCCATGAGACTTGTCCAAGAGTATGTCGATCTCTGCAATTCGTGTTAAAATGACCTTTCGCAGATATCTCAGGTCTCCAAGGAGAATTAGCTCGACCTGCATGCAACAAAATTTATAAAGATGACGAGGACGACAATACTCAAACAATAGCTAAGCACAAAGGATGGAAAACTTTGGTGGATGGGTGGATACGCAAAACTGAATCGATTGCATAAGACTGGGATTTCTGTGGTAAATACAAAAAGAGGTGGCATAATTGAAATGAAAAATAATGAATTCTGACTGACGAAATCAATAGATATTTATGGTATCACTTTACTCAGAATCATGTTATATCAAGCGTAAGAGCTATTATTTTTCCGCATTCTTATGAACAGCGATAAAAATAAAAGTAATGTTTTTGTTGACGTCGCTACTACTGCGATAACTCTGACTGCCTTAATGGAGTGGACTTGCTCAAATCGGTAACGATTCACAAAAACAAGATGAACAATTGACGTAGAATCACTGACATCATAGATGTTATGTTCCATAATGTCTCAAACAGTGACTTCATTCTCTTTCGTTCACTATGTATAACGCATATGACGTTGAAAGAGTAGCAAATGACGCACACATGGGAGCTATTAGAGTTTTTTGGAGTCCAAAGAGGCAAAATATGGCGACTGTTGGAATATCATACTTGCTTCACTGAATGCAGTTATGCCCACCTGCGAAGGTTGTATCGTCCCTAAACAAGCGGGCGACATACGTTTACGAACACATAACATTAATAGAATAATAATCGTAAGGAAAGTATTTGCAGAAGTGAGTATAAATGATTATGATGAAAATACCAGCCAAAGAGCAGTCGAGTGCGCAACACTCTGTGTTAGGTTCACTTGACATAGAGTGTAAAACGTTCGTCTCCAATGACTCTCCATGAGGAATGTAAGGCTCCCGAGAGAACTGACTATAAAAAGATCGAAAGACGACGAGTTCTGCCCGGCTGACGAGTCTGTAGGGACGAAACACGTGTATCGTGCTGTACAAGAGCCCTTACCAGACCACATGACAAGTTGGCCCATATAATAATGAAAGGATCAGTTGCAGAAGTGTTTAGAGCTTCAGTAATCAACATTTTGATGAATATTCATATTCTTAACGCTGAAACGATGGCTTTGTGCATTTAAATAAAAATTCTGTTTCTTTTCTGTTTGGTAGCACAGATTTCAAGCCTATCCCTTACGCTCGAAAAGAATATTTCATAAAGAGTATTACTAACCATTCGAAAGCTCAAATCGTGAACTATCCATGTACAGCTAGTTCTCTAAAAAGTTCCTCTTATAATGCTGAAAAATGAAAACAGGATTATATTTCACACGCGCAAATTTCTCGCTGGACAGAAGTCTTTCGTTAGACTATTGTTAATCACTCGACAGCGTAAAACTTGCCAATTTCAACGATGGACTTACATTTTGAAGACCTCTACTCTACAATGCAGGAGGGAAAATAAGATTAATTTATAAGCGCGAGCAACTGTTCTATGGCCAATTGGTGAGTGGTTGGGTGAGGGCAGGGGCAGGTTGGCGCGAAATCGATCGATGGCATCTAAGTGAGAGGTAGTTGTATAAGATTTGTTTCGCCGCTTTGGAGGAGACTCCAAACTAAACGTCTGACTCTAATATTAGAAGATTCTCACTACACGTTCATGTGCTTTCCGTGCTTCCAGCGAGATAACAGTTGAATTGCGCGGCCGATGTAAAACAAAATCTTTTTTTTTTCTCGATGCTACAACCCTATAAAAAGGCTTTTTAAAATAGCGGCCACGTGAGGCGCGAGTCTGAAGTTTAAGCTTTCAAATGATTACTAACATTCTTTATGAAAACTTCTTGTCTAGCGTAGGGGATAGGCTTGAAAATCTGTGCTACCAAACGGAAATGAACCAGTAATTACTGAGATAGGAAAGCTTACACTGATGAGCTAATATAGCTTCTCCTTTGCACTAGAGAATTCTTTACAACTCACACACCTCACTTACGCCATAGCCATGAAAATATTCATAGCGATAAATTGAGAATAACTGATTTATTGTTGGTCACTAATTTCTTATAACACACGATAATCATTGGTCATTTCACAGATTGCATTCGTTGTAAAATTCCCACTCGGTTGGCCTAAAAAACGGCGTAAGAAGTCCTGTGGTGAACATTACTTGTTTACCTTATGTACAAACGCATCATCATACAAAGTGGGTATCTAGCATTTCGTCAATCTGCTTCGTTGTCTGCATCCGGTATCCTTGAGATCTTTGAATTCAGGTGTGATCCTCGAAAACTAGAAACAGTCTCCCAGAATATATCGAATTTATATGATGGGGCTTTCAAAACACTCGATCGAAAGTCAATGTTAAACTGATAACAGCAGTCTCCATCGACTGAAAAAAGATTCAGACAACATTTCACGTTGCCTGCTCCTAAGATGCTGCGTCTTCTCCGCTATGTAAGATTGATTGGTGGAAGTGGGTCGCTCTGACAAGGGGGTAGACCGTCGAAACATACGTAAGCCATGACATACAAAAGCTTGATCAGAAAATGTCGAAGTTTTATAGCGAGGTGTTCAACAGAAATTGATTGGAAGGCACATATGAAGGCTATCACTTACACTAATGAAGACGCTGGTAATTCAACAATCTAAGCTGTTAATTGTATTGTCCATACGAATTAGTGGGAGGAGGCAGCGCTGTGGTGGTGGTGGTACGATAATCAGTGGAAGCAAGGCATTGAGTAGACCGCAGTCAAACTCCCCAAGTCTCCTGTCTTTCTGGATTGGTACCGGGATCGTCTCGGACCATCCGGCTCACTAAAATTTACAGAAGGTAGCTCCTGCCTGCAGTGGAAGCGTCCAAGCACAGCCATACCAAGATTCTCTAGAGAATCCGCTCGACCAGCATTCGACGACATTCAGGTGAAAAATCCTCGAACAGTAGCCACAAACAGTAGAAACTACGCGCAAAATCCAAAGACCTTCTTCGTTGACTTGAATGACAAAAACGAATAGAACCAAGCAAGTGGTACGATTGGCACGATATTTGGTGAAAGTCATGTAAAAAGAATTAAAACACCTATTCTACATTTCAAACTCTTCAGCTACATCAAATGCATTGGCGCTCAAAGCAGTAGTGTACAATAGAGAAATAAATGGAATTGCTTGATTGCTTCAGCACATGGTCCCGGAAAGAGTGAGATCTGGGTTCGAATCCCGGCTGACGCAAATGCTTTTGCAAACTCTCTAAATTATTGGGTTTATTATAACATCATACCATTGAAATACGGGGTCAATTGTCATGAATCTGAGAAATTGCTTATTTGAGATTTGCAAAAAACGGTGGATAAGTGGAAATGAGCAGGCATATATGACAATCTACGTTGTTTATAATTAGATTTGAACTTTAGTAGGGGCTGGGCTCGCTCATAGCTCCACCAGATTTTGTCTCAAAATCCGAATCTAGTCGATTCGACCTACAATGGAGCGACACTGGATGTTAGTCTCTAAAGGATCATGTAGGAAACCTCTACGTCCTTTTCTCCTTCATGAAGGTAAGAGAACAATTCTTACTATTCTGGATAACTCCAGTACAAAATAGAAAATGATGGATGTAATAACGACGCCTGTTGGATCGACATTACTGGCGGAGCTTCAAGTAATACAGGTACTGATGGCTAACCTTATTGAGAATCTCCAGCTTACTCGAGATTGTTATAGAACTTTGATTCGGTTGCCGCTTCGGCGCTTTTGTCTCCGTCGGAGCTGGAGTGGTGTGAGTCACTAGTCAGTAGGTGTTCCTCATGGTGTGGATCTTTCCAGTCGTACAAAGTCGAATATTCTTAACTAGCGCACCGCTCGGACTCATTAGTAATGAAAGCTGTGCTTGGATTATACCTTTATTTCCAGTGTTTCATTAAGACCACGCTCAAATTTCAATAGATCTCATTATTATTATTTGAGCCAACATGTCATGTGGTCTGTTAAATGGACTCTTGTAAAGCCCGATACACGTGTTTCGACCTTACAGTCTCGTCAGTCGGGCAGAACCCGTCGTCTTCCAATATTTCTATAGTCAGTTCTCTCGGGAGCTTTACTCCCTTACAGAAAGTCATTGAAGACGAACGTTTTACATTCTATGTCAAGCGGAATTTTCACCTAACACAGAGTGTTGCGCACTCGTTTTATGACTCTGTTATGACTCTCTGTAAGGGAGTAGAACTTCCGAGAGAACTGACTATAAAAATATCGAAAGACGACGGGTTCTGCCCGACTGACGAGTCTGTGAGAACGACACATGTATCGGGCTGTACACGAGCCCTTACCAGACCACATGACAAATTGGCTCAAATATTAATGAAAGGATCTATCTCATTATTATCATCTGAGCCTAAAGATAACGGGTTCTGCCTGACTAACGAGACCGTAAGGGCGAAACACGTGTATCGGGCTGCACAAGAGCCTATTACCAGACCACATGACATGTTGGCTCAGATTCAGTGAGCACTGAATTCAAAAATGTATTGGTATTTATTCAAAAAAAGGATAAAGCTGACGGCTTTGATCAGTTCGTGAGGGATGTACCATGCATTCATCTGTATCAAGCATCATTTGAGGTGATTGAAAGCATATCTGGTCTCTACAACCCTGATCATTTAGGCTCCAATTATTCTATTTATTTATTGGCTCCTTGGCTCCTACTATCCTTCACTTTATTATCACTTTATTTTGATCCGTCTTCACGGTGCGAATCCCATTTTTTCTTCAACATTCAATCGTTTTTTCGTCTTCTTCTTTGGACGTCCTAAAATACTGGCTGATGGAACCTCCCTGCAATCTCGAGCATAGTCTGACTGAGGCATTACCTAGAACGTTCGTTGTTAAATGTCGGAGAGAGTTGCCGGGTGGGGATCGGCTTCACGCGCGCCGCGACGAGTATCACAGCCACTCGGCCACGGTACCCCCTCGCATATTCATTAATCAGTAATTAGTAAAGGAGCTGCGAAGGGATTTCTTAAGCTCTATTGTTTGGCTAAGAAAATGGGAAAAGTATCAACAGAGGTCTCAAGGCAGTCCGAAATGATCTCAAGGGGCTATGACTACCGTACCGCTCGTAACAGATTGCGCCCGCCTCGATTACCGCCATAGCAGGTGACCTCGAAGGCGACACTGCCCCGGCGTGAATAGCTGGATAAGCCACAGGCGGGTGGGTCCTGAGACGAATTTCGCCCACATGGGCGGCCAATCCTCATTGATCACCAGTAAAAACTGGTACAACTGGTTATTCTGGGACCGCCGCCCAACTCTGCCTTGTCATTTTTCGATTTTTTTTCTTAACTGCAAAAAACAATCTCCTTAGTAAACTTCTTTTCCCCATTAACCCATGGGAACCGCAGCCGAACGCCGTGTGCTTACCCGTTACACCAACGCCTCGGTGTTAATTGGGGTTTATTTCGAATCTATGAGGGTAAAGTCAGGGTTTTCGAGCTATTTTGCTACTCTGTAATCTTCTTAACACCTTCCCCAGTTTTCGTACAAGTAGAACGCATATATCCCATATAACTCGAGTGCGAAACGCAGTAATTTTTCGCTCTTATATCGCTTCATTCAATAAAACATTTCGAAGAACCAAGCCATTTTGAGAAGCCCGAAATTCAAGCTGTTGTATGAATCTTGAAAGTTCTAGAGAAAAGCTTTGCTAAGCGAAAAAATCTCTCAAAAATCGTGCATGAATGGGTCACACGCCGTCCCTATCGCGTTAATGGGCATTCACCTGTATCACCTGTTGTCCCGTTGATCGTCGAGTGACTCGAGCGGGTACCAGCAACTCTTCCATTTTTCCCTATCGCGTGCAAGAGTAGCCCAGTGGGTCCTCCTCGCTCTAGGGATTCGCTGAGCATCATATCCTTCTTCTATCACTTTCGTGAAGAAATCGGACCAACGGGTCAGTGGCCTTCCTTTAGAGCGCTTGACGTCCCGAGGAATGCAGTCGGTAACGGCTCTGGTCCATCGGTTGTCGTTGAAGCGCATCACGTGTCCGGCCCACCTTATTTTCGATATCCTGGCGTGTAGAACGGCGTCTCTGATTTGCGATCGTTGACGTAGGTCGGAACTTCGGATCTTTTCTCTCATTTGCGAGATACGGGATACTCCTAGCATCGACCTTTCGACTGCGCCTTCGATAACGTCAAGTGATCTTTCATCCTGCTTACGTACTATAATGGGCATTATATTTTGGGTTATCGCAAATTCTGGCCTTTTCGTGAAGTTCATGGATCTGCTTTGATTCACAAATCTCTTGGGTTTCAGATGAATATCCACACCGCTCGTCACTTGACCGCGGCAGCAGTACAATTTGGTCTCCGAAGTGTACGTCACTCCAGCTCACAGCCAAAGGTTCGCTCATTTTGCTCGAGGAGAATTTTGAGATCACAGTGTTTTTACTTCTATTTCCTACCCATTCTTTTTTCCTATAGAGTATGAAGTGAAATACAACCGCATTAATGCTGAAATACGAGCAGAATTCATAATCTGAGTTGACTTCGAACAGGTGAATACCTTCCCCGAGATGTCGGAGGTTACCCATTCCCCATCGAGATCCTTGAGTTATTCAGCCCTTCATCGCCGTTCTGTCCGTTTCTCAGCATTTTTGTGGTCGCCGTTCCCAAGGTGTTTTCTCTTTAGCAATATCCAATTGGCTAGAAATTTTAGGTCGTCCTAAAAGTTTTGGCACTAGAGTAATAAACACCAAATTTATCACCCAGAAGTAATTAAAATCGCATGGCTTTGACATCGTCCAATTGCGCATTTTCTTGCAAACATTTTGGTATATAACTTGCCTATACTTGCTTCAAGATAGAGCTGTCTTGGGAACAAATTCGCTTGCTACTCATGCACGAATGGCGTGTAGGGGAAAATGCTCGTGAAGAGGCGCACAAAATCAATGGAGCTTCCTGTGAACGGCCCGAGTGCGAATGATCCTCCAGACTGTTCTCTCCAGCTTCGAACTTTGCAAATCAATTCCGGTCGCAATGTTACGGTCTCAAAAGGACGTATTGGTAGAGATTCGCGAAGTTCAAAGCTGGAGAGGACAGTCTGGAGGGTCACTCGCTCTCGGATCGTCCAAGGAAGCTCCATTAGTCTTGCGCTCCGCTTCACTAGCATATTCCCCTCGCGCCATTCGATGAGTAGCAGGCGAATTTGTTCCCACGGCAACTCCATTTTGAAACAAATGTAGGCAAATTGTGTATCAAAATGTTCGCAAGAAAATGCGAAACTGAACGGTACCAAAATCATGCAATTTTAATCACTTGGTTGATAAATCTCACTGTCAAAATTTGTGGAGCGACTCAATATATGTAATACAATAAGTGGGCAATTAAATTGCCAGTTTATTCTTGAGCAGACATAAAATTTCGACGATAAAAGTTGTTCGGTCATGGTGAGGATGCTATGGTATAAAAGCGTTTTAAGCTTTGGAGTCAAGGAACACCAGTGGTCTTTTTTTAGTGTAATGCCTTTCTTGTGGTAGAATAACTACTCACTCACACATCCGAGGATATCTAGTGGCATGCAGGGCTTACAACCTCAGACGGCGATTGAATCAGCGTTTTACCCACAGTTCACTCCCGCGGGTTTGGCTGAAATGGTGGGTCAACTCGGCCTGGGCTCGGAAGTTTTTGTAATCATTTTCCGTCCTTGGATATGTAGTTGTAGTATGATTACTTTGCTACAATAGCGGTTGAATCAAAAATTCATGTAGATTATGTTAATAGGTTGAGAAGAAAGTTTCCGCAATTTGCTTATAAAAACTTTATTTATGCACTAATTAAGTTCGAACAAAAGACAATTTAATAGTCAGTAATTTAATAGTTCTTGGAGTGATCGTAGACAGCTGTCTTTCCAACAGTTCCTTCGCTCCATACCTCATTGATTCGACGAACAGTGTCAGCGGCATTTGTGCCCACTTTGTACTCGTGAAGCATCAACAGTCGTTTCTGTTCGCGGTTCAGTTCCATCTTGCGGCAGTATAGAAGAGTTATATATCAATCGATGCGCAAGAAAGCGAGCTTTCGAACCATGTGAAAATCTCACATAGAACATGCGAACATGTTAAAGCTATGGGCAAATTCTGGAAACTTTCTCCTCAACCTATTACTTGTCTTCTTGTCATTTTAGGTCGCTCTTCTTGGTGCTTCTGGTGGTATCGGTCAGCCACTTGGTCTTCTGCTGAAGCAAGATGCTCTCGTGAAACATCTAGCTCTATACGATCTTGTTGGCACCCCTGGAGTGCAGCTGATCTTTCTCATATTGATACTGTTGCAAAAGTTCGCATTGTTTCTTTTCTTGTCGTCTAAGTTTTTTATGGAGATTTATTCCTTCCTGTGGACGTTGTTGTAAATGGATTATTTCAAAATCTATTAAGGTTACTGCCCATACTGGCCCCGACGAACTCGCAGCTGCAGTTTCCAATGCTGATGTTATTGTGATTCCGGCTGGAGTTCCTCGTAAACCTGGCATGACCCGTGATGATCTTTTCAGTACAAATGCTGGAATTGTCCGTGATCTTGTCGACGTCATCGCCGTTGAGGCTCCAAAGGTACGAGGAGAAACAAGATCGTGTTTGGTTTGTATGAAGGGCTCTAGCCCTTCGAGGATGGTCGCTACGTGCAGTGCGATGCCCAAGTGGCGCGCAATCTTCGCAAACTATTTACTTTTTTTCTTGTTTTAGAAATTTTACAAGTACCTCGTATCGAATGAAATTCTTTTTATTTGACCGCTCTAGCGGTGGTATGATGTTACAAATGTATACCCATTGATGTTGAGTGATGTGCAAAACTTTCGCACTAGGCGGGATTAGAACCCGCACCTCATTCTTTCCGGTAGTGCGTGCTCTATCCGTTACACTACTGACCAATATCTGTCAGTGTAACTGGGTTCATTGTCGAGATCGACTACCCGGGCCAGGCCGTTGACGGCTGGCGGCTGACAGATAAATGCGATGTAGCGTAGAAAGAGCGATGTGCAAAATGGGCGTCAGCAGTGTAACGGATAGAGCACGCATTCCCGTAAAGAATGAGGTGCGGGTTCTAATCCCGCCTGGCGCGAGACTTTTGCATATCACTCTACATCAATGGGTATCTCATATCGCTTTGGTGCTCCATGGTTTTCTATATGCTCTCCCATGTTTTTTTTGTTCGTATAAACTCTCAAGTGTGAAGAAACAACGCTCAATTACTGCTACATAGTCGTATGGTTGTTGGCTTTAGTAGAAAAAGTAATCTCTTCGTTCCTCTTCTCACTATGAAGCCCTTTTGAGGAAGAAAATTTAGTATTAGAATCAACGTTCTTCAAGCTATCGAATGACTACTAAAAGTTCAGTAAAGCCTTAAGTACGGACGAAGGCCGTACCTACAATGCCGAAGGTTGAACGTGATTTTATCCCCTGTGCTACGGGGCACTTAGAAATATCCTTTGTAGATCATTGAAATCGCCTTTTCCCAAGCTATCGGCTACTAGGATTTAGTGAATTATCTTTGTGCGACGAAGGACGCCTCTAAATATTAGTGTGAAGACAGCACATGCGGTTTCCAGACCAAACGGAAGTTTGAAGTATGGAATTGTCGACATAGTGAATTCATGAGTTTTCGAGATATTTCATATATTTTGAATACTCGAAATTGATAGTATTTTCAAAGCATTTCGCACTGTTATGAAGTTTTCTGTAATCCTAAGAGAATTGAGTGGTGAGCAAAAACACGACCTCAGGCGGGAATCGAACCCACGTTTCATGCTAATCCGTGGACGCGTGCTCCACCACTACACCACTGAGGCACATAAGCCAGACCACTCATTCTTCAACATCTCAATGTTAGCTATCAGCCACCAACCTTTGACAGGTTTAGTCGGGTATGCGATTTCGCTTTATAAACCCAGTTGAGCTGACAGCTATTCTAATTATCAATACTTGGAATGAGTGGTCGGGCAAATGTGCCTCAGTGGTGTAGTGGTGGAGCACGCGTCCCCGGATAGGATGAAACGTAGGTTCGAATCCCACCTGAGGTCGTGTTTTTGCTCACCACTCAATTCTCTTAGGATTATATTTTGAATATCAGATAAAGTAGTCTCAGATAAGAGTTTAATCTAATCCCATAGTCTTTGTATTCCATTAATGTCATTTTTTTCTGCTTTTTTGTCTCAACATTTCCACACGCCTATGTTTTTTTTTTTCAGGAAATTTGAGTTCTTTAGAGATTATAGCTATGAAATTGTGAGACCAGGCGAGATGTACAAGGTTTGCTTGAAGACCTCAGACCCTTTCCGGACGGCGTGCGGTCTTTTTCATACACGATGTTTTGAAGCCTTTTTGAGTGGATATAGATTTCTCATTGAACTTTTACTGTTGGTTCGACAGCTTGAAAAGTGGCCATTGCATGGTCCTAGTCTTCACATTTATGACATTGGCAGACAACGCGTTATAGCGTAAATAAGAGTGCTGTGCAAAACGAGCGTCGGTAGTGCAACGGTTAGCATACGCTCCCGGAAAGTGAGATCTGGGTTCGAATCCCGGCTGACGCAAACGTTTTTGCACAGCACTCCACATATTGGGTATACTATAACATCATACCACTGCAAGTGACAGTCAAAATAGAAAGAATTTAAACTGATTTATGACATAATTTAGGCAATGATTGCAATAATTACGAATCCGGTGAATTCGACGGTTCCGATTGCATCAGAAGTGATGAAGAAGCACGGTGTGTATGATAAGCGTCGTATTTTCGGTGTTACCACTCTCGATATCGTTCGTTCCCAAACATTCGTCGCCGAGTTGAAGGTACTCCTATTTCATTTGCGTTCAAAAAAGGCTTAATATCAATGTAAACCGTTTTCGATCACTCACTCAGACTATTCGTAGGACACTGTAGACTAACCTCGGCATTGAGCAGATAATTCTGTATTTCTTGAGCAGACGCGAGATTGTTAACAATACAGTTTATTCAGTACAATACTGATGACTGACGTTTTGGAGCTTTCGTCTTCTTCAGTGCCT
Source organism: Parelaphostrongylus tenuis (assembly GCA_019055375.1). Taxonomy (NCBI): domain Eukaryota; kingdom Metazoa; phylum Nematoda; class Chromadorea; order Rhabditida; family Metastrongylidae; genus Parelaphostrongylus; species Parelaphostrongylus tenuis. Next base: position 298,845 of record JAHQIW010000221.1, on the reverse strand, counting down.
GAAACGATCCGTTTGTCTGGAAACTAAGCAGGCAAACGTCTTTATTACTCAACAGAAAAAAGTGCCAGTCGAAAGTTCAGCTGCATCAGAACAAATTGACTTTTTCACGTGCTCACCCTTCTGTCTTCCACTAATTCCTATTGATAAAAATCTTTCGTCCAACCGTGGAGAAATGCGGATTTTTTTTCAATACGGCACGTTTTCACCACAATCTTGTGGATCGCAGTGGTTTAGCATTCGACTCGTCCTCCTGACGTCCGCTTTATCATTTGCTCGATCATTTCGTCTTCCTTTGATCGTCGTAGAATGCTGGTTGGGCAGATTTTCTATGTAGTCTGGAGGATAGCCTGACTAGGGTGTTTATTTGGGCGTTCGTTCAGTGATTGCCGAAGATGTGGGGGCAAGGGGGATCAATTGCGCATCGAGCATCACTAACCACCCGGCCATTTCCGAAATATGGAATTATCTGCTCAAAATCGTCTTAATTTGAATTCATAGTAATAGTTTCTGTTGTTATTTTCATAACAAGGAAGAGGGGTCCTTCAGTAAATTGAGATGTACCGTAATTTTCAGCAATTAAAGAGCAGCTCCCACTTTTGTTTTTGTTTCCAAGCGCACAGCGTAGACTCATTGATTCGAAAAGTCTTTTTCATCGTTTTTATATGACATTTTTTCGTCAATCTTGAACATTTGTTGGAAATTATCGTTTATATCCTTTGCTTTAGGGGCTTGACGTACAGAAGACCATTGTCCCCGTTGTTGGAGGCCATGCCGGGACCACAATTATTCCGTTACTTTCACAAGTAAAGGCTATTTCATTTTATTCATTTATGTAGATTATACGTGTCATGTGTGCATAATAGTTGGCTCTATAACTGCAAACTCTCTAGGTTACTCCGAAAGTAAGTTTAACTGAAGATGAAATCGTAAAATTAACGCCAAAGATCCAAGATGCCGGAACGGAGGTGGTCAAAGCGAAGCTGGTGCTGTAAGTTATATTTTGAGAACTCATCTTTGTTTGTTATTCGTCGCTTTTTCGGTCTTTTCTTTGCATCTTATCAATTTCTTCGGGTCATTTCGCTCCCTCAATATTCTTTACTTCTAGGGCTCCGCCACTCTTTCAATGGCTGTAGCTGGTGCGCGGTTTGCTAACGCACTGCTTCGAGGTATCAAGGGCGAAAAGAATGTTCAGTGTACTTTTGTGGCATCAGACGCAGTGAAAGGCGTTGATTACTTTGCCACTCCTGTCGAGTTGGGGCCAAACGGTGTCGAAAAGATACTCGGTGTTGGGAAGGTCTGTTTTCTATACCTTTCTACTTAGATAACTTCATAGTCTACTTGGATCTTTTTATCTGCCTTTTAGCTGTTATGTAGTCATATATCCGGAGATGCTGAACGATCTACATAAATTTGGAACTTAGGCGGCAGTTGAGCTCACGATTTCACCCATATCGGGAGCGCGCGCTATCACCCCACTACGCGAGTCACCGCTGCGCTATCACTCCTTCCTTATTCGAGCGCTCAGCCGTCAACAAAAACCATCAACGGTTTTGTCCTCAAAAACAAATGTCGATATTAACCCAATCAAGCTGAAAGTTTCTTTGATAGAAAAAGAGTGGTCGGGCAAATGTGCCCCAGTGGTGTAGTGGCAGAGCACGCGTTTCCGAATAGGATGAAACGTGAGTTCGATTCCCGCCTGAGGCCGTGTTTTTGTTCACCACTCAATTCTCTAAGTTATATAAGTAACATCATAACACTGCGAAAAAGCAGTGAAAATACTATAACTTCGAAGTATTAGTAATTAGAATAGCTATCAGCTCAACTGGGTTTATAAAGCGAAATCGCATACCCGATCAAACCTGTCAAAGGTTGGTGGCTGATAGCTAACATTGAGATGTTGAAGAATGAGTGGTCGGGCAAATGTGCCTCAGTGGTGCAGTGGTAGAGCACGCGTCCCGGATAGGATGAAAAGTGGGTTCGATTCCCGCCTGAGGCCGTGTTTTTGTTCACCACTCAATTTTCTTAGTTATATAAGAAAAAAGAGTGATAGCAGAACTGTGGTCGTATTGAAATATCGCTAGCACGCGTCCCCGATATATATGGTACGTGGGTTCAACTTCCGCCTGTGGGCGAAAGTTGTGTAAATCGCTCAGCATCTTTGGACATTGAATAACTTTTTTTTTCTCACAGTCAGCTTTGATTATACGTGAAAGGGTCGTTTTAGGTAAGCCCATTCGAGCAACAGCTGATTGACGCAGCAGTTTCTGAGTTGAACAAAAACATTTCCAAAGGTGTTTCGTTCGTCAAAGGAAAGTAGAGCTCAACAACCCGTGAAACTTCCGGATAGTAATCAAGCCTTAACTCACTAACCTATCGAATATAACATAGACTGCCTATTAGAACTTCTTGATCCTTTACTTTTCATTTCTGGTGTTTCTTTATAGAGGTTCATTGGGATCAGATTAATGTTAAGGAGTTCTGTTACTCGTCTTAATTCATTGGTAGTTAGTGAAACTATCTGTAGCTATTTTCTACGCGGTACTTTTGAAACGTTTACGTTGTAAGATGTATGTACTTTTATTCTTAAATAACACTTCTGGGACGACGTTGTATGAGTTTTAACAAACTGCTCATTGAATTTTTTTGAGGCTCCTTCTCTTATGACCATTTTCAGTCTAGTAGTGACTGTTTTTACTTCTTTCAATGAACCTTTTAGATTAGCTATTCTGTTTGCAGTCGTGATCGTGACGTCTCTAAAGTGCAAATAGTTTCGTTTCCTGGTCAAATGATGCTCAGGCGGTTTACACCATCATGCACTAGTGTACTGCAAGCATTTCGAGCACTGTCAAGTGATAATAGCGGGAATTCAAAGAAGGTGTGTGATATAAGGCCAATCTTTACTTTTCATTAATAGACACATGTTTCGAAAACAGTGTGGAGAAAGAGTGGTAGGAGAGCAGTCACCTCGGAGGTGTAGTAGCCTCCGGAATGGGTAACGCGGATTCAATTAACGCCCGGGGTCGAGTGTCTTGCATACCACTCAGCAGGCTTAGATAGCGCGGTTATTAAGTGTTGTTCTCAAGCGGCACCTAGACTATGTCTGGTGTAGAAGTCTGGACTTGGAAGAAGTATATGAAGTAAGTTAGAATAATTTCCCAAGCTTATGTGTCTTGCTGCTCTTTCCAATTCCTTCCTGCTTCTACGATGAGCAAAATTAGGCTTCAGTCATTCTAGTCCACAAAGAAGGTGTGAAGAAGAGAGCGATGGGATTTGATATGGGGAAAAATATTTGGAAAAAGGGGTAAAAGGATAAAGCTCTCGGCGTTGATCAATCCCTGAGGGATGCGCCATGCATTCGACTTCAATTTTCAACTTCGTTTGAGGTGATTGAATGCATATCTGGCCTTTACATTGACTCGCGGAGGCCTCCCGCTGAACCGAATCAGTGCTGCTTATCCTCCCAGACAAGTCTGAGACCTGTCTGGTACCAATTTACCGACCCCGGAGGAATGGATGGCTTGGTGAGCCATGAGTGCGAGATCGAACCATTGACCTCGTGTGCGACGCAGGGCACCTCTAACCACTGCCCCACATGCGCTCTTGGAAAAAGGGGTATATTCCTTAAATAGTTATAGAAGGATGAAAGATAAAACTCTCGGCGTACATCGATCTCTAAGGGCTGCGCAATGCATTCGTCTTCAACTATTACCTTCGGTTAAGTTTGAGATGTCTGGATTCATGTCTGGCCCTTACAGTGACTCGCTGTACCCTACCGCTTTATCGAGGCAGTGGTGTTTTTCCTTCCGACAAGTTTGGTCCCAGTGTACCGACTCCGGAGCGTTAGATGGTGGTGAGCCTTAAGCGGCGATCGAACTATCGGCCTGTGTGCGACTCGGAGCAGCTCTAACCACTGCGCTAATGCGCTCATTTAATAGTCATAAACCCCTGTAATTCTCGATACTGCCTATTCTTATAGAGTTTCTGGGAAGGTCGAAATGATGTGATATAGAGGGAAGATTGAGGTGTGCATTAACATGTACTCAATGGAACGGCCACCACTGAAATCTAATTTTGTGTTGTAACGAAACCGTTCTCCTAGAAAAGTGGGACTTTGACTGTAAATTGAAGGCCTTATCGCCTATGAGTTCCAAAGGCCGCTGGAGCTTGTATACGATCTGAACCATCAAGGGCAGTCCTGAGTTGTTCCAAGAAAAAACTTCGAGATCTACAGTGCTTTCACCCAGGAGGAGGGATAGCACAGTAGTAGTGATGCAGCTCATTACTAGAGGGGTTGTACGGTACCATCGCAGGCCTTAAAGGGTCTCATTCCTCTAGGGTCAGGTTTCCTCGGATTAGTCTTTCCTTCCAGTCCACGTAAGAGTGCCCTTCGCAGGATTTAGAGGGTCGATTCGATAACGAAAGCGAAAATCCCCAAACAGCAACTGAACAAAGATTCAAGAGAACGAAAACCTTAGTGGATTAAGATACAAGCTAATGAAGCGAGTGCATGATGTGCTGGGATTTTGCACAGTAAACGAAAGTAAGACAGCACATAGAAATATCTTCCATTCGACTATTCTGAGAGATCGCTTAGAAATTTCTGGAAGGCCTAGAATGCTTTGCGTGAAAAAAGATGTTAGATTATGCTCGTAGAATACCGCTTGGGCAGACCTTGCAATCTTGATGATAGCCAGCCTAGAGCGTTCCCAGGTGATTGCAAGAGACTGTTGGGGAGAGGGCCAGACCAGAACATTGCCTCCCTGATAACATACTTTGCTTATCACTTAACCCACCTCTCCCCGTGATGTAAAATGGCATACGATATTCACAGAAGGAATTGAAAGGTATTAATAAGGGTTAGATGAAAGATACGCATGAATGACTGTCGCTCCTTTTCCATTTGCTCTTATTCCGTAGTGTTCCAAGTTTTTTTTTTCTTCTCGGATAATATATCGTCTCATCGTGGTTGGGAGGTGCTCGTGGGTGTCAAACTGCCAAATCAGCAGGGCTTTCAGAGAATGAGTCCGGCGTTCCCACCCTAAAAGCTCAGCTAGGATTGAACCGTACCAGGAATGACTTTCTCCTGCTTGGTAGCTATCGGTCGTAAGATAGTAATCTTCCTCTGATCCACAAGGACCGGCGATACTCTAATGTGGTGACGACCCGAGAAAGCCTCGGCCACGCTTACCTGGGGACTCCAGGGATAAGCAGAACCGGAACACTTTCCTCGTGCTAAGGCCCGCACTATCAGTGAAGACGAGCCGTTCAGGTATCAGGTATCTTAAGTTGATATTGACTGAGCTATTATATTCTAGAATGCTGGGTGATCTGAAAACTCTTGACCCCATACGTGAGTTAAACCCCCGTTTAACCTCTGCCGGAGCATATGCTGCTACCTTTACACTACCAAGGCCACCGCCCTGCAACTGTTGTACATCAGTTCTGTTACTCTTTCGATATTGAAAAGCCATTCAATAGCTAGTAAAATAGGTCGTTGGCTAATGGAAATTTTTTCAGCCCACAGGTGGTGTTAGTCCAAAAGATGTGCTTGGTGATGAGCTTCTCGACGCGGTGAACTCGGTTGTTGAGGACTTACATGTTGAAGATTCGTCGGCAAAGAAGGCGTATGTGCTGCCGTTTTGTTCACTTGACATTCTTGATTGATCGTTTGATTGACTGTTGTTGTAGGACCAGAAATACTTTGATCTCGAAGTTGATGTCGTATGAGAAGGACACGTTCAACGAGGCAACCGCTGCCCAAATGCAGGAGATGCTCAGTGACAAGAAGGTTCAGGCGCTGTTGAATTCCGTGGCGGCTGATGCAAAGACTTCTGGTGTCGTCATGAGCAAATGAGTGCTTTCAATTGTTTTTGAGCTGTTGTCTCACTTATACGGTTTCGATTTCCTATATTAATAAGGGACGAGTAGCCGAATGACATCTGCTAGTGATGAGGCTTGCGAGAAAGCTGGAACGTACGTCTAGCACTAGAAATGCCATACCAGACCTCTGAAAGGCTTAATCCTTTAGGGACCATATGATATGTTTCTTACCAAACCGCGCGACATCAAATCTCACTCAGCTACTGTAATGGCGACGTCGAGTCTCGTAAGAAAGCAAGCAGACAGCCAGGCATGCATGACAGACATACAGATGCTGCCTGCCTGCTTTTGCTGCGCAAGCAACGGCGCGACGCAGCCTGCCTATCAACGGTGTTCCTCAAAGGGTTAAGAAAGTTCTATTAGATTATACTGTCTCATTTTTTGACCTTTTCACTCTCACTTGAATCCTTTCATATTTTAGGGGCGCTCAAATTCGTCAGGAACGCCGTGGATTATTGCTGTTAAGGAGAGAAATTTTTTATCAAGCGGTTCAGGTAAGTGTTACCGATTCACGGACTAAGATTTGAAAAGTTATGTATACTGCAGATATCTTTTCTCAGGAGGATTTAAGAGTTCTATCCAAGTTTGATTTGGTCCGCCTCTGCTTCGAGAAAGTCAGCTCAACATGACACATCTATGATTTCAGAGTCTCACAAGAAATTCCTGATTTTCTTTTTTGAGCAAAACACGAGGTGTTACATTAACTTTATTTCACAGCTGACGTTTCGGCAGTTCGCCTTCTTCAGAGCCTGGAAAGGTCAAATTGTTCGCAACCAATAAGCCAAACACCTCCAATACTCCCTTAGAAAAAATCACCAGACCTAGATTTCAATCGCATCAAGCACAAAATCATCTCTCAACATACTCACCGCTTTTTATATGTGTTCCACCGAATGATTCAACAAGGGAGACCACCGCAAGGAGATCACATAGGCTCGTAATGCACCTAACCCATCAAAATAACAGTCTTATATACTGACTAAAATCACGTGTGATTACGAGGCATTCCTCCCTGCGGTTCATAGTTGGATTGGTGGTATTAATCCAAAGTGCTTCAAGAAGCTTTCGCGCTGATGTTTTCTGTTCCTGCGCAAGGATGGTGACTTCAATCTCAAAATCAGTTCCGTCGTGTTTCTGTTCTCTATGCGTCCCTAGCGGGGTGTTCTGTCTATTAAGACGCTTGACAGCTCTCAAGAAAGCCTTTATGTCGAAGTGAACTTTTAAGCGCCAGATTTTCTTGAAGTTATGCTATTTTTTACGTCAACTTTCCATTTTGAGAAGGCCTCTTTGCTTTTTCTGCGCCTAACACTTATCTGAATCCGTTCCCCCACTCAATCATATTCAGTAATATAAGGTCGTTCCATTAGTCTTGACACTAGAGCAATAAACACCAAATTTACCAACCAGAATTAACTAGAACTCCATGATTTTGTTATCGTTCAATTGCGCATTTTCTTGCGAACATTTTGGTATGCAGTTCGCCTATATTTGTCTTGAAATTGAGCTTTCGTAGGAACAAATTCGCTTGCCACTTATGCACGAATGGCGCGTAGGGGAAAATGCTAGTGAAGCGGCGCGCACGATTAATGGAGCGAGGGGCGATGAAACGGTCGCAGAAAGGAAGGCTATAAAGTGGTTCACGAAGTTCAAAGCTGAAGAGAACAGTCTGGAGGACCAGTCGCGGGCCGTCCACAGGACGCTCCGTTAATCTTGCGCACTGATTCACTAGCATTCTCCCCTACGCGCCATTCGTGCATAAGTAGCAAGCGATCAAGTCTAATCTCAAAACAAGTATAGGCTAGTTGTACACCAAAATGTGCGCAAGAAAATGCCCAATTTAACGATGCCAAAATCATGCAATTTTGGTTATTTCTGGTTAACAAATTTGGTCTTTCTTGGTGTAGTGCCAAACTTATGGAACTCAAACTTATGGACGACTCTATATTACGCAGTTACAGTTACAACAAAACACACCTGAAAGCTGCGGGTAATGTTTGAGATGTGCCTATTGGCAGATATGATGAATCTATAGAGAGATTAACTGAAATATCCGAACATCGATGTCCGCTATCAGACCTTTTTTTATAATATCCAAGGAAAATAAAAGACCCTTGGAGTTGCTTCTGTGCGACCGTGATGTTTTTTAGCGCTGAATATGGCACGTGTGGCACGACAGTATGAGCGACCTACGATTCGCATTGTTAGTGGTTTGATCTCACGCCCAAGGCTCAATAAGCCTTACATCTCTCTCCAGTCGCTAAAATGTTGTTAGAGTTGTTTGGGAGGATAACAGCGCTCACTTGATACATCGATAGGCCACTGCGAGTCATTGTAAAGGCCACATATCCATTTAGTCACCTCTAACGATGCATAGTGAAGTCAAATGCATGACGTACTTCTGGGATTTAGCAACACCGAGAGCTCAGTCTTTTATCCTGGATATAAATATATGAGACTTTGACGAAATTATTATTTGGATATGCCAAACATGACAGAATCTATAGATCCAAAGTTTCGCAAGCAAGTTCCTAGGTCGAATAAAACTCGGAATACTAGATCTTTCAAAGTTTCATTCTTTTTGTGTGAACTTTTTCTTTTAGGGAGTTGAGGTCTTTGTTTTTTCTTCTCTTCATAAACAGTCTAAATTCTTTCTATTTTGACTGCCACTTGCAGTGGTACGATCTTATACTATACCCAATATGTGGAGTACTGTGCAAAAACGTTTGCGTCAGCCGGGATTCGAACCCAGGAAGGAGTGAGATCTGGGTTCGAATCCCGGCTGACGCAAACCTTCTCTTCAAAGTTAATCGGTTGCATTCATAGCAAGTAGATCCTGTATTTACTATTGCTAGGTCAGAATTGCAGAGCAAACCCGATCTAGGGATTTAGTTGAAGCTTGACGCAAAAGTCTACTGTTCATAGTAGCATATGTCAAGGTGTGCATATTGATGGACTACAATGATTCTATGGAGGTAATGACTCAAATGTTTGAACAGCATTCCCACTGTGAGGCTATCTCAAGAAGAAAAAGTAGATGGAAGGATAGAGCTGTCGGCGCAGATCAATCCCTGAAGGATGCGCCATGCATTCTAATTCATTAAACATCGTTAGAAGTGACTGAATGTTTTCCTACTGACCTTTACAATGACTTGCAGAGGCTTACCGATCGACCAAGTCAATGCTGCTATCCACCCAGACAAGTAAGGTCCCAATTATGGACTTTGTAGGGATGGAAGATTTGGTGAGCCTTGAGTGTGGGATCGAACCGTTCCATTGAGTAAGGGATCGACCACGTTGTGTGTCGCAGGGTGTCTCTAACCACTGAGTCACGCGCATCATATCTATCTATTACTTTGTGTTTATCTATAATTATATTCAATCATTAATATTTGAACCAGAAGCGGTGTTCAACCCTTAAATCCGTAACAATAAATACCCTACTTTTGGCAAAAAAAAATAATGTGGCACAAGTCGGCAACAAAATTGAGTGCTACTCTAGATGTCACTCCACCGCATGCTTCATTTGTAGAGTTTCAGAGTGGCTTAAAGGCTGCAGAAGCACAGAAGGTGGCTGAAAATGCGGTTGCTGAAGCTCACGAGAAGTTAGCGAGCCGACGAAAGTTGCAGTTGGAAGGTCAAAAGGTCTGCTCTGCTACCGAAAATCACATCTTGGCAACATTTTGTGCCTGTTATGGTATTTTTTGCCTCGAACTTCGGTGATCTACACAAATTCAAAAATATAACTTTTCGTAGTTTTATCGCAAAGGTTCTATATATTTAGATGTCGGAAGAAATTGATCGAAAACAGAAGGTGGAGAGAGCTGAATCTGAACAGAAATTTTACGATTATGCGCTTCAGATGGCAGAGTCAGTCTAATTTCCTTCAATATTTTTCCGTAGTAGTAAAATTCCTTCGTGCCGAAGTCTTTTCTGTTCACATGGTGATGTTCTGCCATCTCTTAAATCCTCAATTTGTCACTTATAATTAGTAGATTTTGGTCATCTAAGAGTGCCTAGTCATAATACTTGTGTCAATAAGATCGATTCAGTGCTGACTCTTCCACTCCAGTTCAAGCATCTCGAAGTTTTCAGACCAGTTTATTGGTGGGTTGGTTCACCGGAAGAGCCGTTTTGTGGGACCATCTAACTATCCGAGCGCGTATGATGCAGTGGTTAGAGCTGCTCTGCGACACACTCTTGGTCGATTGTGATCTCACGCTCATGGCTCACCAGGCCTTCCATCACTCCCGAGTCTGTCAATCGGTATTAGACTTCTCTGAAAGCATAGCAGCACTGACTTTGTACACGGTAGAGCACTGCGAGTTATCTATAAAGGCTAGATATGCATTCAGCCACCTCAAACAGAGTTAAAAATTGAAAACGGTAGCATGACGCATCTCTTGAGAGATTAATCAACGCTGAGAGCTTTATCCTTATCTTTTATGTAATTATCCCAGTAAATTTGAGCAAAGTTATGTGTAAGTGGCAAATCACGTTGAATTAGATTTTATGTCGCAGCTAAGATCATTCGACTCCATGCCCACCTTTCCGACTCGCTGATTATCCCTTCCCTAACGAATGCATCAGAAATCTGGTTGCTACGTAAGCAGGATGGAAGGTCATTTGGCGTTTTTGAACGGGCAGTCGAAAGGTCGATGTTAGGATTACTGCGTATCTCGCAATTGAGAGAAAGGATCTGCACTTCCGACCTACGTCAGCGATGGAAGATCAGAGACGCCGTTCTACACGCCAGAATATCGAAAATAAGTTGGGCTGGACACGTGATGCTCTTCAACGATAACCGATGGACGAGAGCCCTTACCGAATGGATTCCTCGTGATTCAAGCGCTCTACAGGAAGGCCATCGACCCGATAGTCCGATTTCTTTACGAAAAGTTTGCCCGGCTGATGAGTCTGTAAGGACGAAACACGTGTCTCGGGCTGTACAAGAGCCCTTACCAGACCACATGGCATGTTGGCTCAAATAATAATTAAAGGAACTAGAAGAAAGATATGATGCTCAGCAAATGCCTAGATCGAGGAGACCCACTGGGCTACTCTTGCACCCGATAGGGAAAAATGGAAGTGTTGCTCGTGCCCGCAGAGTCACTCGACGATCAACGCGAGGACAGATAACAGGTGATACAGGTGATCGCAGCTAAGATCAATCATACGTTATCTCCTCCGCTTACCATTCGAGGGTTGTGAGATCTATAGTATTTAGTTTTTTTTTTGAATGTAAAGTGATATTCAATATCCTGCTTTGGATGTGATTTTGATCATACTTTTCGATTGGTGGCCTGAGTGGCAAGTCAGTGATCGATGTGTAAAGACCAATTTTATTAACCAGAAGCAAACCAGATATAATCGAATTCTCTTGATCTTGGTATCATTCAATTACGCATTTTCTTGCGAAATTTTGTTATAAGACTGGCCTATACTTGCTTCAAGATGGAGCTGTCTTGGGAACACATTTGCCTTCTGCCTTCTACTCGTGAAAAATGGCGCTTAAATTAAATTGGTAGTGAAATGGCCGGCGAGATTCATGAAGCTTTTTGTGGACACTCTGAGCGTGGCCTCTCTCCAGACTGTTCTCTCTGACTTTGAATTTCTTGAACCAGTTGTTAGCCGCCCTTTCTGCAACCGTGTCAGCGCCCTAAGATCTTCGAAAGAAAATGCATATGTGAGTAATATCTAAGTCATGAAAGTTCAATTACTTTAATAAATCTAGTGCTTACTGCTGCAGTGCCGAGACTTATGGAACGACCTAATATTTAACGTCTGTGATTGGGGTCTTGTTAATTTCCTTTTGGTGTTTCATAGATCTAAACAGATTGTAAAGGTGAAATTGAAGGAACTAATTCACACCTCCAACCATCAGGATGTGAGAATATGTTGCGTCCTCCTAGATTTCAGATTACCAATTATGCTTCAAGGGGTTTTTTATTATCTCTGGAAAAATACGGCATGCGTTTTATAGGTAAGTAGAAATTGAACAGGCATCTAACTTTTGCAAATTACTTCTTATTAGTTGACTTTAGACCCGCACCTTTCTCATATTTCCATTTTTATAACAATTTTGGGACAGAATGAGGAAATAGTTATAGCGCAACAAGAAACGCAGTGCTTATCACGCGCCTCCGGAAAGGGTGAGACGCGGGTTAAACTCCTGCTAGAGGTTGAAAGTCTTGCATGTCACTTAATATTGAAAAAAAGAGCTATAACGTCACAATATACTTTTTTGAATACTTAAACGGTCCGCCTTCACGAATTGTTCTGAACACAGCACATGAAAATGTGCTGGTTTAGCTGTTTTGATCCCTGGAGTGTCGAGGTAAGCCTATCTGGGACTTCCTCAGGTCGTCACCTCATTACAGCAGTCGCCGATCCTTGTATATCAGAGGGAGATTGCCAACTTGCGACTAGTAGCTAACAAGATGGCGGTCATTACTGGTAGGGTTTGCTCATAACTAGGCTTTCGGAGTAGAAACGTAGGACTTCTCAACTTGGGTGGCCCTGCTGTGATGGTTGAAGCCTCTGCTGTGCTTCGCAGTCCGACACCCAGGAGCGCCTTCCACCCACGATGTGTGGTACGCCATTCGAGAGGAACATTGAAACACTGCTAAAAACGCAGCGAAACGAAGCGTTCTTCATAATTTGAGGACAGCTAATTCTTCAAGAACATTTCATCAGATGTGAACGAACTTACTATAACAAGTAACTGGTTATCGCTTGGAACAGTTCGCATTTTGGGCATACACTTAATCGTCTTATTCCATGGATATGTAAAGTCGGGGTGGTGTAGTGGAGCGGTTGGCCATACAGTGTATAAGAAAGTGAGATGAGAGGTGATGCTCTGGTTCGATCCTCTCCTCAACAACTTTCTTCTGTCATATTATATCTTTATTTCGAGTGCTTTATTGAGACCACGCTCAAATTTCAATCCTTACCAGACCACATGACAAGTTGGCTCAAATAATAATGAAAGGATCCATTGTAATTTGAGCGTGGTCTTGATAAAGCACTCGAAGTAAAGGTATAATATTGATAAAAAATACCAGCCAAAGAGCTATCGAGTGCGTAACACTTTATGTTAGGTGAAAATTTCACTTGACATAGAGTGTACAAATTCGTTCTCGACGACTCTCTGTAAGGGATTCGAGCTCCCGAGAGAACTGACTATAAAAATATCGAAAGACGACGGGTTCTGCCCGGCTGACGAATCTGTAAGGACGAAACACGTGTATTGAGTTGTATAAGAGCCCTTACCAGACCGCATGACAAGATGGCTCAAATAATAATGAAAGTATCTTGCAATCAGTCAACTCAACACCTTGAGACACCTTACATCGGCCTCTTCTTTGTTGCAAGGAGAATCGTCTCGACCACCATTGTGCGTCATTTATGAAGAAGACGAAATATTCAAGTAACAGCCGGAACAGAGAAGTGAAAGGCTTGAAGACATTGGTAGAGGGATAATATGAAAGAAAGATGCGCATGCATAAAGTGCTGTGATTCGCACATGAACTATGATGACGGTTCGTGTAGTTCAAAATGAAAAATATATAGAATCTGACATGTGTTAGGTTTTAGTCGCGTTTGAATCCAAAATCTGATAGCCTGAAATGTTCACGGTTTTTACATATATTTAATCGCTTCGCTGTTCCTTCATTGACGTCTGAGTTTTTGCTTTTGATAATCTACTTAATGTTTCTCGCGATTTCAGGAAAATGTTGTTCCAAGATGACATACTCAGTGATGGAACAAAAGCTCGAAAGACTATAGAGCCGGATCCAAATGTACCATCATTATTGAAAGGATCAAAGCGACTAGGTATATTCAAAAACCTGGACGGATTCCAGGACAAAAGCATCGATTTTTGGTCACAGTGGGATCTGAGGGCTACCAAGTTAGGATTGTTGATTTTTCATAATTAATACATAGAACTCAACATGAATCCATTCCAATGGAATATATCCAAGCTTACGAACTATAAACAAGTATATCTCAGCTCATGATAGACTTTATTAATTGGAAAGAAAAGCTGAAGATTAGAATCTATAGATCCACGATACAGTATGAAATCATCGTAGGTGATGCTCTGTTTCTTGTGATCGCCGGTTGTTTCTTTAATCTGCTTTTCGCTAAAATAGTTTCAAAAAATTGTCAAAAAGTAGAAAGGTTTTTTGGGGTTTGCTGAAAATTTTTTGTGAGGATTAAAATTTGGAAAAGCATTTTGGATATTCGTGAAGCTCTGAAACGATGGTGAGAGTTCTAACCTATGGGTCTTCACGTTCAATATACCTATAGTATTGCAGTTATCAAGAAGGAATCTTTGCAGGCAGAGGGAACTTACGTGTATTTCAATATGTTTTTGAACTTCCTATCCTGAGGCTTAATATATTTCTTAATTATCTTGTTCAGCAGATATAACTTTGGCAGAACAGGAATCCCGGTAGTGCATTGATAAACACGCACTCCTTCAAAGGGTGAGGCAGGGGTTCAACTCTCGCTCGAGGTTCAAAATTTTGTATATCGCTCAACAATATTGGGTATTTCTCACATGTTTGAGATACAACGACTTGGTTTCTTTGTGATGCCCAAATTCGTTTCGACCTTTGGAGTCCTTCATAGAAATATTAACTGACTTTTATTTATGTCTTTTAGCAATTACCCGTCAAAGATTGACCCGTGGAGCACAATTCAGCAAAAACCCCATTTTAGCTGAAGCCATAGAAATCACATTTTTCAACTTCAATCCCGTTGACGGATGATTGCTTACAGTCACCGAATAGGCGAGAATACTCCTGAGAGAAAATAGAGCAGCGCCCGCCATGGTCCAGGGTAAAGTCCTTAGTGAGCCCTCGGAAAGCGTAATAGAGGGTTCCAAGTCACATCACGTCAATGTTTTGCTCGTATTGCAGCACTCTGAGGATATAATTCACATCGTACTGTGCCGTTGTGCACACACCAGTTAGAGGGAGGCCCTGCGACTCACATGGGTCGATGCTTCGATTCCACGCTCAAAGCTCAAAAACTAGTATTTCATGTGATATGGTTGTCGTTTCATGAAATATTTTGAACAAATAAGTGCAAAATTCAACTTGAGCGGTCCTAAAGTCGGCTAGTTGCGATGATAAATCGCGTATCCTAAGTTAACTTATGCAGATATGGCATTTCGAACGCGAGCCTGTGTTGTATCCTGACTCAAATGGATTCAGATCATCAATTCTCTTCTGTAGCACGATATCTAGGCTTAGTCCCCAAAAGCACATAAATAATAGAGATAAAATTGTAGAAAATGCGAGGAGTACTATGTCCCGCCAATATGCTTATCTCGATTATTGCGGTGTGCTGATAAACGCGGCATTGCTGATATCCACATGAATGACTGAATAGTAATCAACGATTATAAGTAATGCAATTAGACTAGGATTTCTAATTATCTATTGATTAGAATAATCTAGTTTTAGTGGTTGCATGGCCAAAGTTAGCAATTCATCATACTTTGCTGCCTCTAGAAGTTCCTCCGATTCAAGTAAGTAGTTCAAAATACGCACATTAAATTAGTGAGACAATTCAGAATCTTCAACCAGTCGCTAGGACCGGAGAACTCTTTTGAAGAACAAATACAGTGGACGGAGGAGGGGAAGCAGTGGCCATATCCTATCGATAACGAGTATATGTTCGGACCTGAAGCTGAGGTTTGTTCATTCAAAATTATGTTTCTTGCGACATAAGAGATACTCATCGAATGTATTTTTGTTTGATAATTATTCTGCCTAACCAAAGGCATGTGCGGCGCAGTGGTTAAAGGTGCCCTCAGCGCACATAAAGTTATTGGTTCGATTTAGGTGGTTGCTGCTAGACTCGTTTTGGCGAAAAGTTTACTGGCCCAATACATCGGCAGGCCATTACGAGTCATTGTAGAAGCTAAATATGCATTTGATCACCTCTAACAATACTGAATGAATTTGAAGGCAAGGCACCATCCCCCTAGGATTGATGAGCGCCAAGAATTCTAGCTCTCTATTTTCTTTTACTTCCAGAAAATGAATTCTTTTTAGGTACCGTTCTATGAGCACATCTTTCTTGAAAGACATCTTCCTGGACTTGGAATACCCAAGGACGGTCCTATTGCTCATTTCATGGAACTGGTAGGTCATTAAAACAATATTTTCTTCTAGATACGATCATGACGAGAACAGATTAATCTTATTGCTACTTTGTGATAATATCTCCTTTAGGTATGCGTAGGCTTGTCGAAGAATCCTTACATGACTGCCGCTAAGAAAATGGAACACCTTCACTGGTTCGCCAATTTCTTCAATAAAGAGAAGCAAGCGCTCATCGAAAAGTTACATCAGGAAGAACAACTAGCCGCTCAAAATTCTTAGCTTCAATATTCGTCTGACCAACGCTCATTTGACACCAAGTGCACACTGCTCACATTCTTTGTTATGATTTTATGTTCTTATATTGCAGAAATTTTTGTAAAAAACCAAGCAATCTGTCATAATCTCGAATTTCTATTGTTTCCGAGTTGTTCGATGAAATGATGTTATACTTGTGAGCATGGATTTTTTTGAGCCTCATTTGGCAGTGTGTTAAAAAGGATCATTGGTTTATTCAAACCACCTCTTAAAACCCACAATTTTCCATTGTCAACTTTGCCATGACCACTTCATGCCTCGGTGATTCTAGAAGTTGATCTCTGTAGCATATCCTGACTTACTAGGTATAGAATCCCAGGTTTGTTGGTTTTGGATTGTTGAAATGATTTGAGATGCTAAGGTGCTATCGGTTAAGTCGAGGACAGTTTTGAGTAATATAGTCCATACGCTTCCATCATTCTAGAACCCGCAATACGGGCATTATAGTCGCTGTAATTTACCAGGTTTTTTGTGTTCTTCGGCTCTCCTAACGTTGTTATGATGTTATAACATTAGTTCTTCTCGTTAGCTTTGGCACCAGAGCAATGAACACCAAATTTATCAACCAGGAGTATATAAAATTGCTTACAACACCATTCAAAGTATACGCCATTAGAGAACACATGTCTGCCTTCCCTTAGGCAAGAAATCAATACAGCGCTCGTAGAAATCGTCGTTTGTGGATCCAAAGAAAGTTGTCAATCTTCGACGCAAATGGTTGATGTTTCGGAACTTTTTCTTGCTCAGAAAGTGCTCCAGCGGCGGAAGAAATGATAGTCAGGCGGCGACAAGTGAGGAATATACGGCGATAATCCAGCAACTCAGTCCAGTTTAGTTAACATCGTTTTTGTCGAATTGGCGACGTGACGCCTTGCGTTGTTTTTAAGCAGGATGAGATTGCGGCGACGTCGACGTGACAGAGCCCGAATGCAACGGTCCATGTGCTCACAGCAGCACTTGGCAGTGATCATCTCTCCAGTTGGCAACTAGTCTCACTGAATCGGCCGGGTCCGGTCCCAAAAGATGATGAACATAGCCTTTAGCGCGAATCGATTTGGACGTGGACTTGGCGCTCCTCCTAAGCCTGGTGACATCCACTGATTTGAATGACGTTAATTGAAGAAAATCCACTTTTCGTCCACAGTGATTATCTTGGCCAGAAATGGAATAAGAAAATGTGTTCAGACTGATGGCCTTCTGGTTAGTAAATTTGGTGTTTATGCTGTAGTGCCAGAACTTATGAGAAGACCTAATATTACACAGAGATGCTGAGTAATATGCAAAACTTTCGACTCTCGGGCGAGAGTTCAACCCGTGTTTCACTTATCCCGATGGCTCGTGCTACCACTATTCCACGAAGCTCACCACTCTTTATATATGAGATTTTGCAGCTGTCAGCAACCAACTGCTGACAGGTTTGGTCTTGTACGCACATAGGGGCATTGAACCCAGTCAAGATAGTAACTGCACATCGATCACTGGTTATTGACAGCTGCGACATCGTAATATAGACAAAAAAGTGATAGCAGAGCAGTGACCTTAGTGCTGTGATTGTAGCACGTGCCTTCGGTATGGGTGAAACGTAAGTTCAACTCCGCCTGGGGCCCCAGATTTTGCATATCACTCAATTTTGTAACAAAGATACCCAGTTCGAGTTCAATAGGATCCAGATTTTGTGTTACCGCAGTATGTGCGTTCACTTGATATCTAATCTGAAGCAGATAGAAATAAGACGGGTGATACCAGTAAAGCTATCTTCTTGAGGCGATGATACGGTTGCGGAATGGATGGCTGGGAAGAGGTTGGCGGAGTTCAAAGCTGCAAAGAGCAGTCTGGAGGATTAGTCGCTTTGGGCCGTCCAAAGGAACCTCCATTAATCGTGCGCGTCGCTTCACTAGCATTTTCCCCTGCGCCAGTCGTGCATGAGTACTGTCTTGCTCTTAGATTTTGTTCTTGCATTAAGCAAAAAGTTTTGATAAAATTTTGAAAAATTTGTACTTATGCGCAAATCGACAACGAAACGCACTTTGACACTTTATTGATCCGTTTTCACAGTTTTTTTTTCTCACTGTGTAGATCCCAGTGCTTCTAACATTCAATTCGTTTTTCACCTTCTTCTTGAGCGTCGTAGAATACTGGTCGAGCGAGTCTCCCTGCAACCTCGAGGATAGCCTGGCTATGGCGTTCCATAAGATGTTGTTGTTGACTGCCGGAGAGGGTTGAGAGATGGAGCTCGCCTCCACGTGCGCGACGACGAGCATCAGAATCACGATAGAAACAACAATAACTAATCTTCAAAGTACAGACCACCATTGCCCACGACTCTCTGTCATCGATCTACAGGATTCCGGATGTGCTCGAAGTATCATTACGGCTTCTTGGAATCGAAAACCCTTGACATGCTCTTCTAACTCCGTTAAATGATGCGAACCGACGGCCATTCCAAGGATGTTGCAGTGATCAAAAGAGGCCATAATCGCATGGAGCAACGTTTGACTAAAGGTTAGTAAGAAAGAACTTCTCGTCCAACTCTTCAAACTTGTCCTCATGCAAAACAGATGGCCATCCAGAACGAGCCATGTCATCAAGATCAACATTGCCTCGCTTGAAACGCTTAGACCTGCCCGCAGTCGATTTTGTCGTCATGCCAGCACCTTCACCCTCATCAATCTCATCGATGGCTTAAAATAATCAAACCTTTTCTCGGGAAATGTGCTGGTGTCTGCACAGTCGGTGAAGTGGTCCATTTAAATATCCAGGTTATTGGTAACTTTACCAATCAAGTGCTGCATTGTATTACCATAAGTGCTTGTGCTGCTATAAGTGATCCTTCCTGATATACGTATAGTCTACGCATTTCTCCATTGCGTATCCCAGCGGATGGCCATTTTATACTGATTACGAGTATCGCCTTTCAATTTTCCGAGAACTGACGAAGAGGTAATCGCCGATGACACTGTAAAAGCGGCAGTGTTAATGCCGACTCATGAAAAAATTGCGCAGCTTCTGATTATACAAAATCAGTTTTGTGTTAGACGAATGACCATTTTTGAAGAAAGAAAAAAATGAATTGGAACTATACCGAGTGATATGCAAAACTTTTGCCACAAAGCTGTAGTTGAAACCACTTCTCACCTATATGAGTTAAAGTTGGATGGATTTCTGCGAAGCGACGGGCAGTGTAGACGTCGCATCCGCAATTTTTGGAGGCTGCCACAAGGCGCGAAAATGCTGAAATTCCAAAAAAATTTCCATAGGCAAGGTCCTCAATCCGGGTTTTCGGCTGCTTCTAGAGCTTCCGCTGTGTTGTGGTTCCCGTTAGCCGTGCCCTCAGTGGCCGAGATTGGTACGAATAGCTGCCTCGATGAACCGAACGTTGCCGAGTTAGTTATCGGTTTGCAGCCACTTTCCCGTCATCGCGCCCGAGGACCACGCTGTAGCTCGGATGCCCGGGTTTTGAGGTGTCCCGTGACCTTTGACCTTTGTGCTTTTGACCTAGTGACTTTTTGCCCGCTCACCTTTGACACACACACCATGCATGCATACACTCATACCAACAAGCACACAGATACACAGATACACAAACAACCACAAATATACTATGCATACATAACATGGATGCAAAAACACATACCTTACATGCATACGCACACACATAGCATACTCGTATGCTTTAGCACTTTATCTAATCCGTCATCACAGTGTTTTTCACTATGCGGATCCCAATACTAGCACTCAATTCGTTTTTCGTCTTCCTACTGCACGACGTAGATTACTGGTTGAGCGAGTCTCCTTGCAATCTTTGAAGAGAGCCCTGCTGTGGTGTGTCATAGGGAGCCCTTGTTAACTGCCAGAGTATACTGGGGATGGAGCTCGGCTTCAAGCCCCGCCACGAGCGACACAACCACTCGGCTACGGCGCCTCCCATACTCGTGTACACAAATATATATTATTTATACAAGCATACACACACAGGTCCTCTCGCTGGGACCCAGAACTTGATGATGGTGGTGAAGAAAAATCTTGTAGGTAATATTCCTGCGCGACAATGGCTTACAACCCTATCTCAAAGTGCGCAAGGTGAACACGTTATCTGAAATTTATAAACCCGGTCAAATTACGATGTATACTAACGTGCACACCAGACACCCCCGTAGGGTACCCTGTAAGGTGGGTTGTGTGCACTGGTGGTTGTAGTAGTACTAACTACAGTGCATCCCGATTTGCTAACGTACATTTTGTTTGGGGTGTACGTGCTAGGTTGTTGTCTATTGTAACCATAATGTGAACCACGTTCCTGTTGGCACTTGAAAACGTTTCGCAGCTTGAGTTTAGTTCAGTCCTTTGTACCCTATATCCCTCATATCTCGTGTTAAATGAAAAATAATATTCAGAGACGCACGTAACGTAGTGGTTGAAGAAGGGCTTTCAAAGTCTCCCATCCCTCCGAGTTTAGCAAAATGGCACCAAATAGATTAAGTGTCGTTGCGAATAGGTCAGCACATTGGACATAAATCGTTTTCAACATCACTATCCTTTAGTCTAAGTTTAGCATAGAATATAAAGCAGAGCAATGAAAAAAAGTCCTCAATAATTTCCATCCTTGTCATTTCAACTAATCCTACTGTGCAAACTAAACCCGACCAGCTGTGCCGCCCGCTCGCGAAATCTTTGCGTCATGATTACTGTTGCGTTTCGAACATGCACGAAAACCTGTAAGGTAAGTTCAAAATTGAAGCTTACACATCATAAAGAATAGTACAAGACATAAAAAGTTCTCACAAAGGTTTAATGTCCTATGACTTTTACGTAACTGAGAACTGCATCATAACAAACATCATCACTGTTTCCCGTACCTTCCGTACACGCCAACCTTTTTAGTCCCAATAAATCTAAACATCAGCGCAGATTTTTGCGTGTATAGCCAACAGCTGTGCATAGCTTTTCAACTCATCTGACTGCGCACATGCTATCAGTGGACAGCTGAGGCCATCGCTCTGCTGTCACAGGCACCTTGCCTGAAATCGAAGGATTTACATATCACTCAGCATTTTTCGACATATTATTATTGCGTCATAACATTGCTATGTGAGCGTAAAATAAAAACACAGACCTCGCTCAAAAATTAGTACAATCCGGTAGCTTAATTTGAACCTTTCCAGTGGTCTGGTGTGCCATAAAAGTGCTAGACGTACATTCAGGCTTTCTGGAAAGCCTCATCAGTAGTACATGCCTCCTAGTTGAACCGCTTCCCCTGCAATTGAGGGTAGCGTCACCAAATATGTTTGTTCAACCGATCCCCTACAACTATGGATAGCGGCGCCGGACATGTTTTATTGCACGTCAAGTAAAAAGATCATTCTACATTGCAGTGATTCACAGCCCATCGCTTGATGACTGGTCGATAAAATACAGAAATAATTTACTTTTCGACTGTTTTTGAGAATTCGCTCAACACAATATAATCTAATTAAACATTCTAAGATTTTTGTGAGGCCTAATATGGTACTTCTACTGCTATCTATCGGCTTTATCGCAAGCCTCCTCAGTACAACATGCCTATCGATTCAATCGAGCTCTTACGAGTAAGTATCAGTGCCAAATATGTTACATTGCACTTAAGTGAGAAGCTCACTTGATATTCTACTTATTCACAACCATTATACCAGCCATCAAGCAAACGTTTCATCTTAGCCAAGCAATCGGCTGCGAATCACTGCACTGTCAAGTGATCCCTCCATTTGACGTGCAGCTTAACATGTTCTATGTCAATACCCTTAGTAGTAAAGGCTCACTTGAACCAAAAGGCATGTGCTACTTACTGATGGCCTCCAAGAAAGCCGAAACGTACGTCCAGCACTATAGATGCCTTACCAGACCACTGAAAAGCTTAAAATATGCTCTCAGAAAAGTTCTTGTACATCAGGACTGAACAATGTCGGAATTCATGGCTCATATTTCTCATTGGATTGAACATGACTGAGTCAGACTGATCTGCTTCTACTACTGCTAAATTTTATTCCATAACCAGGTATCATGAGCATAAGCATTGGCTTTTGGTGGGCAACACTTCTATGAGTATTTAGGGCTCATTTATCACAAAACGACTTTTTACATCGTTCACATAGTAATCGCTTTTTCATCTTGTCAATGCTGATCGAAAACTGGAAGATTAATGTAATGAAAGATTCAAAAATTTCAGAGAAGAAAAATTGACGAAATGATAAATTGACATGCGTTCTGAGTCATTAATACAAGTCCTATTGCTAGATTAATGTGGTTGCAAAACTGTTTGTATATTTTCAATTATTTAATTATTTATCTGGCCCATCATTACAGTGTTTTTTGTTTAACTGTGCGGATCCCACTACTTTTAGCATTCAACTCGTTTTTCGTCTTCTTCTTCAATTTTGGTTGAGCGAATCTCCTTGCAATCTCGAGGATAGCCTGTGGCGTTACATAGGGCGATGTTGTTGACTGTCGGGGAGAGAGTTGGGGTGAAGCTCGGCTCCACGCGCGCCGCGACGGGCATCACAACCTCTCGGCCACGGCACCTTTAGCTATAAGTAGACCTGTTGAAATCTCTAGATCATCATTGGTGATGGCGGGAGGGAGGTGAAGAATGTTTGGGGAAGTTCTTCGGCATGGCTGAAGGAAGCACATCCACTCCTTCATATTCCTTGCATGTAGCACGAGTCGTAATCATTCCACCTACGGTTGAAACGCCTTGATATAATCATCCTACGCACGCTTCTTTTTCTTTATTTTTCAGATATTATTTCTTGGTAAGCTTTTCTCCTCGAGGTAATAGGTTTCAGGGAGAAGTTTAAAACTCAAGTGCTACGAAATCGTTGCAAAAATTTCAACAGCATCTGCCCGATTAGGCTGGTCTTCAAGCACACTGATCAAAAATTTCTCCAATATCTGCATGTGACATAGACCTCAATTTCAATCTTGATCTATGATTAATGTGTGATTCACTGATTGAATCTCTAGTCCCGGCGTCATAAGGCCGTTCAGCTTTCTGAGCCAGCAAAATGGTTCCAGATTTGTCTAACTGCTGATCCGTCTACACACGTGATAAATGATCAAAGATGGAGTAATAACGGATAGGTAGACACAAGATCATCATCAGTGGATAATGACACATTTTTAACCGTATCTCTTCTATTTGGACTTGGGACGGATTTCTAGCCTAGGAAAGGCACATTTCCTACCATGGAAACTTCGTCCAATTGGTGTCTGGAAGACTCAAATACGGCCGTGAGCGTCTAAAAAAGCCCTTTTGAAACAACTGAGATTCACGTTTCGGATACTCTAGGAGGGGGGGGGGGGGGTCCAAGAATCATTTTGATGAATAATCATGAATTTTTCTCAGGCTTTGATGAAGGCAAATTTGGCCGAAACCTTTCTGGTGTTAAACAAATAGTAGTTCAATCTCAACTCATCATCAGCGCCCACTCATCAATGGATACTTACTTACCTAGATATTTAATGGCCCGTCTTAATTCGTTGTGCGGACCCCAACATATTCCAAATGGTATACTGCTGGTCGTGCATGTAATATTCCTTGATTTCCTCACGTAACCTTGCAAGGGCGTTTTCAGGTCTTCGTGATGTCGTTTCCAAGGAATGGATCTCGGCAATCCTTGGCCGGGCTTCCTGTTATTTGATTCGGAAATGATATTAGGCCGAAATCAAAAGCAGAAGTAGGAAAAAGAAATCAACCGACCGCTCACGGATGATGTAGAAGCCGAATCCATTTATCAAGAGGGAACACTGAAATTTCGATTGATGTCAAGGTTGATAGAAATTGAGTCCTGGAATTGTCAAGTAGGTACTACTATCTGGAAAAAAAGACTGTCGAAAGTCTTTCATAACATTTTATAACAAATACAGGTTTATGGATATTCGCAGCGAAATAAGGTTGGAAAAACAGGTCTGAGGCATTTTCAAAAACTGAAGATTTATACATAAATTCCAAACAAAAACAATGATACCTATTCTTAAACATAAAGTCATCGTTTTATACGACTCTCTGTCATCGGTCAGTCAGATTAAAGCTCGGCGTTGACGGACTAGCCGCTCGGAACCAGCTCAAAACATACGACTCCTTCAAAATTTCACCAAACTCAGATCATGACTTTTTTGCCAAATTGCTTGTGCTTCGGGACTGACGGCGAAGCTTGACCCAACTGAACCACTGCTTGTCTCGATTGGGGTTGACCAGGTGCACTCACTTCTCTTCCGAAGTCACAATTCGTTTCCAAAATCGGTCATTCAGTGGATTGTTGAGCAGCTGGCTACGATTTTCGACTCTTTTGACGACTTGTGCTTCAGTGAGTTCATGCGGATCTTGTCGTGGCTTCTTGTGGGCGAAGTTAAGTTGCAGAGATGATAGCACAGTTGTATGAAAAACATCAAGTTTGATCACTAAATCGCGAGCACTTGACGACGGTTTGTCATCCCAAGCAGCAATCAAATCTTCGTTGTTCAACTTTGTTGGACGTCCTGAACGAGACTCAACTTCGAGGTCAAGATCTCCGGCATTAAGAAGCATTGAAGCCAGGGTCCAGCAGCATATTTGCTGGTATTCAACTTCGTTGATTTTATCGACTACACCTCGTTGAGAAAGACCATTTCTCCAATAATTACGCAATAAAACACGAATTTCGTTTGTAGCACTGAACATGGCGGAGAATAGTAGCAAAGTGAAAACAAAAAACATTAATATCTGAGCCTTCAGTGGAAAAATTCCACATGAGGAATTGTAATATTTTCATGAGATGCTCAAGAGTTATCTCATGCTCATTAAAGTGTCCCATAACTTTCTTTCCAACCCTAGGTAGCTCTTCTAGAGACCATACAACAGTAGAAGCAACGCGATGAAAAGAAAAATTGTGGGACGAAATTGTTATAAAAGAAAATAAATAAACAATTAAAATAAAGGAAATTGATCATAATATGATTTTCCGCATAATATTAAAGTTAAATGAGGCAGCACTCACCATTACATTTTCTAATAACACTGGATACTACACACATCACTTTACATCATTGGGTATGTTTACATCATCATACCGCCGCTAGAAGCGGTTAAGTAAAAAGAATTCTGTATAATCTTTGCAAACTCCGAAATTTAGCGTTTATGCGGTGTTCTTCTACAGATTCTCGAACAAGTTTGAGCAGATTTGCCTCCTCCAAAGCTCTCAATTTATCGTTATGTGTGGCGAAACACTCCGCTACATTCTTCGTCTTCAAAGTTGAAACCGTCAGGACGAAATTTTCGAAACAAACGATGTATTTATTTTAGGCGCGATATTTCACCAATGTTAGACCTTTCGAGTGCCACCACATCCTTGTAATAATTCATAAAAAAAGATTTGTCAAAATTGCTGTTGTGACACCTGCACTTTCGAGTTGTAAAATTTTCCTGAAATGTAATTCAATATTTGGAAGTTCATATTGGATTTATAATTTCGCTTTTTAAGTATTTTAGCAGCGGTTTTTATTCCAAAATCAAGTGTCATTAATCTAAACGGAACTTATTTTCTTCACTTTTGTTTCGTATAAGTTAACGAAAATGCAAGCTGTGCTGCTTTGAAATGTTTGAACCCACTTGACTTGATGGAACAGTGGCTATGTATTAAGAGCGCAGAAATTTTCAAAAGGACTGAAAATTTTAGCTCCCTCATAAACATGTGCTTATTCATACTTTGAGCAACATAAACCACGTTATCTTCTAATAATACTATTCTGAGCGGCTCATTTCATTTCTTGTTTATGATTTCGTTAAAAAGAGGCAGCTTCTACTATGATCAGCTTAGGGAAACGGTTGTTACTCATTCAAATGCGTTTACTTCTGTCAGATAAGTCAGATTTTTTTTTCGACCACTACATAACCATGAACAATTTTGCCAGCCTGTCAAAAAAGTCGAATTTGTTCGGATTTATGAAATATTACTACTGGTAAATAATTCCACGCTTTCATGCAAGAGCCAGTAGCTATGCATGGAACCAAAAAAGCTCATGCTTCGTAACTATGCTCAATCCTCTATAATAGGTCTCCTAGGTAGATTAGTCAGGAACCGCCTTTACTGCAAGAATTCTTGCTGTCGTAAAGAAGTTTGATTTTCAAAAGGGCATTCTTCAATCCGCAAGGGGTTCTCTGTTACCTATTTTTGAGATTTAGTAAGCTAGTCCGGCTTTTCGTGATTTTGAGAAGAACCATAGGAGCTACACACAACACGTCAAAAACAAGAGATAATAGAATGTCCACAATTGATGGTCGAATTGGCACACCAACACGATCATCTGCGTGCACAACGAATTTTGCTCAAGAGCAGCGTTGTCTACGACATGTGAAGAAAAATCGTGTGTATATAGGCATCCAGAAAATTGAACAAGTCTAATGCAGCTGCGATATGAGCTCATCCATGTCTCAAATCCAGTCAGGTCATAGGGCAAGCACACGGTCGCTTCTAACCACTTGTTATACCTACCATATCCGTGACTTTGGCATGTGCCGTGTAATTATGAGAGCAGCCAGATGTCTCACACTTGGTAACGGAGGATTTTAACTTCATACGGATTTCATTTACTAGAACCTGGATCGATTTTTGTGGTATTCAATTTACTCCTCTCTGAGACAAAAGTGAGCACATGAAGAAATTACAAGCAAAGTAGGTTTTTTTTTTTTGTTTGACGTAACCTTACTTGTAGATCGGCCGGATTATAGCACATTTCTCGTTCTTACATTCGATTCGTTTACTTGCATACATTATTTATGAATGTTTAGAGATCTCACGTGTGAATTCAGCTACTAGTTAAGGATTTTAGTCGTTCTTTATGAATTTCGTCAAGTGCTAGCCGAATTGATCGTTTCTAGAACCCTAGGATGGTTGCAACTCCCAAATCTTCATCACAGGCTTACACGATCGTCTGTGGACCGCAGATAGAGACTTATTCTACATAAGTGTAATGCTAATTTTCTGACTCCTGGGGTATTGGCTCACAATGTGGAATGAACTCAGGCCTTGTACGTAATGATTGGCGACACTGCTGTAGTCCTAGACACGTTTCAAAGTACGAAACAAATGAAATCAAGAAATCAGAGTCCTGTAATTTTTTGAGCTCAAAGAACATTATTAAACGCCTTAAGGCGAAGGTGATAAACAACTTTTTGGAACATTGTCGATCGCTGACATTTTTTATTTAGATTATCCTTGTTGAAAGTGATGAGTGCCAATGGACCACATTATCAAGATCGATGATTACAAATAAGTTAGATGAATAGCTATATAGCTTGTAGCAAAACGAGCAGTTAATAGAACACTGCTCTTTTTGCCCATTGTTGCACGCGGTTGTCTCTCGCCGTCATATTTCATTTATGAAAATTTTAACGTGCCTCGAGTTTGGTTGATTCTGTCTTAAATTTGGACTGCTAAGAGTTTTTTATGCAAATAAAAAGCAACAGTTAAATAGCTGGAAATACTACTGCGCAACCGATATCTGAACTGATGAACAACTTCAACATATCGGATCCAAAGCTACGGACTTCACAGTTAAGATCAGTCGAGTTATACCAGGATCAGGAGAGGAGCATGCGGTGATGTTCAAGCAGCACCACTTGTATGACTTCACAAATAGCTATCGCTCCTAGCCCTAATGTCTGAATTACACAGAATGCCGAGAATGTCGTGGCGCTTTATATGATTTCTTTGAGTATTGAGACAAATGCACATAAAGGGATACAGGGCACTCTTTAACACTTGATTTTTGAAATTACAAACTATGTCCAGCCATCCACATAATTATCATATTAGCTGAATACTACCAAGCATACAGTTGTCGTATGGGCAGCTTAGAGAGTTTTGCCTGTGGCGCGGGAAAGATATTGTGATCAACGAAGGTCTTATGCTCACTCACTGTTTACCTTTCAGCCACATCGTAAAAATTTTGTGGTATATGTGTATTGGGAAGGGATCAACTCGTCGTATGCTCGCGATGCCCCGGAATTTCTCTTATCCTGTTGTACTTCTCTGGTACGAATCGCGTCATCAAAACATGCTAAAGCAGCATAATACAGAAAAGAAATTGATAAAACTAAATTGTACTCCGAAATATTGCTTACAAAATGGACCTTAATCTTGCATTGAGTTCGAATGTTATGGAAGTGAAGTTTCTTCTCCGAATCCATAATACTGCTGATCATTTAGCATCAGTCATCTTCTGAGCGAATACACTAACTTTGCTAAGTAGTGATTGTCTACACATTCGTCCATCTTGTTGCTTCTATGGCCCTCTCGTGCATATGAAGAGGAGAGTTCGACAGTGACCAAAGTAGCCACGCGGGAAGCAATGGCATTTCCGTATTCTTTAGCCTAAACATAATATCATGTTGATTTGACTGGACGACTAATATACGTTATACCAGAAGTCATGTTAACCCATACTCAACATATCACATGGTCATAATCGCATTAGGACGCTTTATTGGATATGTCTAAATTTATTTATCACTGGGTTTTCTAAAACAGAATACCACCGCTGAAGTGGTTAATTAGAAAGAATTCGATTTGATCATCCAAAACCAAATATTTGTAGCGTGTTCGTTCAACGTCGATACCGACTAATGCGCCACACCGTTGACAGTTGATTGCTGGTAGATAGATGTGTTGTAGCGTAAAAAGGTGGCAAGGTGAGCGTCAGTAGTGTAACTGGTTAGAGCACGCACTCCTCGATAGGCAGAGATGTGAGTTCAAGTCC
This sequence comes from Parelaphostrongylus tenuis, assembly GCA_019055375.1. NCBI lineage: Eukaryota > Metazoa > Nematoda > Chromadorea > Rhabditida > Metastrongylidae > Parelaphostrongylus > Parelaphostrongylus tenuis. The sequence goes on along the minus strand of JAHQIW010000221.1, from coordinate 269,764 downwards.
CGGCTGACGCAAAGTTTTGCACATCACTCTACATCACTGAGTATGTCTAAATATCACAACTTCATGAGCCGGTTGTAAAACGTATGTTACAGTGGTTAGAGGCGCCTTGAAAAACTCATGTGCTCTTTGATTCTTTTCTTCGCTCAGGTCATACGAAGCTCTCCATACTTTCAGCGGTCGCTAAATTTGTGCTAGAACTTTCTGGGAGAGTAAAAACCACTTCATATATCGATCGTCTCGCGTAATCACTGTATAGGCTAGTAATGCATTTCATTATCTGCGATATTTGGTGCGACCAAATACACGGCGCAGACGTAAGGGTTGACTGAGGCCAAACTATGCCTTTTCGAGACTCTGATTTGTATTCTTCATTTATGCACTCTTCCTTTAGAAATGAGTTGTTTGGTCGTCATACCATCACAAGCTGTTTGTATTCCGCCGGAAATGCACGTGATTGGCATCAATTTTCTGCACAACTATCGGAAAATGCCGGTAACACTACTCATCGCTTTCCATTTGGACGGGGCGTTCATTTACAGAAACTCCTCTCTGTCAGATGACACAGGTTGATGGATCATAAGGTGTCTTCAAGATGCCAGTGTATGACGGCATATTAGCTCTACAGTGGAACTCATCGATTCAAATGTGAATACCGTCTTCCAAAAAGCATTAAAAATGTGTGATCCATTGACTATCTTTTCGTGTCTTTTAGTGACTAGTGCTCAGCGTACGCTTCTACGCGCGCTGAAAGTGAACAAGGTTTTATTAATGACTTTTTCACTCATTCGAATTCCGTCACTACTACAGATCGTGTACGTCAATTTTCATGACAAGTAGCGAATAAAAAGAGAATATAGCGTAAAAAAAATAGTTAAGACGCTTACAAAAATCAATCAAATCAACTCTGTGGTGACATACGTCTAATCTTATAACTTGTCGTTTTGCCCATTTGCTTGGATTTTGTGGAAAAGAGCTGATTTTTTATATTTTGTAGTAATTTTAGGATGTGATTCAACTACTTGAGAAATTAAGGCAAACTGCGTTAACAAAAGATTTCTTGCAATTATACCCATTGATATAGAGTGATGTGCATAACATTTGCATTAGGCGGGACTTGAAACCGCAAATCACCAATCCGGAGCTCGTGCTTTATCCCTTACATAATTGTTTATTCCTTATAATTGATCATCTAATACCCAATATCTGTCAGAGTGACTGGGTTCCATGTCTACCGCGACTACTTGGACCAAACCGTCGACGGTTGGTTGCTGACAGTTAGGTGCGCAGTAGTGTAGAAGGAGCAAAACAGGCATCGGCGGTCCAAGGGATAACGCATGGGCCCCGGGTTTGGTGAGATACATGTCGAAGTCTTGCCTGACACAAATGTTTTGTACATCACTCTATATCATGAGAGTACATTTTTAGCATCGTGACGCCGTTAGAGGAGGGTAAATCACAAGGAATTTTATCTTCTTGCAATTGTTTTGTCTGCATTTCGATTTACTTAAAAAAGCGTTCCAACTTGTATTTTGCCTCTGTGGTGCTTACTAGTACACAATGTATGTGTCGATACGCATAAGGGCGGGGAAATTTGCAGACAAGGCGCACTTGTTAACTTTATAAATTGCTCAACAGTGAACACCACTGCTGGAAAATTCTCATTGCTGCACGTGTCTTCACGCTTATTCCCGGATCATTACTTGCTTAATTTAGAATGTTGTGAGTATTTATCTATCCCAAACAATAGTTTGCTCAAAATTTGTATAATACATGTGATTTAATCCATTCGTGAATTTTTGCTTATTTCTTTATTTATTCTTCATCTTCGAGCATCTTAACACTTTTGCAATCATTTCATTCGTATTCGAGTCCACGCTCTATGTATCTGATGTTTTCTCACTCTTTCAATCTCACGACGTCAAATCGAATGTGACGCTTTGTCGCTGCTCGGCAGATGGATCGTCAAACTCACTCATCACATTCTCTAAAAACCGTGAAATCTTCTATGGCTATCTTCAGAATCGGTTTCAGTCTTTATTTCTCTATCTCTCTATGTTTATTTACGCTACAAAAGTACTCAAATCCTATGAATTTGCTATGAAATGACCTACGCATTCATATCATTATTGTATTTTAGTTCTGGAATATCCGGATAAACTTATTCAATAAGGAAATAGTAGAAAAAATTGATTTCACCCGGCTTTGGTGGAAATACATAAAGATGGGCAAAATTATAGTCAGAACGAGTTTTCCACCGTTCGATTGTCCATAATGAACGTGACGTCTCCAAATTTGCAAATCTTTTGTGTGTGTGTGTTTTTTCCGAAGAAGCTGTTTGAACTTTGTGGAAATCATCCAGATTTATATTTGCAGTTTCTTCTGCTTCGCTCTATTCACGCATTCTTCATACAGTCGAGTATTTTTTGATGACGAAAAACGAGAGAAAAGCTCTACGGCGTTGATCAATTTGGGCATGAGTGATGACGTTGTCATATTTATTATTGACATTTTATTAAGAATGTCATTGTTTCGTATCTCATTTAGAACAATGCTATAACTTCTAAAACATGAAGTCTTCCGGACGATATGACAATCTGTTGCGAATGGCTGATAAAAAGATTACCGTGTCACACCTTTATCAGACTGACAGACCTTGCTCGTCAGCTTCGAAATAAAACAAGGGCGTGTGTGCCTTGAACAGAGCGTTCAAGTCATCCACCTCCGCTTCCAATACTGCTCCTACATCTCCTCCGTCCATTAAATCGATAGAAACATGTGATTCTAATTAAGTGATTTGAGTTTCTTTCCTGTCCTAATCATTCCATGTATGGTGAAGGAGTGAGTTACTTCATCGCAATTCGAGACTAACTTGCTAACTTAACTTAAGACTTTAAGACTTAAGACTTTATTTATTTGTTCTAATTTCACTGTACAAAGCAGATAAGATGCGTTGACTCTTAGAGAATAGTTTTAAAGTTCAAAGTCTGTGCAGATAAGAGACCACAGGACAAAGCGTGGAGTACTGATAGATCTCTGGGAGATTTACAATTCGTGCAATTGGATCAACACTTAAACTGCACGTGACATCTATAGATGTCATACATACTTCGGATGTTTCGATGCACCGATTTCAAGGCAATGCCAATCATTTAACTCAAAATTTACAATAGATTGCAAATTTTTCATTTATGTTGTAAAAACTACAGTCTACAATACGAACAGTAAAATGATAATCTTGAGTTCCTAGTTTGCCGTACCTTTTCCGATTTATCATTACTATTAAATACTGATTTCGATTCACATAGAACTTCAAACATTTTGAATAGTGGCCAGGTTTGCCGTGAGTCGTGTGGACCAAGCGTTCGCAAATGCGTATCGTAGATGTGACTAAATGCATATTTAGACTTAACGTTTATCTCCAAGTAGACAAATTTGCCTCCAATCTGCCTATCCCGGAGGAACAGAAAGTTAATTTTGCTTAGTCGACTGATCGAACCAATGACCACTTGCGCACTGCAAGGTTGTTGTAACTACTACAACACAAACGCCCCACTAAAGACTGGAATGGGCTCTGTTTCTCCTCACTCCTTTCAGTTTTTACCAACAAGCCGCTATGGTCATCCCTACTCAATCCATAATCTTTCATTCCATGCATTTTTATATGATTTAAAGCCCACTATACGACTATAAATTAAAGAATAGCACTTTGGTCTTTAAGAGCATTTGGATTTCGTTCCACCAAAATTGCAATGATAGTTGAAAATCAATTGCACTTTTAGATTTGTATAATGTTCAGTGTTTGACGGAATTTTTTTACTTTTTTATAAGCAACTATCGATGTGGTGAAATACGAAAGTAACAAGTTTTTTCAAAAAGATTGACCAAGCATTTCCCTACACGTTTAAATGATTGAGAAAAAGACGATTGAACGATCTAGTGGCACAGCTTCGGCTTACTTCTTTTGAAATACATCCTGTTACGAGCCGTTACCGACCGGATTCCTCGAGATATCAAGCGCTCTACAGGAAGACCACCGATCCAATGCTTCGGATTCCTTTCCGGAAAGTCTAGAAGGAAGATATGATGCTTGACAATCCTTAGTGCGAGAAGGACCCACTGGTTTACTCTTCCATGCGGTAGGGAAAGTGTTGATGGTGCCCGCTCAAGTGTGGTCATTCGTCGACCGACGAGACGACAAGTGATACAGGTGATACGAATCCAATCATTACACTATACATGAAACACGAGTGTTCTTGAAGTAAATGTTGGCGTAAAATTTAGTAAGTAACTATTGATCACTGTTCAATAAGTATTTCAAAGATATCATAGGACTCAAAGAGTTTTTTACCATAAAAAAATGTCAATTTTAGTTTTGTCTCTACGAAGGCCAAGTAATCATAGTTTCTGAGAGGAAATTCTTAGCATTTCAATGAGTTGACAACCTGCGCCTCCGAAGCGAAAATCAAGATGCGATATGAAACATAACTCACAAGAATGTTAAGATACGAGCACAGTTCTATATCTAATGTAAGTGCGATGGACTCGAACCCAGCTGCCCTATGCGTAGCAGCGCGCGTTCGTCCTACGCGATTAAGCCACTCGATCTGCCTTGCTGTCAGCTGGATTGTGTTCGTTAGCAATCAGAGCTCACCTGTCAGCGGGATTGATCCGGAGCAGATAAATCTGCATTGAACTCAGTCATGCTAAAGCTCTACACCCGAAAGGTTAGCCACAGCTCGAGTCTATCACACATTCGTCAAGGTTCAAGTTTTGCGCACATCTCATCATTCTGATGGATACACTACATCGCACCTTTCGTTGAAAATAAATGAGGCAGTAGGCAGAAGTAATGCTATTAATAGGACATCGTGAGTTGGAGATGAACTTTGAAGAAATCCATCCTCAGAATATAAATCAAAGGTTTTTTCTGAGTTTCACTCAAAACTAACATTCCTCTGGTGTGATGTTGAAGAAAGTTATTGATTTCGTCATCAATCTTAGTACTCCAGTTTACATAGTCATACACACACTAGCGCTGGAAAGACCACAAATTTGAGGTGTTGGCCTATAAAACGAAAAGAATTCAGTATGATTGCTGCCAAATTGCATTATCCGTATTATCAGCTGGCTTAGCTAGTCAATAAATTCGAATTCCGACAGGTGTTTTTTCTTCTTGTACGATGTGCCGATCGATTTGTCGCAAGCTGATGCTGAAACTGGCACATGGTATAAATTCTTCCGCTTCCCATCCCAGTTTTTAGAACATGATTCTAGTTGCTTTGTAGACATCGCTAAACGTTAGAAATGCCGATGCTTGCCCTTCAGATGCACCGTCAAGGTAATGCACTGATGATAAAGGCCTCATTCTTCTTTGCAGCCACTGATCTAAGCCAGATTCTTCGCATAATAGCGGTTGTTCCTTTATATTGTCTCTTATCCCCTAATACATCTTCTATATCGCCTATTTCGGCAATATTAAATCTATTGTAACACATGCATGATGTATTAATTGTTGTGACAAAGGTCGATCGACTGCTGGTGACTTTTACACAAACATGCTGATTTTTTATAAGCATATGTGCTTCAATGTTGAGATTAGCGTGGGCGTTTTCATTTCGTCGCTTCTCACTCTCAGATAAGATTGTTTTTGGATTTTCGTCTTTCTGTATTTTATTAGAGCTACATTATTTTTATATCTGGAACTTTCGTTCTCTTTGTGCAGCATTTCTGAAAATTAAGGTGTTCTAGTTGTGTGGATGTAATTCGCAACGTACGTGATTTAAAAACTCGAGGTTAAACCAGCAATACCTCAATCCATCAAAAGTTTTATTTCGCATTGTGCTCCTATAACCGCTTGACTGTATTCGAGAGAAGAAATTATTTTTTTGATAACGTACTAGTTCAATGTCTGCAACAAGTTTTTTATTTGAAGGAAAAAAGAACTAAGGGTCAGCATCTGATAGCAACAAATGGAGCATTCAAAATATTCCTACTTCTTCGTAAAGTGAGAAATCCTCAAGTAAATGATTTCTTGATCTTTGGACGGCACAACTATATCATTCCTGCAAAGAGATTATTCTTATTCTTTATCCTATAACTCGGTATAGACAAAAATTCTTAGGAAGCTCTTTACCCTTGCTTACAAAGATGTTCTTATGAGATTCTAAGTTATTTTTAGTGAAAAACTAGTGATAACAATGTAGATAGCTTCAAAGTGCTTAGGGCATAATGATTTTAGGTGGGCTACATTACACGAACACGGTCACTGGTTCGATCCTGTACATGAGATGATTGGGGCCGTAATCCATGCTCTTTTCTTTGCATTGAAATTTACGACGTGTTCTAAGCTATGGCTGTTATGAAAAATTTTCCGAAAAAAGTTTTTCAAATTTTTTCTGAAAAAAATTCTAAGGAATTGTGCTTTGTTTCATTAAGACAACCTTTGCAACGAAGGTTTGATGTTGTATTAATAAGGAGAGATGGTGAAAAAATGTCTTTATAGTTACTAATTGACTTGCTAGAAGGTCAGTGAGGTGAGAAAGATATGTTGGAAGCATTTGTAATCGCGCACTGTACGGTTTGCCTAACATTTTGTAAGGGAGATAGCGTAAGCATGCATCTCACACTACAGATCATTCTCATGTAAAAATCTCGAGGCCATCAAATTCCAAACTAGAATGTCTTCCAGGTGACGAATAGTAGGTTAAGTAAAAGTGACCAAACCTAGCACCGCTACTCTGGTTGAATCAGGGAATTACCTCTCCATTTTCGTTATGCAAAACTAAATTATATTTTTTCGTAATCATTTTCTAATTCATGCTTGCGTGCGTTGTAATGCTTGAATGCGTGTAATTTCCTTTTTTCATGTGATCTCGTATTCTGGAAGAGCCTAAGGGGTGACGAGATCGTAATTACAATGACTTACAAAAGCAACCCATCACATCTCCTGCGAATATGTCGTGAAAATAGCAAAAATAAATGATCAGCTGTAGAAAGCTTGATTATTTTTATGTCCTCGAAGCAAGCAGTTTCCAAGCGGTTTCTTCGAGAAGTTTAAGTGTCCAATGAAAAAAGCGATATTTTACTGGTGACTCCTTGTCGTTCTAGCACTCGAGGACTACAGAGAGCGCACGTGATTTCCCATAAGAAGTAACAAGATGGGATTGGATATAGAGCAAAACATGAATTAACACGCGCACCCCAGACAAAAAAGCACTTGATTGTGTTGTGTAAGACTAAGCGACTAATCTCACAACCTAAAGTCTTGTGAAATTCTCGATTTGTGGAGATAGCAAGACTTTTCATGTATTGTACATACCCTCTTTTGATGAATTAGTAAAAGTTGCGAATATGCCACTCATCATGAAGATTTGTGCGTTTTACTGAAAATTTGTAGTAACAGACTGCGATTGACCTGTGGTAAAAGGTAGAAGGATAAAGCTTTTGGCGTTTATCAAACTTCCCGTTTCTGGAGATTTTAAAAGTGGCGATTAATGTCTTATTGATACTGTTTACTGAGAACACTCATAAGAAGCATTGTATATGTATGAACTACTCACACGAAGAACGGTATAAGTCCTTCCACATGCCTCTCATTACTGAGGATTTCGTGATTGGAGCCAAGTACTCGCCTATCGCCTTGGATCCAAAAGAATTTTTCCGCAATGCAACCACACCTGTTCTAAGACGATAAATATTATTATCATAGGTCCATTTCTTGTTGGAATGGATGATAGAGTTGTCGGGCTCTATTTCGGCTTGAGTAACCTGGACTAATGAGGTGAGGACCTTGTTGTACGATCTCTTTTCGACCAATTACTTATCACCAAATGATTACCCAGACGTGCGCCTTTAGTATTACTTTTACATGCAAATTTCACGTGGGATTGTATAAAATGATAAAGCTCTTACGTTGATTGATCCCTGAGGGATACGCCATGCATCAGTCTTCAATTTCCAACTTCGTTTGAGGTGATTGAATGCATATGTGGCCTTTACAATGACTCGCGGTGGCCTCCCGCTGACCGAGTCAGTGCTGCTTATCCTCCCAGACAAGTCTGAGACCAGTCTGGTACCAATTTACCGATCCCGGAGGGATAGATACTTTGGTGAGCCATGAGCGCGAGATCCAAGCAATCAACCTCGTTTGCGACGCTGAGCACCTCTAACCACTGCGCCACATGCGCCCCTCGGGATCGTATGCATTACATAAATGTTCAACCGTTCTAATATGCATGGTCCGAATATTCCCACCTTATTTATTTTGTTAGTGCCTTCATGGTTCCAAAGGGTCTCTTGTTAAACAGCAAGGTCCGTCCTGAACAATCACGTAACCTTTTCCAACTTCTGAAACACTCTTGCTGGACATCTTTGACCCTCGTATGATTCAGTCGACTAACTAATGATCCAAAACTTCTTAGTTATGCTAATCCAATGATGTCTTCTTTACCTCATTTTTTCTTGCATTATCTGAGTAAAAATGTTTGTACTTTCGCAAAAGTGTTTTGAATCCGTCTCTCCACTTGTGGTTGTTATTCAAGAAGCGTTTCCGAAAAGAGCAACCACAGCTGAGACAGCCATTCAGCCAGTCACCTTTCCGGCAATCTCACTTTCAGTCGCTTATCGACATCGATGTCTCGGCGCCGTGTGGACGCTCATTGCACTTCGCCTCCGTCTGTCGTTCGTCGCGCCTCAGATTTTAGGCCGCCTTCTCCTCCTCTCCCTCTTCTACGACGACGAATCCTACGTGTTTTGACTGCTGTGCTTAAGAGCTTTTCTCATCTAGTGGTCCGCTTACGCGCTTTGCCTCACCCACTCTCAGTATAACCGCTTATCTCGTCGTCCACTAATTCCACATATCACCCAACCTCTTCCGTTTTCCATAACCATTAGCCTCTGATTGTCTGCTTTCAGTTAAACCTGAGTTTTCTTACACGTACTAACATTGCTTGGAGGGAGACAAGATGTTCTTTTCACATCTCTAAAAGAAGACTTCATGTCTTGATCAGAGCATCTTCGAACCAAATCTTAGACTAAGTTCACGCCTCCCCAAACATTGGAGGAATGAGAAATTGATAAAGATTCTGCTTCGGCTCAGAATGTCAGGTTGTATCTGTTATGAACTTATTTCTTGTTAAAATACTTCAGTAATGCCTACTCCAACTATAGCCTAGAAGTTCAGAGGCAATAGAAACAACACTTACAGTATTCTTTTGACGAGCCCTTGTTCATTCAAAGTCTCTATTTATCTACAGAAAACATTTATCAGCTTTGGATTTCACTTGGCACACCCACATTCATTATAACGACATTTACGCCTGACAAACTTTTCTTCTCCCTTCTTATTCCAACTTACTAGAATCTTGGGTTATGAAGAAGACGAAGGCGTCAATCTTGTAATCTTAGGAATCTATAGAAATTTACTCATCATTCATGATGAGATTAAGAGAAACTTGATCTGGTAACATATTCACTGCGTCGCTTGCCAGCTGATCTCATACCGACTGCTACAGGATGGACTGTCGATATGGAACCAATTCTTTAGTGTCGACAATTAGTGCCACACAAAAACCGTCCTGTATAGAAGGACACCGCCGAGTTAGGTTCAATCCATTCAAGCGTTACTCCGCTGGAGAAGATTCCACACGACTGCTACGAAGACCGCCATATCGAAGACGAATGACTGTGGACAATCGACTTCAGTGATCAACTCTGAAGAAGGCGGAAACGTCGAAAGATTAAGCCAAAAAGCATTTTTTCATTTTCTTGCAAACTGAAGAATCTATAGAAACTGTTGATTACTCAAAAGTACTTTAATTGTCAGGCGTAATATTCATGTTTTTAGAGCGGTTTCTGACGTCTTCACTTTTAATGTCAGTTTTTTCATTCAACTTTAGGCTTCGATGAGGCTGCAAGCATAACGGGATGATTTATAACGCCAACGATGCTCGAGGGAAGCTAACGAGAAGAACAATATTAGTAGTAGACGGCCGAATTCTCTTCAACGGCATAATCCATAATCGGATCATCCTACAAGACAGCAAAGTTGCTTTACTTTTTCCATTTCAAGCTAAACAAGTAATCATTAAGAACTTTTATTTGGTTTCTGTCATGTTTATTCGCACGTGGATTTCTGCTCAGAATCTAGCCTTTTTTGAGTTACTAAGCTCTTAAACGACGTGTCATTAACATGCTTATGCAAGAAGAAAATATCTAGAGCATAAAGCTTGAAGTTCTCCGGTTGAATTCAAAATTTCCTCTCCATTGACGTACCAAATGTATTTTTTTCGCAAGACATGAAGTAATTAGAGGGAACGCGCCGCCAACTGAATGCGGACTATAATATCTCCCTTAGACTAGTGTTGCGTTCTAATCTGCATCCAGTTGTATCCTTGTCAGCCCCACTCAACGGATAATAATCGTGAAACGAGACATTTTGTTTTATACATTACTGCTCACTTTATCTGAAACCTTTCGGTGTGAAACGGAAGAGTAACGAACAGTTATTCAAGTGTTGGCGTCGACATAGTTTGCTCTTCTTTTATCAACATGTGTTTCGTCATTTGTTTGTCCTTATATTTACTTTATTGCTTTGTTTATTCCAGTTACGTGAGTTCGTTAATTGTGTGAATCCTAGCATTCTTCCATTTTGCCTTGGATTTGTGTATGGGTCATAAATATCGTTCAATGCTGATCGGATCGATTTTGTCTGCAAAGATTCCCAAAAAATTTTCGTGGACTCGAATCTTGAGGTGTATATCTTTTGTCATGTAAATTGTAAGAGATGATAGAGCTCCTACATTACATTCTTTGCTTCGCTTCTTGGAGTTCTCATTGACCTGATTGACAATTTTGTTCGATTGGAAACAAAATGCTTTCCGGAGGTCACAGTTGTCGACGTCATTTGCTACTACTTCCCAACTACTCGTCCCCTCGAACTGACCACTGCACGTGCAAGCGCCGTCGCCGTCATTGTCATTGTTACGCAGTGGTAGCGACGAGCTGTGCGCTGGCTCTTTTTCACATTTTTTCGTCCATCCAATCGCCAATCCCTATTGCCGTCGTGCCCGAGTCGTGTCTGCTCAGTATTTTCGTGTTGATTTTGATAATACGCTCAGTAGTCTCGCGGAAATTTAAATGCATCACTTCGATTTCCTGTGAACTTCAACTTCTTACGTGCACTCTTTTACTGTTCCTTTTATTTCGCCTTTGTAACAAAGGAATTCGGAATTCTTCCACCTTGTAAAACATTTTCTGCTCACATCTCCTAAACTGGTCTGCTATGAATCGGATCGCTTATTATACTAGACTCGCAAATCTCTCCACCTGTGAATAGTCCAGCCGCCGCTAATGTTTCCATACTTCCTTCTCTACGGATCATCTCTGCAACTTGAATCTCTGTTGCAATCATTGTACCAAAATCCCTTCATCAATACTTCAGAAAATCAGGATTTTATGTTACTTGAAGACTATGGGAGTTTCCTTGATGTCTCCTTAACATTCTGTTGTCTGGTTTATTGGGATGCATTCATTTATTACATACGTAAATTCCTTTAAGATCCACCTTTTTTTGGTAAACAGTAAAATAGAATGTCCTAAACTAGTGAATCCACAAATTTCAATCTTTTCATCATTTGATTAGTCGATTATATTGTTCATCATATTATGAGCTGAAGTAAAGTATCAAACTCAATAATTTTTGGTAAGTCACCAATGTCATGTAGCCACAATATGGACGAACTTAATATAAATTCTGAGGAACTTTTCTACTGCCACCTAATCACAGTAAATGCAAAAAATCTCAGTTTCCTTCCTAACGATATATCATTTCATATTGTAAGCGGATTTTCCTAGGTACTAAACATCGTCGTGCATCAAGGTTTCATCTCAAGATGCGTCATCGTTGTCTGAGGATAATCCCACCAAAGCTAACCTTGAGTGTCTGACTACCTCCTCGTTGAAAAAGTTAAGAATATGTGCTTACACAGAGAATGTTATGATTTTGTGAGCCTCACCGAGCTGGATCTACGAGCTAAACAAGAATAATGGGGAACTATGTTACTTGTGCCACTCCAAATCACTTGATTATCAACGGTATTCGAGGTTACAGACGAATACCAGCTGCCTGAGCTGCGCTTTTTTTCAACCCATCTTGAATTCAAGTCTCTAGCGAAAACGATTTCGCGGTTGCTGTGATGTGATCAGTGATGGTCAACTAATAATGAGGAGTGAGATCGAGGCCAGTTCGGTCCTCGTCTTTACGTGATTCACCCCAGCGCCATCGTTTCACCTTGTCCTCCGCCTGTCCCCCTTGTCTCCCTCGTCTACTCACCACACACCGTCTCATCAGCTAACCTCCTAAACGAATAACTCTCCTACTCTTTAGAGAATCGACAACATCTGGCCCCACATCCATCTGTGTTTACCTACATTGGCCACAACATGGTAACAATCGTGATTATAATGGCTTACGCATATTTTGAAGTAAAAGGAAGCGCAATATAACGCGATCAATCCCCCTTCAAAGTTTCGAAGATTAGAGTGTTTTAGTTCTTTTTCTTTATCGGATGTCATAATGAATATATGGTATGTTAGCATACTTCTTAGTTACCTGTTACGGTTTTGAGTTCACTAGATTACACTGGAGTAAGTAGTAGATTGATTCATTTGAGATCTCTGGAAAAATTTCAACTTAGATAGATTTTAACTCAGATTTCGCTTATGATCAATGCACAATGAATCACCGTTAGCTGCATGACTGTAAAGATTTCATCATATTGAAAATCTACGGTGAATCTTCTAAGTCGTTACTGTTCCCTTGCATATGTTTTTCAAACTCGATCAAATATTATGATGTCTAAGTGATAATGTGTATATCTCTAAAGCTACAACTAATATCTGCTCCACGACAATTTGTCTACATTTTTTAATATTTTAATACTTAGTGTTAGTGTCAAGATCATGGTCGAAAACAATCACTGAAGTAACCCGTATTGCAAGCAAACAATAAGAATTAATACAGGTCAGGTTAGATATCTCTTTAGACAATTTCACTCATTATCTCTTACTGCCTATCACTAATTCTTATTGTTTGCTTGCAATACGGGTAACTTCAGTGATTGTTTTCGACCATGATCTTGACACTAACACAAAAACAAGCGCTAATTTGCATAGTCGTCTTCGAAATGTCGTAAACAATAATCCGTCTCCATAACGCACTCATAATATTTCCGGATGATAGTTCCTGAATATTCTAACAACTAACAACTCCATTTAATCATAGAATTTTAAAAAGCTCTCACTCTACTGTCTTTTTTCCTTCTGCAAGATATTTTTTCAAGCAACAAACCATCTATAACAGGTCATATAGAGTTCCCGTTGAAGGTGATTCGTTTCGAGCTTCTGTTGCCGCGCATACCGCAGCAGTAGCACGTATAACCATCGCATTGATAACACTTTTCCTAACATTTGTTTTTATCAGTTTGCTAGCAGTAATTTTTGCTAGGTTCCCTGGATCATCTGTTCTCCATATAATGATTCATTCTGGTGCCAAAATTGACTTAATTTTTTTTCAGTACAACGTGAACCTTATTCAGCTGGTCCTTGTCACTCTACTCGATTACATCTAAACTTTGTGCTCTCTGTAACTATATAGTCATCGCTATATTTTTCAAGACTAGTTCCTGGTATAAATAGTCTTCTTTTGAGGTTAAATCGAATTTTCAGTCCATATTGTTCTCATAGTGCATCTTACGTTCGTCTACCGCTTGAATTGCAGCTGCACTTGCGAGTCCGAAAACTTTAACGTTCGTGCTAGTCACATCATATGATTTTTCTCGGTTTTTAGCCTGCGTGCCACCAATCATGGTCATTTTTCCACTCGAATCATCACTTATTGGAGGCAGTGGTTCATGACCCATTCGTAAATGGATAGTTAAACGGCTCATGGTTTGAAATCTAATATCGCTAACATTGATAGATCCGCTTAGATATTGTGGTGATCATCAGAATGAACAATGGAGTGGATGTCACTACATGGTACAACGTCAATAAGCTCACAAAAACTGCTAAAAAAACTTCTGTTACCAGCGAATTTCAGACAACGTATCAGTTTGTACTAACCCTTTTCACTGCCATACAGCAAATGGTTCGTTATGGCTAAATGTAGGGTGGTGCATTTCTACAAGTAGCCTAGAACAAGTAGGGGATCTCCAAAGGATCGGAGGTCAACGCGAATTCTTTGAAGTACTGAGACCTCACAGAATGATCAGGACTCGAGGTACTGTTTTCGCACATCAACACAAACCGCAAATTCCTCGATCCGTTTGTTGTCTGTTGTTGGCTGGCCAACTGGTTAGCTGGCAGACCTTGGCGCGTTCTGTGAGGTTTTGGCCGAGCGCCAATGTCGAGCGTGTCCACCATCGTCCTCCGTTTCAATCGTGGCCTTGTTTGAAAGTATCTATTGATCCAGGTGTATGAAACTTTTTCTTTGAAAGGAGCTAACTGATTTGATGCACAGTGTTTTGATCTGACGTGCTGAAGTCGAAATTTGCGATTTGTTCTCTTTTCTTCAGATTTCGCATTTAGCTCTATGTAGTTCATCTTCGTCAGCACATTTACACTTCTAGTTAAAACTTGCTAAGATATACGTAAGTGCCTTAACTGTACGAAAACAACACCTGTCTGAGCGAGTATTTGTCAGATGAATATTCATTTGCTATCAATACGCAGCGCGGTAGTGTTTGTTTGTTTTGATTGACAAGAGCGACTAGGCCACCAATGACTTATGTCTTCTTTCATCAGACTTGATCAGAACACTGGTAGACCGGACTCGGCCTAGGATTTTTATCTATCTAATTTTGAGCCGAATGTGTTATTTTTTCATGAGGGTTACGTGGCACGACAAGTCAACTCTTTTGAGCAGAAGGCCTTTCACCTGAACAAGGCAGTGTGTATCACCTTGAGCCATATGCTTTTGTCAACGTAGATCACTATGAGCGATATGGTACCAGCCACTGTGACTAGCATCTTTTGTAACTACTATTTGTCGTGCCATTTATTATTTTACTTGTTTTCTCTTTTTTTTCTTACTGAATTGCATCGATGGCTTCAGTTTCATTGATGTGGAACACTATATGATTTCTAGTTTTGGTGTGTGTTACTAAAATAATCCTAAAAGATGGTATCTTGTATTTGACGTCCTATGTAAATCCTAATATGACTTGTTCTCAAGCAACTTTGAAGTTTTCACCTCTTGAAAAGTTCTCATAGCAGTCAAATGCTCCGTTTTTGTGCTTTTCCAAATAGATTGATTTCTTCAACAACGTGACAACTTGAATGAAGAGGTACTCGGTTAATTTGTAGCAAAGTGGGACAGGCTCCATATTTTCTTCTCGACATAATTTAGAACTATCAGAAGAAAATTTTAAACTAGTAATATTGATCAATTTTTTTTCCACTGAAAGAAATAATAAGGGGAAGATGATAGAGTGGCTAGTGATGCAGGCTAATGGAAATGAAGTTGCTGGTTTGACTCCTTCCTCAGCGCTCTTCCTCAACGCTCTCTTACGATCAATCAACTGAACGCCTAAGACCACCTTCGCTTGACCAACTCCAAGATTGCAAGGAAAATCGTTTTGGTCAACATTCTACGGCCTTCATAAAGAGGTCGATCTCCTCAGTAGACGAAGCAGCACGTGAATCACGAAGACCTTATTGGAGGATGAACACGAGGAAGACGAGTTGATTCAAGAAGTGTTAGGATCCTCAGAGTAAAATATGATGGCGTATCGTGTGAAATAAAATTAAAACTGAAAAAATGATGAACATGCATTAATGGGTGGTATCAACGCACCTCACTTGACATGCATTGAGTACAATGCATCTAGTGCCGTAATGACGACTCTTTTGGCTTTGCAAAACAGCTTCTAATAAGATTCTTACTGAAATAAATCCCATTTTTTAGATATTCAGGTACAAGATGCTGATTTTTTTTCCCAGAAAAAGTTCTGACTTACTGGAACTTACTTGCAGTAATTTTTTTCCTCTATTTTTATGCTGAATTAGTGTTTTGACCACGGATATAAATGAACAAACGGAGCTCCGAACATGTTGGTGGTGTTCCTGAATGTTTCACTGGCATTTGCTATTGCTTCGCTTTCGTAAAAAAATCTAAAAAATAGAAATTTGACTTTTTGAGAAATCTATTTCTAAACATGTTACATAGCGATATCTTTAATTGAATAAATGAACTCTATAAGAGTAATGAGGCGAAGTCCAAAGCCGTGAGTCAGTGAAGTCCTGAACACGTTAACCACTTGGATCTAACTTCATTGATCTACAAATCATGAATTGCCAGAAGAACTGCTTCCTTTTATATTAGTAGTGTTTCGTCCGAACTAACTAAACATTGGGATTTGTGTAGCGTAATGGCTAAAAGTGTCCTGCAATTAACACGTGATAATTATTGCGATCGTAGGTTAACCACGCTCTCCATTCTTACGAGGCCTTCGAACTGGTAGCAAATTTGTTTACACAAAAGGAGAAAGCTTTCAGAATTGGTGATTTCTTTGTCTATACTCCATGCATTAGGCTTCTTTAAAAATATGATCAGAGGTGAATGACTGCATATCCAGCGTATACATTGACTCACTAAGTTCTACCGACGTATCAAGCCAGTGTTTTTGTGCCCTCAAACAGCTCTACTACCACACACATCTCTGACTTCGAAGGAATAAAAGGCTTGGTGAGACCGAGTATGGGGTCGATTAAGCACTGATTTAGTGTGCAGGACACCTCTTGCCATTGCGCTATACTCGTCGTTATTAGTTCACCCTAGGAGTATAAATTCAAAGTCCCATCCCAATAATTCGGTATGTTATCGACAAGCAGATACGAAGTTGTTATCGCGTTATTTGTCCACATAAGCTGACATCTCAATGGTTTGGCCTTTTCAGATCTTAAAAAATCAAATTGACAATCAGTGTTTTGAGTCAACACTTTCATACTTTCACAAATGAAACTTATTATCTAGAATTGGTTCGCCTGATCACTCGCTGTCTTGGTGCAGTGGTAGGTAGCTATCTATAGGCTAATTATGTACTGAAGCAGGGTGTACGATGCTTAAAGGATTTGAACACATGGTGGATTTCTCGGCAAACAACACTTCAGCTTTATCCGCCATCATCTAATCACACCGTTTCCACCTTGTTTTATTATTTAGCCATAATATAGAGAATTGCCTCGGTTGTCAACAACATCGTATTTGAAGTGGTAAGGAGTCCAGTTTTTGAATGTTGACAGGTAGCGTTGGCCTGATTGCCACCGTACTTGTTGTTGTTCTTCACCACGACGACGGTCCACGGGACTAAATCCCTGGATGGACCATCTATTAACCTCGGCATAGGTTGAATAAATCAGTATCTTACCTCAATAAGCAGATGCGAAGTTGTTACTAATTAAACTCCGTGGCTTCTTTGCTTCAGCAAACACGACTCAGTGCGGCTGGTCTACATATACTGGTCGGCTGGTTAATACTCAGTGCGGTTGGTCTACATATTTAGTGGATACCAAAACAACAAAACTGTCAGGCTCTGAGGAAGGCAAGACTGCCGAAACGTTAGCCACGTATACGATCTCTCTAATACTGTTTTGTACAAAATAAACTTGTATTAAAAACCTCATGTTTGCTGAAGCAAAGAGAATCACGGAATGTTTCAATCAATGGCGAGGCTAATCAAAAGTCGGTCTTGGGATGTACTAATTGCAGTTATAGAATGCAGCATAATAATGATATGAAGGCTCATGTTTCGGCGGTTTTTTTTTCAGAGCGTGGAAGGGTCAATCTGATTCGCAATATATTCAGTCAAATATTTCCATAACTGCTGTAAAAAAG
This sequence comes from Parelaphostrongylus tenuis, assembly GCA_019055375.1. NCBI lineage: Eukaryota > Metazoa > Nematoda > Chromadorea > Rhabditida > Metastrongylidae > Parelaphostrongylus > Parelaphostrongylus tenuis. Next base: position 251,871 of record JAHQIW010000221.1, on the reverse strand, counting down.
CGTAATAAACCTTTCTATAACACTTGCAGTCTAAATATTCTAAGTTTGCCAACCAATAGGAAACAAGTTCTCAGAGTTTTACATCGGATAAGAATGTGCCTGGCTCATGTTTATTATGCCTGACTGCCAGGGTTTCGAAAATATATGACTGAGTAGATTGCGAATCAATCTGACCTCTCTAAACTCTGAAGAAGGCAAACCGCCGTAACATCAGCTATTATATAATTATCGTGTTGTATTTGTTTACTCAATAAATGCTATTATTAACAAGCTCGAATGTGCTTTTCTAGAAAACTGCCGGACCACCGCACTTTTGTGATAGCGAAGTTCCGGCGAAATGTCGTTTCCGTCATCTGGGAAGGGCGTGGACTCCCTCCCGGACGAACGCCCGGATGGATGGACGGACGGACGCGATGCCCAGAAAGGTCAGCGCCGGCACGCGCGTACCCACCCCAATGAACCATCGTCGTCGCCGTAGCCGTTTACTACCCTCACACGTCGCATCTCCACTTACACGCCTATTACTACCTCTTACTACTCCCCATACCATCGCCCTTCACGGGTTTTTCATCACATTTTCACAAACGGAAACCGTTCCTAAGTGAACTAATTACATTGTTACCTGTTGCTACATATTCTGTTGACACACCTAAAGAGCTACTAATTCGTTTGCGGATCAATCCTTCAGCATTCTGGATTAGAGCGATTATCAGAGGCGAACCGGCCGATTGGCTAGCATATTTTTTGAGCCTCATATCATCACAATTATTTGAGTTTTTTCCTTTTCCTAAAAGCGGAATTCTCCTAGAGCGCCTAAATAGTGCACAGATCGATCCTTTATCTTTCGAAGTTAGATCGTCGTTCGGAGGGTGGTCAACTTTTAGGATAGCTTGGTTTTTGAAACTCATGTTGTCTTAAGTTTTGAAATTTGAACTAGCCTATCTTCATGAGATGAGGATTTTCCTAGAGCATATAAATCGTACCCATATGGTCTCTCGAGTTTCTATAAAATGTGACAGCAAGAGATTCCTGTTGACATCGACGTCGGAACGCTTACGAAGACCGGTGATGGCTCGAACAGCATCATAGTCGGTTGTTATGTATACAATGGATCTCCCTTTGTTATTGGATTTCATGCTCTCATTGCGCATGAAAGAATATGTCATGACGATTTCTTTGCCTTTGTATCGGCGTATTTTCCGTAGAGAATGATTTGGTACGACGATGTCAAATTGGGCTTCACAAGACTCGCCAGCATAATATCAGTTGATCGTTTCAAATGCATTAGTACAAGGAGAGGAGAGGACTGAGAGATCGGGACGAAAACTTTAGGCTCAACACAAGACTGAGCGATATAGTTATTATTTTATTTTATACCACCAATTATAGCAATCCACCAGGCGGATCCCAGGCCTTTCTTATATTCAATTCCTCGCATTTATCCTCCACGAAGGTCTTTGACATTTTAAGTCGCTTCAGCCACTTATTGCGGATTCCTTATGTTCTGTGAGCGCTGCCGAAAGCTGGTGGAGACGATTCTGCTTGCAATCTCGAAAATAGACAAGTTGAAGCGTCCCCTCAAACGTTCATTGAATTTATGCAAAAAAGTATTGAAGGAGGGAATAGAATAGCTACCTTGTCTATTACTTGCTTCCTGATATACTAACCACTGCTCTATGCGTCTCTCGAGCGATACATTGCATTACAAGTATTTCAACTCGAAAATGGTTCTAGTTCAAAATTCGTTTCGAATTACATGATAAGCAATCTTGTCATCGTCAGCACCGATTACAGTGTTCATAAACCTCTCTAAAGACACGACTGTGTTTATTAGCGGCACATCATATGCGCATTCGGATACACTAGTCTGAAAGCGGCATTAGTTTTTCTTTACGATCTCCTTTGCACATTTATCAGTCAATGGGCTACAAATCAACTGTTGCACGAGGTTTTGCAATTATTGGTCATCCGATGGTGTCCACCTGGCATTGGGTAGATTTCATTTATTACTATTTTACTTCATATGGCGACATCTAGTGTGTGCATCCCAACACTTCCTACAATCGGCTCGTTCTCCTAGCATTCATTGTATTAACTTCGGCATCCATCAGTAATTCTTTTCTTCTTTTTTGAACCAAGCACAGGGTTTTATAACAAAATTCGCTCAATCAGCTTACGTTTCGGTGGTTTTGCCTTCTACAAAGCTTGAGAACATCTAATTGCCCACAACTTACTCAGTCAAACACCTCCAATAAATCCATGAGGAAAAACCGCAAACCGAGATTTGAGTTGCATCAAGCATGAAACAATCTTCAGCATACTCGCCGCTTTTTATAAGCTCTCCATTGAGTTTTTTGAGAGGAGAACAACCGTGCAGAGATCACATGAACTTCAAATGCAGCTCTCCTATCAAAAATAATATGTACAAGGCATTCCTTACTGCCGTTCATGTTCAAGTTTTTGTTTTGCGTTTTTCTTCCAAGGGAGTAGAAGAGTTGCTTGACTGACTCGGTTGTGGGCAAGTTGATCTGTCGAGGCGTTGAAGAAGGCGAAGTACTCGAAACGACAGCTGTTTGAATAAATTGTACTACATTAACTTCGTGTTTGTTCTGAAAAGAAAAAAAAAAGATCCGCGAATTGTCTTGACTGCTGCTTGAAGACTTCGTCTTCGCTTAAGAATGTCGTAGAATGCTGTTTGGAACAATTCTCCTAACAATCCTGTGAATAGCCGAGCGGAAGCTTTCCCATATGAGTACACGAGAGTGTTGAGGCAGCGGGTGGAGCCTGCGCCTTGATTCCTGGTAGGCTGCATCACTAAGCAATCTGCTTTCCTGTGCCTCCCGGCTTCTATTGGACAGTTTCATGTTGCTTGTGCATGTGGTTCAATAGAATATCCTACTTCTACAGGTGACATTGTGCTAGTAAAGATGTGGTGATGCACGGGCTCAGGTGTATGTCACTATCTTTTCGTTCGCCATTCGAGAGACCTTTACCGGAAATCGAGTAAGATGGAATTGTCATTCAGACAATGATACATTACTATACCAAACGTGATTGGATAGAATATCACTATGACGTCGGATCACCATTGTCGATTGAAAAAACACCCACATGCGAACTGCTGGCGTTCATATTTCACTCCAGTTTGCGGCGTCTTTGGAGCCACTCTCAGCCTGGACCCGTTTGTCGCTTCGTTTTCTAATTGGATTCGGTTCGTTTCAGGGTCGAATTGTGTCGTTAGCACGAATTTGATATCATCCTTCTAGAACTTTACGAATCTGACCACAGTTTTCGGGCCACAAAACCCTCCGTGGAGATTTCTATGATCGATGCGGTTTATGTGCCCACACGAAGTTCTACCACTTACAGCACCACTTATAGCTCCGTTTTCTTGGTCAGATTCTACTTGTCTGCGTATTTTCGGACTCGAAGATTTTATCATGTGACTTGTCGAGATTGTCTCATCAGGAGAGGTGATGAGAATTTGAACGCTGAATCGGAAAGTTTTTGTTTTCTCATGTATCATTCAATTCATAGAGAATCATGATTACAAAATGCAGGGAACAATAACAGCCGTAGTGTTTTTTCCTCTAGGGCCATGTGCCTATAGATCGATTGTTCTTCGAGGTGATTGGTATAGAAAATTGACAAAACGGATTTATGGACCCCGTTGCTGCTACAATGTAACTACTAAACACGAAAAACGAAAAAGTACGAAAAACGCTGTGTACTTTGAGTTCCTTATGCTGTGGCTTGTATAGCTTGATGAGTTTGCTCAGCTCTCTCCGTCCTCTTTTTGCACTCTGAGGTTTACAGGTTTAGAAGTGCTTGCGTAGCTCTTTCTAGCTCAGTCAATCGGAAATTTAAGTATTGAGCTCTTTTTTCTGCTGGGATTTCGAAAGTGTCCGAATGAGTTGAACACTTTCTAAATGACCTTTCCACGCTCTAAAGAAATTGAAACTATCGAAATATCGACATTATGTTGTGTAGAACGTTTTCAACAACTTCATGTCTGCAGAAAGTTGTCATTTTGCTGCTTTTATAGCAGTGTTATGAAGTTTTATGCAAAGCTTTCGACCTCGGGCTTTCGTTGAGCGCGTGTCTTGTTTTTCCGACGACATGTGTTAACGACTGGACCACTGGGGCTCAGCTATCAGCGTTATTGGATTCAATGCCCAGTGTCTGCTTGGCAGGTCAAACCGTTGACGATGTGTTGACGCAATGAATACCTTGTATTTTAGGAAGTGATAACATAAAACGAGATGTAGTGCAGTGGTCGGCACGTACCCCGGAAACGGTGACACACTGGTTCAAATCTTGCCCGAACGTTCAAACTTTGCATATCATTCAACATAAATGGGCTTCTCATAGTCTCATGTCTGTTCAAGAAGAGCCCAAGACCGGCTTTATATCGTTATTGGGATTGATCAAATAATTTAAAAATCCGGAAGACATTAATCTATCAAAACTCAGTTGTTTTTGATTTTATTTCAGTGGTGTTCTATAAGCCGCTAACGATCCTCGTAAAGTATATATTGATGAACACCCATGAACGGGCTCGATTCGCTGTGTGTTTGTCTGTCTACATGTTGAGCAGTTTTTCTGAGGTCATACTGGGTCAGGGCGTAAATCAACGACGACGACGATGACGACGACAACCATCCTCGTCACTCGACAATCTCATCACAACCACCACAGGTTCACCAATTACTGCTACTACCTTACCATCTTCCGAACCTCGTGCTCTGACCACCATCACTTATTCTTACTCTATATTATTATGTTATTTTGTTATTGATTTATTTATTTTTTCGTTTAAGCTTTTCTATTGAGGAAAAGGATTAAGGATAAAACTCTCGGCGTTTATCAATACCTGAGAGATATGCCATGCATTCGTCTTCAATTCTCATCTTCGTTTGAGGTGATTGAATGCATATGTGGCCTTGACAATGACTCGTGGTGGCTTACCGCTGTATAGAGTCAGTGTTGTTTGTCCTCGCAGACAAGTTAGGGAACAGTGTGCTACCAGCCTACCGACCCCAAGGAGTAGATGGCTCACTGGGCTATGAACGCTAGATGGAACCATCGACCTCGCGTGCGACGAAGCGCTCCTTTATTCACTGCCCCACAAGCGCTAACACGTTTTCCTATACCAACGACAATTCCGATCTTTATAGTTCTGATAAGTGAGAGATTCAAAGGAAACTTCCCATGCTTTTTCAGTTGTTAATACCGATATTCGTGAGAATTCACTCTACAAAATACTTTTCAAAAAGAAGTTGGCACTAGCTGGTGTCAATACGATTTCAAATTTCAAAAAAGGGTGATATCTCCATTCGGGACGCATGTGGCGCAGTGGTTAGAGGTGCCTTGCACCACGCGCGTTAACGATGGTGCGATCCCGCTCTCAAGGTCATCAAGCTTTCCATCCTTCCGGCGTTTGTGAATTGGTGACCAGGCTTGTCTCGGAGGATAGCAGAATTGATTTGATACATCAGCACGCCACCGAGAGTAGTTGTGAAGGCCAAATATGCATTCAATCATTTCTGCAATGCTACGAATGGGATCGAATACATGGCGTATCTCTCAGGAATTGATCAACGCCAAGATCCCTATTGTCTAGCCTTTGATTTTTAGTTCCTTTCAACGACTCGCATGATTTCATTGCGAAAATCAGTTCATTTTTTTTAAATGAGCTTTTACATAAACCTCTTATTAGATTCACCTGTCATCAAAGAAGCAAATAAGTCTACTTAAAATTAGTAGTAATGTCGCGAAACTGCAGACGGAGTGTGGTGGTACGAGCGCATCTGGCGCAGTGATTAGAGGCGCTCTGCGTCGCACACAAGGTTAATGGTTCGATCTCGCGCTCTTGGCTTACCAAGCCATTCATCCCTCCGCGGTCGATCAATTGGCACCAGACTGATCTCATACTTACCTGGGAGATAAGCAGCACTGACTCGATACACCGATAGGATTCTGCGAGTCATTGTGAAGGCTAGGTTGCATTTAATCACCTCAAACGGAGTAAAATTGAAGACGGATTCATGGCGCATCCTTTAGGGATTGATTAACGCCAAGAGCTTTATCCTTTATCCTTTCTTAGTGTAGTGATGTCTGCGTCGGTGGTGTAGCGGTGCACTGGTGCAGCGGTAGAAACGGATCCCCGGTAAGGTTGAGACGCGGGTTCGATTGAGACCCGCCTGAGACTTAAAATTTTTTACAGGTTGCTCAGAATCCTTGAGTATGCAGTGCACTTGTTTTTCAAACTGCTTGATTTGAAAAATTAAGATGGAATGGTATCATCTTCATCAATTCAACGAGTCCCTATATTTCCTTAGTGGTCATGTATCTTGAACACTAGCCAATAATACTCTGTCTAGATTGATCAACAGGATCGACTATTGATCATATGAGATATTCTTGATCGGGAAATGTGTAATATTTGTCTGAGCGTTTGATGTTGACAATATAGGAGGAATGACATTTTGGTTCTTATAAGTAAGCCGGGAACAAATGAAGAAACGATTGCTTTTGCTGGACTAGAACTTCTCATAAGAGTGTTAGTAATCATTTGAGAGCTTGGATCTCTAGTTACTGCGCTACCTGCTCGTTTGCTGATAAGACGCTTTTGCAACGTTGTAGCATTCGAAATAATGTTATGTGCTACACCGGCCTCGCACTTTTATCTCGCTGGAACACGAAAAGCATGCAGACGTGTAGAAGAAATCTTGTTAGTATCAGCTTCCTACGTTTTATCTGGAGCTTCTTCCAAAGCGGAGAAAAATCCCGAATTAAATAACAAAAATTGCGCTCCCCATGTGTAACGCACCAGCACGGCAATCGCGGAACGCCGTATCGAGCCACGTCCAGCACATACCCAACGCACACACTACCCGACAAGCAGAAGCGCTGCGTATGCGAAAACCGATCAATTTTCCCTGCTGAACTGCAGTGAAACAGTCTTCCAGAAATCAAGCATAGCATTGGAATCATCGAAATTATATAAAACGAAACAAAGCGCTATCGAATGCTTACTTGTAATTTGAGGGAGTTCCGTCCTGCAAAAAAATGCGTGTGCGAAATAAATGCTTTCTTTTCGCTACAGCGTTATAAAAAGGTTTTGTCAAAAAAGGCCACGCAGTGCAGTAGCCAGAAATTTAAGCGTTCAAATGATCGCTAACACTCTTATGAAAAATTGTAAAGCGGAAAAGTCGTTTTTTCATCTGTCCCCGGATGACATAAAGGAACCGAAATTTTTCTCAAAGAACTAAGCCTATCGCAACTGCAGTCACTAATCAGTACATCTTATGGCTGTTAACTAATTGAAGAGGCAGTTTTCAAGGCTCACTCATCTTTTTTTTTCTTTTCTTTTTGGAACATTATTTGTTGCAATAGGGCCGATTGACCACCAATTTTCTTCTCGTTTGTTTCCACACAGCTCCGTTTATTTGTCATTTATTCGACTTTATTGGTTAGATTGGCGACGTCGATGATGTCTCTCTATCAATCCACAAAAGGGAGGAATCTTTCAAGATTTCATGAGTATTTCTGGTTACATTTGAATTCTTAATGAGATCCAATTGTGTTGAGTTCGATTCTCAAAGTTTTTTTCCTCTCAGTCTTCCCCTTCTTCAGTACTTACGAGAGATGGGAAAGTTTCAAAACATCAGAGCTACACAATAGGGATTTTTTCATGAGATATAGTATTGAGTGTACAGATATGACTCCGCCGGTTTTTACGGTTTCAATATTCCAAATTTTCATACTAAATTATATTTTATAATTTCCATCACTAGGAATAACGTTCTCCCAATTTCTAAATAACTTGTAAATGCCATCGAAGAAAAATTTGGTTTGAAAAATTTTTTAATCTGCTAATTTGTAATTTGAATTAGGTAATTTCAAGAGATAATGTGACGATGCAGTATCGGGAGAGACGGCGGGTAAGATAAAACCTTCTAAAACCCCCATCTCAGCTCTTTTATGACGTTTTCTATCGGTTTTGCAACATGATATTGAGCGTTATCCTGCAGCAAAATTACTTTGTCGTGTCTCATAGCCCATTCCGGTGTTTTACTCACAATTCGTGATTTAATTTGGTTAATTGTGTTGATAAAGTGCTGAGTTAACCGTTTCATCACATTTCAAGAGCTCGTCGAAGAGGACGCCTTTCTGATCTCATTAAATGCACAAACTAACCTCCTTTCCGTGAATGGTCGTCCTTTTTTCAGTTGATTTTGCTGATTGTCCGGGATCGGTCCACGATCGTTTGCCTTTGGATTCATACAAAAATAAATTTACTTTTCATGTTGGCTCAAATAATAAGTATGAGATATATTGAAATCTATTTTTCGTCTTAGCACACTATGCTATGCAAAAAATCTTCATTTTCGTCGGCGGCGCCTTTCTTCAAAATGAACATGTAATGTAAAGCTCCCGCAGATGGCGTTTGTCGGGTCGTCAAAAATCCTAAAAGACCACCATGTAGAATATTTTGTACATTGAAAATATATAAGTAAATAGCGTTTTTAACGCACTCTCAACCAAGGAAGTCTTTATTTTTACTATTATTACAGCAAAAAATATTCAAACGGAGGTGGCATTTTTGTACACCTAATAGATGGAATAGTATGAATGCTTAGTAGACCGAGTTTCTAACAACACATTTGGGACCATCTTCAAGACGGGGCGTATCACTGGAGCGCGATATCTATGCGCACTGAAATCAGACGGCGTATTTCCTGTGGTATCCGAGAAGGGTGGGTGGGGCTCATTGTGTGTTCTTTGAAGTAGTCGCTCTGTTGTTGTCCCTTTTGGCACCGTAAATCCACTGCCCCTGCATCTCTCACTGAAAACTCTGGACGATCCGCTTCACCGTCTCTGCATCTCTAACCCAGCGTGCTGCATCTAACAATGGCAGGGTGTTCCGTCTAACAATGCCGACTGCCGCGTCTAACAATGGCACTCGGGGGGTCAGAGACGCAGAGGAGGCGAAGCAGACCGCTCAGTCATCACTTAGAGATGCAGACGCCGTCGGTCTACGGTCTCGAAAGGTTAAGTTTGTGATAAGCAAAAGAAGAACGGAAATGGGAAGAAAATCACAACCTTGAAAAAGGCGGGAATTTTCGGAGGGCGCGAAATTCAAATGATTGTCGCGATCGTGATTTGACACTGTAGTGTATATAGGGTCCATTCGGATTGTGTGAATATATTTAGATTGCATGATATCTTTCACTAAAATTTACATTTCACTTTCGTTTTGTTGCACAGTTTTGTTGATGTCGGCGAGAGATTTAAAATGATTATTACATTTTGTCGTATTTATAAAAAACTCGCGAAGCTAAACTCCCCTCAACTATTTTCTATGAGTGCCTATATTCTGTCGTTTGTTCAGAGACTACATGTTTTCTGTCTCCTGTCCTAAAGGCTCTCTATTTTCCTTAGCCCTTACGGGACCGTGGACAAACGGCCTCTGCGTCTATAACCTTCAGCGTGTTGTGTCTAACAATGGCGTCTAACCCTCACAGTGTTGCGTGTAATGGCCGACGCTACTAGGCGCCATTGGTAGAGGCAACGCGTTGAAGGTTAGAGAAGCAGAGGCCGTGGGTCCACGGTCGCGTAAGAGTTAGGTGGTAGTTTTTCCTTGACTTTGAAATAGTTGTTCTACATTCTAAAATAAATATAGTAATGGTAAAGGCTGATCTAATTGGTATTGTCTCCTCGAGTGTTTGGTAATTCAGCTTTTCTTTCTGTTTGTTTTTTTCTTTTTATTTATTTTTCCTCCTCGTCTCCCATTCTTTTTTACTTCTTTTTCTCCTCTTGTCTCTTTGCCTTTTCTCCTTTGCGAAAGAGAGGGCTAGGAACTGAATTTGAAATGATGAACATTGGCGGTAGTGGGTAGGATGGGATTTTTCAGTATGTTCACTTAGAGTATGAGTCATTTTCTTACCGATGGTCTCGCCAAGAGGTCATGTACTTGTGTATTTCTGAATTATCATTATTTCTCATGTGACTGAACTCTATGCGGTGCAGTACCCTCAACTGAATAGCAAAAACAAATTTGCATTCCATTTTTGGGTCCGATTAGGAAAGAAAGGTAGTTAGGTAGATCAACTCATTTAAGACCGTTAAGAAGACCATCATTACTAGCACATCGCTTGAAAGTAAGCATTACTTAGGCCCTTTATATCCATAAATGCTGAGTGGTATGGAAAACTTTTGACCCTAGGCGGGAGTAGAACCCGCGCTTCACCCATACCAGGGCGCCTGCTACCAATGCACCACAGGGGCCACCGGTGTAGGGGAATCGCGGGTTTGGTTCCTGCTCGGAGTCCGAAGTTTTGCGTATGACTCATATCGTGGTGCACTAACAAACTATTCGTGATCTACTCATCTAGGACTACGAAGGGTTAAAATTTGAGGACTTTTTGGGCGTTTCATTATTTAGCTTATCACGGCCATATGACTCCACGATTCTCTTACTAAGTGTTTTTTTTTACAACTACCGAATTGTTCTAGGTAGATCATTAGAGACAGTTAAGCCATGAACATACTTGTTTAACCATTTGTCTGTACAATAGATAGGAAGACTTTAATTAGGGGTGACTTTTGAGTGCGTTGGTCGGTGATAGTCCCTTCAACCCTTTCGGAACCGTGGACCCACTTCCTCTGCATCTCTAACCCCCAGCGTGAAAACGCATTGAACATATAATTCAAATCCATTATTGTTGTTATTTTCCTATGATATGGAAATGTATTATATTGTATATATAGGGAAATAACGAAAACAGTACAATTGAAATAATACTGAAATACACCCCATTATGTAAAAAGATGTGCAAAACTTTTGCGTCAGGCGGGACTCAGACCCGCGTTTCACCCTATCCGGAGGCGCGTGCTCTAACCCTCTAACTATAATATGACATTCAGTGCGTTCCCATGTTGGGGATCGGATATGCAGAGGAGGTGGGTGGGTCTACGGTCCCGAAAGGGTTAACAGTTGCACTTAGTTCCTCCGTTTATCTCTAATTATTGATCGTCTTCTTCAGGAACGCTATAGCATACTGGTTAAGCACACCTTGCAACCTCGAGGGTAGCCAAGGTGGGGCGTTCCGTGGGGCGTTCGTTATTGATTGGCCGAGAGGGTTAGGGGTGGGTAATCAACCTTGCGTCGATTGGCGCCGGGCATCACTAGCCACTCGGACGCAGGCCACCTCGCTAAGTACAAAAGTTAACAAATACATTACCTTGACAAGACCATCGCTAAGAAAATGGCCAATTTACCCGAGTGGAGACATGAAAGGTCCTATTATAGCGCGCTTCCACTATTGTGAATTAGTCGGGAACGCTTTGGTGATTTGCTGGACGACAGAGTCATCTACACTGTATTAGGTTGTTCCATAAGTTTCTGACACTAGAACATAAGCATCAAATTCTTTAACCAGATCTTTTCATTCATATTTGAGCCAACTTGTCATGTGGTCTGATAAGGGCTCTTGTACAGCCCGATACACGTCTTTCGTCCTTACAGACTCGTCAGTCGTGCAGAACCCGTCGTCTTTCGATTTTTTTGTAGTCAATTCTTTCGGAAGCCTTACACTCCTTATAGAGAGTCATCGAAGACAAACGTTTTACACTCTATGTCAAGTGAAATTTTCACCTAACACGGGCGCACTCGATTGCTCTTTGGCTGGTATTTCTATCATATTATACCTTTATTTCAAGTGCTTTGTTACGACTACGCTCGAATTTCAATAGAACTTCAACCAAAAGTAATTAAAATTGCACGATTTTGGTATTGCTCAATTGTGCAATTTCTTGCAAAGATTTCGGTATACAACTTGCCTATACTGGCTCTAAGATGGGGCTGTCTTGAGAACAAATTCGCCCGTTACTCATGCACGAATGGCGTGTAGGGGAAAATGCTAGTGAAGCGGCGCGCAAGATTATTGGAACTTCCTGTCGATGGCCCGAGCGCGATTGATCCTTCAGACTATTCTCTCCAGCTTTGAACTTTACGAACCACCTTCCTAGACGCCCTTTTTGCGACCGTATCATCAGCATTTGTGCACGAGTAGCAAGCGAATTCGTTCCCACAACAGCTCCATCTTAGTGCAAGTATAGACAAGTTATATACCAAAATGTTTGCAAGAAATTACGCAATTGAGCAATACCAAAACCATGCAGTTTTAATAACTTCTGATTAATAAATTTTGTGTTTATTGCTCTAGTACCGAAACTTAGGGAACGACATGATAGTTATGAGCTGTCCGTCAGAGGATCTCATCACTATCACGTGTGCCATAATCAACGACAAGATCAATCAGTATAGTAGTTTCTAGAAACGTAGAAAGAGTGATGGCAAAATGGGCGTCAGTAGTTCAATGGGTTGGAGCTCGCTCACTCGGGTAGAGTGAGATGCGGGTTCGAGTTCCGGCCGAGCCAAAAAGTTTTGTACATTACTCTACATCACTGGGTTTATCGTTTCGGTTTCTGTTTCGTACTTGGCTGTCATTCTTCACACTCTCACATGTCTGAAGCATCGCCGTTTTTGAGAGATCTTCAATTTTCAGAGGGAGAATCGTCTACATTTTGCAGGAGGATGCAGATGGCCGTAATGCCTGGCCGCCAATCACCACCATCTTCATCCATGAAAGGAGAAAAACTCGTCTCTAGTGCCGCTCCGGCATCAGATCCACCGTGAGTTTCCTCTTTTCTCTTGTGATCCAGACTGTCGTCCCCGCTCCCACTCGTCCGACGGTCTTTCACCTTCCACCGTCGATCTCCATATCAGTCAGTGCCTCCTGTTACTTTCTTCTTTGTGCCCCACCGCCGCCCACACGTTAGTCACTGTTTCAACGGAGCAGTCAGTCAGTCAGTGTGTGTGTATGTTTGTAAAAGCGTTTTATGTTTTCATCGCTTTTCTCGCATCAGCAGGTCTCCTCTTGATTTTCTCCCATTGCCAACCAACCAACATTTACAGGGTTTCGTCGCTGTCGTCGTCTTCGTCGGACGGTGGGTGGTGGTGGTGGTGGTGGTGGTGATCGTCTACGAGCATCGATGGAAGCATGGAAACGTAGCGCAGCGTTGGCCAGCGAACGATATAGTGAAGCGAGGCAGAGGCAAATCGCCGCTGAAAGGGACGATCGGAATGAACTCCGCAAGAGGTGCAGTTTCTCTCTCATAGATTTTGGTGAAAATCCTATTCTGATCCTCTACTTATCCGTTGGAAGGTGTGTTTTGTTTCCTCTAATTCGGAGTACAAACACAGAATCATAGCCTGTCTGATAGCTGAGCCTTTGGTGAGGTCTGTTACGGCACTTATAAAGTGCCAGACACGTGTTTCGGCCTTAGTGCCTCAACAGTAGCGCAGTGCCTTTTCGTTCAGGTCAGTTCCTAGGGTACATATCCCTCAAATGGAATAATCGACGGCGAGCTTTTTACACTCGACGTGCAGTGAAAGGATCACTGTAGCTATCTTTCGGAGTAATTGATTGCCGATTGCATGGCGTACGGCTGTTACGCGGGCATATGGAACAAGCCTATCAATCGACTATTCTGAGACCTCACTCGAAAACAGTGTAATCCTTCCATCGTTCGTCGAGTGCAAAAAGTTTGTCGTCGATTCCTCTATTTAGGGGATAGATTCCGAGGAACTGACTTAACGGAAAAGCACCGTGTTACTGACGAGGCTGGAAGCCCGATATACGTGTTTAGCACTGTATAAGTGCCGTAACAGATCTCATGAAAGGCTCAGAAAATGATATCACATTATATTAATTTTGAGCGAGGTCTAAAAATGGTCGATGAAAGGTCTTTTTATATCATAGCTTTTTGACTAACACTACAAGGTTGATAGATAAAATTCATTTGGCTAATGATATAGAAGGATGTGCAAAATTCTCGTGTCAGGCGGGATTCGAACCCACATCGCACTCTATCCAGGAGCGCGTACTCCAACCCGTTGCGCTATTGGCGCCCGTTTTGCTCACCGCTCTTTCTTCCCTACGGCGCATCTATCTGTTAGCAAACAACCGTCAACGGCCGTGCACAGGTAGTCAGTATCGACATTGCGGTTAAACAAAAAGAGTTCTATTTGACAAAGCGGTTACATGAAACAAACTCTATTTGATCATTAGTTCTAAATATCTGTGAGCGCGACTGGGTTAGTGTTGATACCGACTACCTGGTAGAAAGGGTGATGAGCAAAAGGGGCGTCTTCAGTGTAACGGGTTAGAGCACGCGCTCTCGGCGAGTGAGATGCGGGTTCGAGTCCCGCCTGACGCGGAAGGTTTGCACAACCTCTACATCACTGGGTATAACTTGGCTGGTGTTCAGACGTCTTCATCTTCTTCACAGCCAATAATTAGAGTCGATTATTTACAATCGTCGCTCCCGCTGTGGGTCTCTGACTTCGTTTCGTTCGAGTCGAATCTTCTTCGATGGAGCACCGCTCTGATGAAAAGCCTCAGTCGACGATTTCCTTCTGTACAGAATGTTTCTATTCTACTTACTCGATGATAGCAATTTGTTTTGTTCTCTCCGGCCAGCCTATCCTGCAGCACTTGATGTTATTATTAGCCAGAACAAAGCGTAAAAATGTTTTGAGTAGCGATTTTCCTTTACCCTGGGCATCATCAACCAATAATGGATAGGAAATTACCAGTAGAAAAGTCGGTTCTCAAGGTTCATTACGCTTTGTGTTACCTAATAGTCATACTATCTACTGCAGGATAGGATAGACTGGACGGAGAAAAGAAAATAAATCACTATCATCGAGTAATTCGCATAGGAAACACTCTTTATAAGAGGACATCGTTGAGTGAGGTTTTTCATTGAAATAGAACTCTAACGAAGAAAATTCGATTCGAACGAAGCGAAATTGAGATTCCACAGTGAGGACGAGCGACTGTAAAGTGGTGTCGACTTGAGTCATCTCGACTCAGAAGAAGACGAAGCCGTCAGACGTCAGCCGAAGAGATCTCCAAATCAGTCCCGTGCTATTAGCTAAGTTATTAAGGAAGCTGTAATGGCCTACCTCCATAATATGGGAGGCGTGCCTTACCTCAATACGTTCTTATTTCGATGCTTATAAAAAGTTCTAGTGTAGCCGTCAATCAATAACAACTTTTGGTCTGCTGTCTACATTTCTTGAGGTGAAATTTGTGAATAGACGTGCAAAGTCTAGCTTTTTTTTGAGTAAAGCTAATGACGTTTCGTTTTGTCGAAAAATGTTATTTTCACTTTTTTCAACAATAAAGATCCAATGTTGCCATCAAGCGCGTTTCCCGAAGTTATTGCTGTCCTTTGTTTGCCTTGCCATGCAAAGCTCATGATAAGGACAGCCTTTTTTTCAACTGTAAATGTGAATAGTAGAGAATATTGAAAGGAACGGTGCTAACCCTTTCGGGAATGTGGACCCACTTCCTCTGCATCTCTTACGCCCAGCGTGGGAAACCACTTAATGTATTATTGTGCTATTGCAGTTCTATCATTGTTGTTGTTTTCCTATGTTATCTTTTATGCAAATATTTTATTTATGTTTTTATAAGTAAGCAGATGTCAACAATAATACATTTGAATTAATAAAATGATACGAAATTAATAGTATTTTCAATGCATTTCGCATTGTTATGATGTTTTCTATATATCTAAGAGAACTGAGTGGTGAGCAAAAACGCGGCCTCAGGCGGGAATCGAACCCGCGTTTCATCCTATCCGGGGACGCGCGCTCTACCACTACACCACTGAGGCACATTTGCCCGACCACTCATTCTTCAGCATCTCAATGTAAGCTCTCAGCCACCAACCTTTGACAGGTTTGGTCGGGTATGCGATTTTGCTTCATAAACCCAGTTGAGCTGCAGCTATTCTAATACAAAGGCATTCTGGACAGCTAAGCTGTGGCTGATAGCTTACTTTGAGATGTTGAAGAATGAGTGGTCGGGCAAATGTGCCTCGGTGGTGTAGTGCTTAGAGCACGCGTCCCCGGATAGAATGAAACGTGGGTTCGATTCCCGCCTGAGGCCGCGTTTTTGCTCACCACTCAGTTTTCTTAGATATATAAAATAATACAGTCTAAATTCTTTCTATTTTGACTGCCACTTGCAGTGGTATGATCTTTATAGTATGCCCAATATGTGGAGTGCTGTGCAAAATGTTTGCGTCAGCCGGGATTCGAACCCAGATCTCGCTCTTTCCGGGAGCGTATGCTAGCGTCGGTAGTGCAACGGTTAGCATACGCTCTCGGAAAGAGTGAGATCTGGGTTCGAATCCCGGCTGACGCAAACGTTTTTGCCCAGCACTCCACGTATTGAGTAAAATGATACATTTAATGCTTTCCCGCGCTGGTGGTTAGAGATGCGGAGAAGGTGGAGCACACTGTCCAATTTTGTCACACTGGGGTTTAGAGACGCTCAGTAGATGGACCCACGGTGCGAAAGGGTCAAATTGAAAGTTCTCGAAAAACAGGCATTCACATTCGTCCAGTACTCTGTGGAAGATTCATAGCTGCCGTCTCCAGTGAGAGTAGACATAAGTTCCATTCTCATAAACTAATCAGTATCCGTACATTTTCCAGCTTTTTGTGTTTTCTTTTGCCTTTAAATGAAGTGCAAAATATAATTTCCTTTTTATCATGTAGACAAAAAGCGACATGTCTTCTTCACTTTTCTCCTCAGTGCCCTGTTTTTTTTTCGTGTGGATTCAAATAATTAAACGAGACGTTCACATCATAGCAAGTAGGAATAGCCACAGTAGAAACTGATCTTCCTCCCCATAGAAATTGAGATCGTATGTGGCTCAGTGGTTTGAGGTGCCCTGCGACGATACATAAGTGCTCAATAGTTCGACCCGTGCCTATGGTTCATCAAGCCTTCTATCCCTCCGGGATCGCCTAATTGATACCAGACTTGTCCGGAAGGATAACAGCATCGATCTGGTACATCGATAGGCCACCAGGAGTTATTGTAAAGCCCAGATAAGCATTCAGTTATCTCTGTGATCCCACGAATGTAATCGAATGCATGGCGCGTTTATCAGGGATTGGCGAGAGTTTTATCCTTTATCATTTGTCCCACAGATATCAAAAGCTGTCTGAAAATAATTTAGTCAATGACGATCTTATTTCAACTTATCATAATCTCTCTCGGTAATTTATTTATCTTTTTTTTTACGCTATCATCTTTGCCATTCTCCTCTTCTTTTTCTTCTTGACATTCTGATTTGTCTTTTGTGTCACAAACGACAACCTTTAGATGGCTTGAAGAGGAGGCAAAAAAGCGTGCCGAAAGCCTCGGCAAACAAAAAGAGGCTATAAATGGCTGCGGTCTATCCGGAAATATGCCTCCACCTCTTTATCAATCAACGCCTCTTGTCAACAGTCGTGTACGTTACTACATACTTACCATTATAGTTGCTCTTTTTTCATAGGGAGATCCATTTAGAGTGCAATTTTTTCAGGATAGGAAGCGCCATCATAGCAATGATTACGGCTTTGAAGAGTGGAGACAGAGTTTTCGTCTAATAGAAGGTAACATCAGTCACTAGTTGATTTATTTCTAGAAAAGGTCTTCCAAGTGTTTCCATTGAGTCATAGTTTCAGGTCCTGGCTCGTCTGAAATGAGGAAAACGTCCAGTGATTCGTACATAAATTACCCGCAACCCGGCATGGGTTTTTCTCCAGGAATGATGGTATGTTCTTTCTGAATTTCTTATATATTCAAAATTTGGATAGAAGCAAATTTTTAACCATTTTTTCTCGTTTTTTCTCTACTTTATATCAATCTCAGTACGTCACAAATGTGTTCCAGATGCCTGGAATGCAACAACAATCCTGTAAAGGAATGATGCCGAGTTTTCCTCCAACGGGATCGTTCCCTAATAGCGCTGTTTCGTATCCGGTAAATTCTTACTCTGCCAATGACCTAGTGTCGTCTACAAGGACAGAACCGTTCAACCATTTGAGAAGGACTTTTTCAAAAATCTGTGACTATACTTTTCAGACTCAACGTATGATGGTTCCTCCGACCCACGGCTGCTCTCCGATGCCGTCTACATCGACAGCAGATTTATCGTTGGGTCAAAGATATCCATCTATGAATTTGCCACAGTTTCCTTCATCGTCCGACTGTATTCCTTCTGGATCGTTACAGTCGCAACAAGCTCAGTTTCTGGCGGCTGATCCCACCCCTTACAGTTGTGATATGCGACCGAGTTCATCGATGTGTCCGACGTCACCGAATGAGGTTCGTTAGGAGTTTATCGGAATCTCTCTAGAGATTATCCCACCTGTTTTATGTAGATTTACCGCTTTTCATGTAATATCTGGTTCTTAAGTGGGCGCGAGTGGCGCAGTGGTTAGAGGTGCTGCGACATAAACGTGGTTGATCAACCGATGGTGGATGGTTCGTTCACGCGCTCAAGGCTCACCAAGCATTCCATCCCTCCGGCGTTGGTGAATTGGTACTAGACGTGTCTGAGATGATAGCAGCACTGACTTAAGTAGGCTCCCACGAGAGTACATTGTAAAGGCCACATGTTTACTCAGTCACCGCAAATGATGCTAGATAAAGACGAATACACGGCGCGTCCCTGAGGGATTGATCATCACCGAGAGCTTTATCCTTTGTGATGTATACTCTTACCCCTTGTTTATGCACTGCTCTGATTTTTGTGTGCTCTGTGAAGGCTAGAATGATATAAATGATATAGCAGCGTGCCGGTTCATGTTTAATAACCCCTTGTCCTATTTTCCGTTGAAATTCTTATCTCTTCTCAGGTTCCAACACCACCGGCCTTAGTTAATTCCGGCAGTACGGTAGTCGGTACTTGCGCTAGTTCAGCAGCGGTGGTCGAGCAAAGCCTACGGAGTCCCGCCGAAGACCTTGGTTGCAACGCCGTGAACGAAGACAATATGACCAGAATGCTTACAAGTATACGTACGGACAGCTTAGGAATGCTTGGAGCTGATGCGGTTGATTCATTATTCGATAGTGAAACAGCTGGAGATAGTGCTGCTGGACAGGTATGCCTTCTAGAAACTCTACTTTTTTGCTCCAGAGATCGATGAAAACGTCTTCGTTATAGGTTCCTGTTGTGACATCTACAGATCCTAACAGCTCACCAAGTGCTGGTTTCAGCCATGGTGGACCTCAGAGTGTGCATTCTGTTCATTCCGTAAGTTTTTGGACCCTCCATATTCCTGGTCAAACCTGATTGAGATCGTAAGTTGATAGATTTCAGGCACCTCAAAGCAATGGCAATTGTAATCCACCTTCTACTCCTAGCGTTGATGCCACTGCAAATACTGCACCTCACGCAACATCTTTCCCTCCAGTGTCAGCATCACAATCAAACACGTTTACTCATCGTTCTCCATCGCAATCGTCAATTTTTCCAAAGCAGTCTCCATCCCAACAATCCTGTACTTTCCCATCTTCAGTACGGGGGCAACCCTCACCCTTCCCACTTAACTCTCAGTCGAAAAACGCCGCGTTCTTCGTCCAACCGTCTTCGCCACAATGTTTGAGTTATCCGACAACGACAATGGAAAACGCTGCCTCTTTCACAACCTCCTCATCCCAATCCACGCCTTATGCCACTTTGTCGCAGCAGCCGTCAGGATTTCAGCAACACAGCACCATCTATCCAAACACTTTCCCTCCTTCAGCTGCTTTGTTCTCCCACAACGAATCCTTCCCTTCCACGTCAAACCCCTATTCAGCCTCTTCATCTGTTTCAGCAGGATTAGGTCCAAGTTCTACTGGTCCAGCGTTTGTGGGACAGCAAGAAGTACTGAATCCGGGATTTGCCATGAATGGGTTAGTTTAGAGTTTATACATATCTATGCTAAGTAACCGGTTATAAATGAGTGCTTGTAGGTATCCAATTTACGATATGCAATCGGCACAAATAAGTCAACAACAGATGATTATACAGGTGATCCACGATTGATTTTCTTTGCAGTTGTCACTTTATATCTACTGCTTTTATGTTTTTTCTTTTCGTCAGGGCCAAAGTGGCTTTTCAGGCTCAACATCAACAACAAATGGCAATGGCAATGAGTCGACCGGGTGCGCCAATGAATGCCCAGCAATACCACATGGCAATGTTGCAGAAACACCAGCAGAACGTCAAAGCGATGATGCATCAGCGAGGTAAGCTCTTGCACATGAGATTTTCGTTGTTAGGTGATATTTTCCACCATAGTTTTTTTCTGTAATTTAGCACATATCACGAAGTTGGTAGATGAAATTCATTCGGCCAACGTTTCGATGTTTTCGTATTCTTCAGATCCTGTGGTTCAAGAGGACTGCCGACAGTAGTTCGTCCTCATTGCAGATCTTTTACTTCATTGTCGTTCGAGTCGAACCTTCTTCGGTGGAGAACCTGTTGAATGAATGTTCTGGTTCTAAGGTTATGTTCGACTGGTGCTCTATTGAAGGAGAGTTGACTTGAACAACAACAAAGACAAAAACCACGACAAGAACGAGCGACTGTGGGCAATCGAGCTCGATTCAACGGCTCGGAAGAAGACGAAGACATCAAAACGCTGTAGCGAATAATTTTTGTCTGCCAACCTCCATAAAAGAAGCAGTATTATTAGTGATACTGAGGTTGAAGGAAGGTCCGCTTTTGGAGACATCATAAGTTCAATTTTAGCGGGGATGATGTATCACAGCTATCCAAATGGAGCAGCCATGTCACAACAACAATACCTTATGCACATGCAGAAAATGCAGCAATCACGGTATGGATCCCTTCAATTCATCTCTCTTTTAGTCGGAATTCGAATACTGATAAGTGAAGATGAAGGTTACAGTATCAATATTGTCAGGACATGTAATCGACGAGAATCTTTATTTGACTGCTTTTAGTAGTGACACTAGCAAATATATATATTCGACAATGTTGAATGATATCTTTGAACCTCGGACGGGAGTTTAACTCACGCCTCAACCTTTCCAGGGCGCCTGCTAACCACTGTACTACTGGGGCCTTTGTCCTTCTGTCACTCTGCTACGATGCGCTGTATCGATTCTATCAGCGATCAACCGTCCTCGCTTTTGCTTGTTAACCACATATCAGCAATAAACCCATCTAAGCTGACACTCACTGTGTATATGTAATTGATGAAAATTCTCTATTTAACCGCTTTTTTAGCAGTAATATAATATTACAATTATCTCGTTAAGGACCATGTGGTACGTTTCGTACCGAGCCGCGCGGCGTTGAAATAATTACTGTAATGATGGCGTCGCGTCTCATGGGAAAGCAGGCAGACGGCCAGGCATGCATGCACAGACGTCCAGATGTTGCTTGCCTGCGACTAGTGGCAAGCGTCGGCGCGATGGGCCCTGCCTTTATCAACGGTGCCCTCAAATGCTATACCGATAGTTGGCCCCAGAAAGGATGAGATGCTGGTTCAACTTCTGCCCAAGGTTTAGATTTTTACCCATCACTCAGCATTGGGTATATCAACGGAATGATTGCGCTGCCATGCTCATATCACTTTCATAAATTCTCCAACTCATTGATCGTAGACATGTCCGTACAATTAATCACATGAATGATGATGTGAAAATGCCGATGTTTTGATCATTCGTCTATGATTCTCCTGACATTTACTCATCTCGGAGTGGTTGGAAATCTGACCAGACTGCAGTCATGAATCCAAATCAAGGGTTAAGGTCACGTGGGATTTAACGGCACGAAGTTCTTCTTCAGTTTCTGGGAAGGTCCTTTCCAAAAGGTGTATTGTTAGAATGACAAAGAGGATAGACAAGTGTGCCTCAATTCTCGTAAACAGAAGGCCGCTGATTTGACCCCAGCATGAGGCATTTTTTGCATGGTGTTTGCGAATTCATCTTTTGGCTGTGATAGATGGATTTGGACATGTTCGTAGAGTGACATTCGTTCCGGAGGTGATGTGCCTCATTGGCTCAGGGGCAGAGCGTCTGTCTAGTAAACAGAAGGTCGCTGGTTCGATTCCAGCATGAGGCATCCGTTTTGCATTGGGGACTAGTTTGGTAGCATTGTCATCTAATGGAATTCAGTCAGTTATTCAAGTGTTACATCATTTTTTATAGTGCATAAGTTTGTTTCAGATTTCATAACGGCATAGATCCTTCTGACCCAGGATTTATGAGCACTCAACGCATGATCGGCATGAGAGGAAGTCAGATCGGTTCTGGAATTCCATCAGCGATGGAGCCCATGGGTACTTATCCGCCATACTCGCACACATTTGCTCCTCAACAGCAGTATGTGGGGCAATTTTCAATGAACTGACTTGTAAAGTTCGAAGATTTGCGGTTAAATGCGATCAATGAATTACGACGAGTGGTTAAGTCTTTGAATGTAAATACAGTATTAAAGCCTTTTAAGTTAAAATTGACGACGAGGTCACTGTGCATATCGACCATATTGGTCGAGTAGAGCGTTTTTGTTTTAGTGTGAAGAATTTCTCGTAGTCATTGTCTTTGTTCTTGTCCTAACATACTACGATAAGTGCCTAGATCCACGACAAGAAATTTCTGATAGATTATATCGCATTGGCGTAGGCGAGTTATCCACTTACGTTAAGTTTTGCTCATTATTTGAAGCTTATCGAAGTATGCCAGAGCTGAAATGATGTATATTTGCGGCTCAGCGATTGCCGAGCCCAAATAGACATTTTTTTGTAATTTTCTGGAGCTGCTAGAGTTCGCTGGAAGATCTTCGCAGCCCATTCCTACTCACCATATCCAAATCGGGTATCACTGTTACTCCTGTCGAGGAGTTAATGTACCGTATGTTGTTCCTCGTTCAGTCGACCTCTTTATCACTTTGTAATTTGATGTCGGTAGTTATAGTGAGCTTCGAAGTTTCTGAGTTGAAACTCTAAATAGATGATGACGACGCGAATTTGAAATTCGTAATAACTTTCGCTTTTTTGAAGTCTTAAAGGCCTCTTTCTTGCGCATGTGGTGAGCTCGATCTGTCCAATGGTTTTGCCATTCCGGTGATTTCATTAGGCGATTGTGTTTAAATTTATTCAGTTGCTGTTAGCATTCCTTTCGTCTATTTCTTAGCTCATTCTGAGTCGCCTATTTTTTTTTTACTGTGCACATTGCGAATAGCCGGAGATAAGATTTCTTTGTTTCGGGAAAGATAAATGTTTTATTCAAGGCATTCTTAATAGCACTTTATATGCATAGCAGTAATCGGATAAAGTGGCAAATTTGAAATTGTTAGGGATCATGAGAATTAAGTCAGAGAAGTTGGGAGCATGTCAATAAGTATCGTTCGACTTCTTCTACATAACTACGGACCTTGAAAAGACTGTTGGGAACGATCATCTGCAGACTTCATGTTGACAAGGAATTGTTTTGAAAACAGGTCACGAATTTTAATGACTTGTTAGGTTTTCCATTACAAAAACTAAGTAATAATCGTAAGCAGTTGATAGTTCTCCTAAAAAACCGGTTGGATTTTCTACTATGAAGGTCTGTGTATATGTAAAGAAGTAACGAATAGAAACATCATGTGAAACATGGTAAAAAGTGCACCTAAATTATGCGAAAGAAAGGCAAAACTCCATAACGTTTGCCGACCTTGGTGATATACCGTGGTAGTGTGGACTCAAATAATCTCTATATCACAGACCTATTATACCGTTAAAAGCCGTGTGGCGCTATTAGTCGCCAAGCACCATGTGTGAGAATAAATAGCAATGACGAAAGGACAACAATATAAGACTCATATCGAAAGTCTTTCTCAACCGTTTCAGAGTTACAATAGCGAAATTCAATGAAACAAATGAAAGAAGCGATGAATTGAAGGACGACTAGTAGATCCCGATAAAGTACAGTACACTCAGGCCTTTTTCGGCTGCAGCTATGACCCTGACTTGCTAGTAATTGTAGTTCGAAGTTCGAATATCCAACTGGATTACCGTTTCTGATATTCTGCTAGTGGTTTTATGAGACCATCGTTATAAGCGCGTAGGATGGACTCACAAACAAAAGTGTATTGACCCTGGAATAAAGAGAATCTGTGTGGACGAGTGCTTTTGATTTTATCCATTTCCAATCATCTCTCGAATGAAAATGAATCATTCACCAGCTTTTTTATACTTAAATACTTACATAGCTTAGTCCCCACGTACTATAACTCAACACTTTTCCCTACTATTGGGTTTCTTAGTTCCCTCAATATCCCAAGACAGTTATGAGTTAGACCGCTTTCAAGTCTTCGCTGCATTCAGTACACACCTTCTCAATTACAGCTTATTAGTGGATGAAGAAAACCTCATTCCAGCAGAACGTCCGGTTTTTCAAAGAAGTTGAGGACATTCCATGTATCCCACTTGGAGGTGATCATAGGAATCAAGTGCAAACAGAGCCTTACCCATTGGTGCTTACGTTTGATTTTGCGCGACGAGCAAATTGGAAGATTTCATGTTGTTACAAACTTGGCGGTTCTTCGACAGCAGGCAATGATTTTTTGTTAAAAAAAAAAGGACTTGAGGAGTTGAGAGCCTCCCAGCTCACGAAAGTCCTTGCTAAATCGTCCTGCAGGTGAAGGTATATATATATAATATATATATATATGTTATCTATTGTATTATCATTTGTGATCCACCATGTAAATACATTACTATTGGCATTCAGGAGGAGCTTGCGCCTATGTTGTATCTATCTCTGTATCTTTTAAAAGAAAACATAATAGCGCCGAAACTGCTTTTCGATAACAGACGAATAATTTCCATCGTAAGAGTGTTTATGTTCAAAATATAAGATTTGTAGAAAAGACTGCTCTGTCGCCATATTCAAAATATATATTCTTATAAATATTTTGCGATATTTTGCTAGGTCTGAAAATGTTTGGGAATGAAACTTCCAAAAAATTGAAAACGAAAGTTAACGTTTCGAAGCTCCGGCAAAAAAGATAGAAGTGCAAACATTGAAGATAAATTGGAGAACACCATCTTGATTTACTAGACGACATCTCGCTTGTTCATTTGCTTTCATGATGAAATTTGAGGTCTGAGGCAAAAAGTGGAGGAAGTAGATGTCATGAGCTTCAGAAAAATAGAACTATTGTGGTAAGACAGGAATACATGTCCTAAAGCCAATTATTTGCACACTCTAGAAGTTCTTACTACGATTGATAAGAATCACCATGTGCTGCTATTTGTTGATTGAAAGTTATAAATAAAGCGCTTTTATTTACGCACTATATGACTCCTGTACAGGTCACGTTGCGGTAAGTGGTCAACTCCCTGGCATTTCACCCGATGATTGTGATTCACCCCTGCGAATAACAGTCAATTAGAAATGAAAACATCGTTTGAGCTTGTTCGAGAAAAGATATTTTTATATAATTAGGTGCAGAATAAAGTTTTTCTTGGCCAACGCCCTCTGGAACGTACGTGTTTGATCAAACATGCAGCGATTACATTAAGTGGAGCAAAAAGCTCTATGCGCTACAATAAACTCCTAGGAAGAAAGTGCATCACATATGAGTCACCTTGGCAAGCTTAGCCCGTAAATTCGTGCAGTGCATATGACCCACGTCGGCACTAGCTCGGTTTGTCATATGTGTCACCTGTAGTTCATTACTCCTTGAACACCTGAGTGGACAGCGAGTTTTTCCTGTTGCCAATGGAGTGTTCCAATAATTTCCACAAGTTCCAGGGATAGGACGGGTGCACACAGACCTTTATTTATAAATTTTTTCTTGGAAGAGGGTATAAAGAAGAATGGAGGTTGACGTATATTCACGGATTCTTATGAATATATGCAAGCCCAATTTTTCTGCAGGTGATCGCAGTTTATTAACATCTGTTTGTTTTCACATTCCTCGAGTTTACCTTGTGCCAAAGCAAACACGATGCATGGAGGAGTCCTGTCCGTCTTTGGCTCCCTTACCCGCCGGATATGAATCAACTACTTTGCCTTTCTACTGAACACGAGATTCCCTTATGGTGTTCAATAACAGCTTAAATAATGACGAGTTCCTGAGCACTCATTTATACTGAGTTTATGAGAAGCAAATATGTAGTAGGGTAACGTACCACTGTCTGTATGGCCATGGCACGTTGATCGCGCATAACCCTGACGATATCCAATGGATAGACCGGTTCATTAGCTTCCACTAGGCACGCAGCGGTCTCCATTAGTATGAGAACTCCTGTACGACCGATTCCAGCAGAACAGTGTACGACGATTGGATCCACACTTCCAGCACGTGCACGTCGTACCTGTGAGAAGGAGTCTAAATTAAGAATCGATCATACTTTTGGTTCAACGTAATTTTTCTACATGTTAACAAGGCTTCTTCACAAAGAAGAAATTAATTGTAGCATTCAAAACGAACGATATGTTACGTGCTCTTTATAAGTGTGAAATTCAAGCCATTTCCTCACAAAACAGCTTATCTAACGTCATTATTCTGAAACAAAAATATCCTGAAACAATAAATAGTCTTTTCGTCATTTGCGCTGGTTTTGTTCCATCAAATTTCATGCAAACCTTTGTGGTCTATACATGACTGAGTAGAGTGGTGTTTTTTTCGAGTTTTAGGGTCGATATTTTGAACCATGCGTCAGGACCATGAAAGTCACTGCATTACCATTACCATTGTGCCTCTGTGCTCAGTATTACCAAGAAATTTACTTTTTCAAATTTTTGATCTATCAAAACATATAATCTGCTCTAACGGAAGAGAGCGGATTGCGGAAATCATGCCCAGTAAATTTGCTATCACGCAAGGCATGCGGGATTGAATATATTACCGAAACGAGTAAACCAACTTGTGTTCACATGAATGGATGTTTAGATGAAAAATTCATATTTCGACTAAATAATCCTCTCAGAACACCTAAGGCACAGAAGCATAACCTGAACGATCTTAGAACAGGAATCAAAAACATCTACGCGCAAAACTCTTGAGGCATTTTGTATGAACGCCAAAAACCCTAAAATGAACCGGAATGATGATTGCGTTACCATCACACGAGACGTCGCTCCGTTTCTTCGCTTTTTTTTGACCTGACTTAGGCGGTATATTAAATCTTCTGAATCATTCAAATAGTCTAATACTCCATACGTCCAGGCTTTGAACAAGGCGAGTCGCCGAAACGTCAGCCGAACTATTACTGCTACTACTCTATCAACTTTGCGTCAGCAAATTAAGATAAGCACGCGAGCCGTCCAAAATTATAGCGTCCTTACGGTATAATACTTTTATATTACCGTTTCGATGTTTCACCTAATGAATGCACAGCATATGCTTCTTCAGGGCTATAGACAACCTAGGTGAATTGATAAACTAGCTGAAAACGAAAGAAAAGAACGTAGTGAGAAAGAAAACCATGAAATTTATTGAAATCGAGCAAATAAGTAGATGACATTTCTCACGTATCTGCTGTAGAACATTTACCAGGTACATGGAACTTTTACTCGCTATTCAAGTCAAGCGAACCTTATGATCTCAGAGCTCTTCGTTCTTAGATTTTCACGAAGAAATCTCTGGTTACACATGAGTCAACGATGATTTACTTTGTACTTTGTTTACTAGATTAATTTATACGTACATGAGAATGAGGGATTATTTTACAAAAAAAGTGGGAGAATACATAAAGCACAAGGCCGTTTGTCAGACATTTAGAGTACGAAAATAGTAGTTCTGTTACCGAAATGCCGAAGGACAACGACGAATTTGAAACGATTTTTATACCTCGTCGACGAAGGAGATGAAATGCTTCGGATCGTCAGGAACACCGTGGTCCGGCCAAGCTGTATACTGCATTTGTGTCACTCGCCGCTCCTCTTTCGACTGGAGATAAAAAAACCAAATAAATAAAAAAAGAGATTTGAGTAATATTTGAAGAACATCAAAATTGATAGAAAAAGTCGTTAAAAAATACTTTCGTACACAAAGCAACAAAACTATGCGATTGTCATCAAATTCCTTCTTTTTTGCGTGCAACGTCAAAAGTACAAATCGTTAAGCACATAGTTTTTCTTAGGATAAAGTCGAAAAGAGAGCACCTAACAAAAACTAAAGTGATTATAGTACATTCCAATTATTGTAAAATGGTCTTAAAAACTTGATAATCTAGGAAAAGATTTCAATTAGTATTAATGAGTTCCATGAAAAAAGAGTACAGAATTTTTAGAAAAGCTTAATAGGAAAACGCGAATATCAATTGCTTTTAATCAAGAAAATATAAAAAATATCAATTGCTTTTGATCAAGAAAATATAAAAACTAAAGATAGATAGGTATGATTGAAAGAAAAAACGTATTTTCTGTTATCTACACGTAAATTCAGTTACTGTGTAGAGTTTACTAACCGTTCTTTCCTTCACAGAAAACTCCCTGTAGGAGCAATTCGGCGTTTCGTGATCTCGAATGCACGTTACCAACAAACGACCGTACTCTTGACTTTCGTGCAACCTTCAAACATACATTGATTATTTATTACTACTTCATCAAACCACGATACGATTAGTAAAAATCTAATTGAAGCCATAGTTGGACTACTATAAGAATTTATACGAACTGTTTACAAGATTTCTCATTGAAAAAGACAGTGATGTGAGAAATGGCAATGCATAACTGAGACTCCTTACGGTATGACCATTGGGCTATTCATTATTGAACAGAATTCTGTAATTGATCAATACGTATCTCTTGGACTACATAGTCTTTTTTTAGGGGCTGGTTATGTAATTGTAATAGTGAATTTGGTTAAAACATTCGCGACGGCGTGACGTCACGGCGGTTTCCCATTTTAAGTCGGATTAGCTCAGTTCATAGTGAATTTCATTAGTTGCAATAACAACAGCCAAAATCTACAAATTCTATCCTTATAAATGAAAATTTGCTTGCTGGCTACAATGAAGTTTGAACTTTCTAAAACCTATCAAGCATACTCCCACTTCAGTGCTAGAAAGCTCATATGTCAAACACGAAAGCAAATGAACAGACGTAATTCAAAACATAAGACAAGCAGATAATGCTTCATTTATATAATGTTTATGTTTATAGCTGTCACTTTTGCAATGGAAATTTAAAATTCTCAAAATTCGCATTTAATTTGTTGCGACTTTGAGTTCTAATTATAATGAAATTCGACAAAACTCGGTGCAATAATGTATAGAACAAAGCCTCTTCTACAAAAATAAGTGGATTTGTATTCATAAAACACTCTGATAGTGAGAAGTTGCTGCTTTTCTTCGAAAAAACCAGCGTCATTGTGAATGAGTGAAAAAAGCTTTGATTTAAATATCATGCGGCTCTACAAAAAACACATTGGTTAGGTTTGAAGTGACGCTTAAATGAATCCATAGATGAAAGCAAAATATATTAGGCTGGTAGAAAAGCAATTGCGGTTTATGCATTGTTGATTCGGGTATTTGAATATCGAGATACATTCTCAAATAAATGTTTCCATATATGCATCGCTTCAACGCATTTCTCGCTTTATGTTTTGCTGTAATGACGTACTGTTTCCAGTTTATTTTATTTTACTTGACCTTTATTCTAGATTAAGGAAAACTTTATAAAAAAAACTTAAAAAACTTAGGAAACTTAACTTTAACTTTGTTTCGTGCTTTTATTCTATTTTACATTTATTTTAGACTATGGAATAAATGTTGTTGATAAAAAAAGCAACTGCGATTTTAGACCGTGAGCTCAAAATTGGTCGTGAAGCAGCGAAGACATCTCACAACATGAGCGATATTTCGTCCACGAACTGGTAACAAACGTATGGTGTAGTGGCGATCAAAAAAATCTCGTAAAACAGACACATTTCAACAATTTATAGAACGCGGTCACTTTGCACCTCATGGGAAAAAACAATTGTCGAAGCTAATGCTCTCAAGAGTAAACGAGATGTTGCAAAAAAACTCAACGTCGACCATTCCACCAATCTCGCCTTTTGGAACAAATTACAAAAGTATTCGTGATTTCAGCACGGCCTTGCAATGTACACATCTAAGTGAGTGAAAAATTGGCGAGCGTTATCCAGTTACTTCTGAGAATTTTACAAGAACGGCCAAAATTCAAAAAACCCACTTTCACTGCCCGGTAACAACCTTGCATTTATTCAAAAATGAAGAACGTTCGAGGAAGAACATTCCACGATTCTTTCAGATTTTAAGAAAAAACGTATCAAAGACACCAATGATTCGTGTTCTCAGATAATAGCTTCTCTCAGTAATCAAATAGACAGAATCTAATGTACGAATCGTTTTTTCCCTTCACAATAACCAACTGACTTTGGCCAGTACTGATGACATTTCACTCGGCCTCTCTCTGTGATAGTGGTGAGCATGACGATGTGAGTGCACAGTTGTTCCCAGACCATCAACCAATGATCGGCCGATGTATGAGCCAGAGGTCCTTGACAGGCAATATAACGATTCACTATACCCGACGACGGAATTTCCATCTGAAGTTTTGCATTCATCTGAGTTGATTTAAGTAAGAATTCCGCGAAAAAGGGTCTAACAAAAGCAAGTATGCAGCTTTATCGCGTTGAAACGTGAATGAGTTCAATGAAGATAAGAATTCTACAGTGGTTGATCCCGCGACTTTTAACACGAATCAATCCAAACATCGATTGGAAGACTACGGTAAAAAAAATTAATGGAAAGCATAAAGAAATTCATCCAAATGGCTAGTTTTACAGTTCCGGTGTTCCCCATAATGAAGGCTTATGAGGATTTCTATCACAGTGTTCCTAGAACGCAACTGCAAATTGTTCAGGAAAAAAAACTTCCAGTAATTTGAAAAGCTCTGTCCAGAAAACTCTAAGCACTATGAATCACTCACACGATTGATAACAAAACAGCTAAAACTTACATTGACATAATTGGCGTTGATATAATCACCAGTTGGTGAGGAATTTAGATGTACTCTTGTTATGTCGTAAGGACATACATCACGGTATCTAAATGAGAAAAATAGTTTACCACATAAAATGAGAACTAGTAAAGAATATTTTGAACGATTTAAAACTGTGCACTGTACCTATTTTTATTGAGATTAAAGGGTAATCGACAGTCATTCATTGTCAGACCTGGTTTCTTTCGATAAAGCTGCTGAAAATCATTAAATCTAGATTAAACGTATTGAAGAAAATTCGGAAATTCCCAACATTCTGATGAAATAAAACTGTGTAGCATCTTAGTTACCAAATTAGGAATATAAAACGCAAATGCACAAGCCAGCATAATGCGCTTATAGTGCGAAGGTACCAGACGCCCTGTAATAATCGTAGTTGTTGCTTTGATCCTCTACCCCATGTCAACCTAGTCCCAGTATTCCTCTGCGGCCGACAAACTGCAACCAGACTTGCTGGACGAATAGAAGCACTAAATTCACAGAACGGTGAGTACACGCAAGTCATGTATAGATCAATTGTGCACTAAATCGCCTCCGCGATCCTACAGATGGATTTGGATGCATGACGCATCGCTAAGCGAATAACCAACGTCACATGCCTTATCCTCTGTCCATTGTCTTTCAATTCAACGAAGTACCTATGGGACTTCGAATCGTTAGATGTCATTTATCGAGTTTTCGAACAACTTGCCTCAAACTGTGACACTACTCGGCCACTGGCCAAAGCGTCACTCAGTAGACGAAGGGAGTGGGAGAGTTTGTCACTTCTCGGCACACTCTCGGCCACTCGCATCTGTTCGGGAAGCACCGCCCCTTCGGGTTCCTCTACCTCCTCACCAAGACGATACACTGAAGTACGTTGTATTTTTTCTGCTATTAGCGAAATTCGTAGAAATAAGACTTCAAGGAGAATGTTCACGAGAAGCTCAAGGAAAAAAAAGGTTTATAAGAAAGCTTCATGACGTGCATATCAAATTATGGAAGAAAATGTTTTGCCTCTTACTTCATAGAACGTATGAAGGCAACTGGCGACTTTATTATCTCGATGTCCTATTCGAAACTAATAATTAACAGGTCTGATACGTTCCTTTTTTTGTTTAAACTATTGTAAACTATACTGAAGGGAAATTATGAGATCAGATTGTCCCAGATATTTGTGTCTAAAAAAATTTGCAAGTAAGATTTCAAGAATCAATTTTATGCGGAACACTTAATTAGCATCATGATGAGCCTCCCGCACACGAAAAAAATTTTATATTATAAAGCGGATTTGATGAAAGCATATCGCCTTTTGCCATAAATTTTTGAGTACAAATACCTTTATAAGCGACTGTTTTTTAAAACCTCGCCTAAATCGAGGATATACTAACAGCATATTTTAAACCTTTCATGAGGTCTTTTATCAGCAACTATACAGTGCATTGCACGTGTTTCAGCCTAGCAGCCTCGTCACTCGCACAGTGCCCCTCGTCTGGGCTGGTCCCTCTCGGTAGAGAACCAACTTACACAGGGTATCGCCGACGTACACGTTACACCGTGTGCAAAGTGGAGATTTACTTCACCCAGGGATAATATATCGCTGCATGTCCAGTAGCAAGATCACCGGACATTGCAGATCTGCCCAAGAGGGATCGGCATAAACGAGGGGCACTGTGCAACTGACGAGGCTGCAAGGCCGAAACAGGTGTATTGCACTGTATAAGTGCTCATAAATGACCGCATGAAGGGTCTGAAATATGCTGTGAGTATGTCTTGTGTAGGAAATTTGAGCAGTCAAGTGTACAACACTGCCCGTTCGCCAGTTTTATCATCAGCCAGCGAGGGTGAACATTTTGGCGTCGGTTGCTCTATGTGGGGGATATTTTCCAGCGGAACTGACCCAACCGAAAGACAGCATGCAACCGACCAAGTTGTGATGCCGAAACACGTGTCTTGTACTACAAAAGCACTCGAGACTAAAGGTAGTTCAAAATTTCTCACTGATGTTGATTAGGAAATACTATGGTCTTATGCACTTTGAAGTTTCCGTAATTGTTCCCATCATGTGAACTCTATGGGCCTCACTTTATACGTCTAAAACCCACAGAACATCCCCTGAAAAAAGCGAAATTCTACAAAACCTTGCTATTTATGGAATAAGACTCTCATCTTGATTCATAGAAAACAAAATAACGTTTTGATTAATTTGAAAAATGCTTGAACCCAATCACCTAGAAATGTTGATTGAGAAGTAGATCGAAGTGCAATTGTACTGTAAGCTTTTCTATTGTAGATAGTGCTTATGAATCGATTGAACACTTATGATAAACAGGTAGACAGGGACATATATATATATATATATATATATATATATATATATATATACATATATATATATAATATGTATTTATATACACCTAGGTATGTATATTACCAGACTGGTCTCTGCCATGCCTGGGAGGATAAGCAGCACTGACTCGGTTCAGCAGGAGGCCACCGCGAGTCATTGTAAAGGCCGGATATGCATTCATTCACCTCAAACGAAATTAGAAGTGAAGACGAATGCATGGCGCATTCCTTAGGAATTGATCAACACCGAGAGCTTGATCCTTTTACATGTGTAAATGTAGATACACATCTGAATGTGTATACACATGTATGTATTTAAAAATATGTATGCGTGTACATACGCATGCACGTGTGTATGCACATATATATCATGTATATAATTTGAATAATAAATGTGCACATATATACATACACGTATGGATCTCGCCTTTTCTTTAAAAAAAAAGGTAACGAACGAACCGTTCGGTTTGATGGTGAGCACGAGTTCGCCGCCACTTGGAGCCGTTCGAACACTTCGTATGAAGTCGACCACCTTGTCGTGCGACATCGATGCCACGTCTCGACCATTTATGAGTAGAACCTGAAACGAACAAAAAATGCCATAATAGTTTTCTCGTTACTCTCTCGGATCTCGGTTTGAAGCACTACAAAAAACAATTCTAATAGCCTCATACAGCTATGAAATTATGTGGATAACGAAAAGTAACAAAATGAATTCAGTATTACTCAATGGAGAAACTAGAACTAGTTGAAAGAGAAAAAAAAGACGGAATGACTGGTCTACTTAGTTCGCTGAAGTCATTTTGATGAAATGCGGAACAACAAGTAATTCATTTGGTCAATTGAAGAAAAAACACCTAGGTCTATAGTCGAATATTGTGCTGTAAAGCTATAAACTGGCAATTGAATTTTGTTCAATACTTCACTAAGCACAAAAAATCACATAATTAGAGCTCGAAAGAGATTAGTTGACAGGAAATGGAAGGATGAGTGAAACCAACTGAGGAGAGATGAACTTTATTGAATATTGTCTATAAACATAAAAAACCTCTGCTATGGAAAATCTTTTTCAGATCGACGACTGTGAATTTGATAAAAAAAAAGGTTCGCTTCGAGAATGAAACAAAAATACAGACTGTTTGGATAGCAGCATTTCATTGGATTGATTTACCACGTAAAGAGGCGATTTTAGCGTAATATATCATTAGCATTCACTGTCGATCACTAGTCCGATCCAGCATCACACCACCTGTGCTTCCCATCTCTCGGGTCGAAAAATTGTGTCAGACTTTCTTGCAGAGCTCCCTCGAAAACGTTTCTTGACAACTGCAGAGATGAGGATTGGAACTCCAAGTATAATCTCAAGATTTCAAGAGCAAACGGCTTAACCAGAAATCCACAGCATCCATCAAAATGTCAGGAATCCCCATACAGCAAATGAAGTCACATGTAAACCATTTGGGAACCTTTGTGGATCATATATGCAGAAAAAAGGATTGCAAGAGAGATGGAACTCGTTCACGAATATGTGGGTTCATTTTTGTCAAACGATAAACAACGTTTGGAGCATATGTTGCACAATGAACTTCTGTCAGCAATACTAACGTGGCGTCGTGACGCTGTTGATTCCGCGTTCAGGTCACCAACAGTTAGAAAACAAATGCATGACAATACTCTTCTACACGATGCCTCGTTTAACAACTTTCGAATTTGGTGCTATCTAAATCATCTACCAAATTCTCTGCAGAAGATCCGGCTATGCGCCGAAGCGATTAAACCTTTGAGTTTCTGGACGACGACGGTGAGTAATCGATATGAATGCGTCCAAAATGTATGACAAAAATTAAAAGTGACTTCGATGAAACCAAATAGTTTTGAGCCCTAATTGTGACAAGTGATAAAAATTGCATTAGTAACTGCAAAAGCAGGGACTGTTTCCAAGTAAGCTTGCAACTACAAAAGTTTCTTAACCTCCTTATATACCTATTTAGAATCCTCTCTTAACGAATGATTTTCCTCTGCAAAAATGATCAATATTTCCGGAAGTCATCACTATGTAAATTTTTATAGCCCACATTTTTTATTATAGACTATTACCTACATGCGAAACTGTAATTTCAATCACAAATTTTTGTAAACTTCCTATGATAATTCTATTATTATATTTGCATAGTGTTTTCGTTGTTAGTACTTGAGAATTACATTTCAAACAAAGCTAACCTGATCGCCTTCGTTCAGCCGTGGATGTGCCTTATCGGCAGAACTACCTGGGGCAACTCGCGAAACGATGACTGGATAGTTCTGATCAGCTCCACCCTAAAACGCTAAAGTATCTCAGTCGAAAACTCCCGATTTGGACAAAAGTAACCATATTCTCAACGCTCGTTTATTCGACTGCCCATCCAAAACCGATCCACCCAGATTTTTATCGCACAATTACGCTTTTTATATGATTTTAATAACCCATCTGGTTTTTGAGATCATCAATTTCAAAGAATTCACATTCGTTAAAGTTTTCTCAAATCTTTAATCACTTTCAAAAAGATTATCTGTTCATCAGACGCGTTTGAATTATTGTTCAAACATTAACGTGCCCAGGAAATTCTACTACAGTGTGAATGCAGCTGTCTACTATAATGACGATAAGAACACCCTTTGGTCGATCTACATGGTGAAATCGGTTCTGACACAAACTGCAACTACCGTACCTTAACGTTGAATCCAAATCGTCCCATATTGTCCGGCCGCATTCGTACAGTCACCAATGAATCTTCGCTAACCGGTGAATTCGACTAAAACACAAAACAAACTACTTTTCAATTGTGTACCTATTTAAATTTGATTGGAGACAGTACTATTACTGATGTCACTAAATGATGATAATATTGTGATATTCAATAACGCGCTTCAAATTTTGGATCTTAAATGAAGTCTCAATGTATGTATACATATTGAAACAAATTAAGAAACAATGAAAAGGACGTTAAAATGTAAACAGAACATTGAAACTCAAGTGGACTTTGAATTCGTGATTACCCTTACTGGGGCCTTAGGCCCTTATAACCTGTCGGGGACTGAAGTTGATCGGTCACACAGCGTGATTCGCAGGTGGCGCGATTTCCCTGTTTAATTAGAGTCCTTTCTCCCGTTTTAAAAAAAACCCTAGGTTTTTTGCGTTACTCTCATACGCCGGATATTATATATACGCCTAAATGCTTTGGTCCGTACATACCTCTTACATACGGAGAAAACTTTGAGGGTGAAACGTGCTCCCTTTCCACTATTGAGCGCTATATGAGAACCTCTCCAAAAATCTAGCCTAATTTCAGAACCGCCACAATTTATGCTATCCTGCAGCTACAAAACTTTGTTGAAAAGCCATCCATATACCTTAGCAAAAAAAATTCTTGTTAAGTGTAAAACGTAGTCCTATTTTCGCTGCTAAAGCGCACTGAGAAGGCTTTCAAGGCGCAAACAGAGTGATGAAATCGCTAAGATCTAAGCTGCCGAATGATTATTAACAACCTTGAAGAATAGGTCTGTTCAGCGAGAAAAGAATAAAATTAATCGTGTACCCCAAGAGGTACACGCCAGCCAGGACGGGTTAACCATATCACGGTTGTCGAGTGATTTATGATAACATATAAAGTCAAAGCACAGGTGAGAGAAAAGGAAAGCAAGAGCCTCGGTTGGTGTTGTAGATGGGCGAGCCCCTAAAAAGGTCAACTGATCAAATAATCAAAAATAAAACGTAGGGATTATTGAGATGCGGAAAAGCAAGCGATTTCGTGAAACTCCATACACAGTGCGGTTTGAGGAATTCGTTTTCTTGTTTCTTCATAGCACTATCGATCACAAAATCATACCAGCACAAAATCCAAATAACTGGTTTACCTTACGAAATACTGAACTGAATAGGCATCAGTGCTCCACAAGCGAAATCAACCTGTAGCAGAAAGGGTTGTGGCTTCTTAGCTCCTGATAATTAGACTATTTTCTACTACGGTGCCTATAAAAATACAGAAGATCCCGTTAGTGGAAAAAACGAACTGATTTTTTAGCGGCCACGGCGGCAATCTTTGAGCTATATTGACACGAAGTCAATCAGTTGACTGATAAATGAAGCACGAATTCCAACAAGGCAACTTCATCATGCAGTTTATCACCTTTTTTCGCATTATTGTGGTGAAGCTTGTTATCCCTATTTCCATTTGACGGGAGATTCGTAGAAATTGCGGCCAATAAAATATCACATTAATTGCGAATTTTATAATCGCGTGTTTGCATGACATCTATTGGATGCCTCACACTCAATTGGTAATCCACGATGACTTACGCACATAGTGAAACAACGATAAACTATGTTGAAAGAAGGAATATGGTCTAATCAAGATACCATAGTTTGTAGTACAACACGAGTCTTGGTTTGAAGCCCATAATTTTGAACTACAGAACACAAAGCGTTGAATTTCCTAACATAAACGGCAATTATATTCGCGGAGTGTAAAGATCTGTAATGTGAGCTGAGTCAGGACAGTGGCTTTATATGGAAAATATAGTAACTGCTCTTCTTAATCAAGTAGTTAAAGAAGAAAGGTTCCATGGCTAGTGTATATTCCATTCAAGAGTAAAAAGTTTTTCTTAGTGCAATGCTGTGAATGTGAGCCGTCAGAAGGTCAAAAACAAACGATAAAAAACAGCTTTACAAAAGTGTTCGCCATGTTAATCTGCAAAAAATTGCCATTTTCAAAAATTTCACCGATAGCGCTGAGATTCATTGATGGATAGGATCTCACATGGAACGCTCGTCTGATAGACGTCACACGGACTTTTCATCATTAAGAGAAATGAAAAACAGGAGGACATGTCTTATTAACCTGTGAGCTATTACAGAAAAGTATCCTTGCTTATTCCCAAAACCTACTACTTATTACCCTCGGGCGTGCTTCAGTAGTGATTCATTATTTTCTTCTTGAGTCAGACACGAGGCTTTATAATATTATTCATTCAAACAGCTGACGTTTCGGCAGTTTCGCCTTCTTCAGAGCCTGGAATTATCTTTGCTTACTTTCATTCCAGTATCTGGATTCTCATATTTTCAACAACTAAAGTATTATGCGGACATCATTGTGCCAATGGGTACGGTTACCATGGCCTATTAAAACTTTTGCTTCAATCCCTTCAAGTTTTTTCATAATTTGTGAACCAAATATTAATTTATTGTCTGTACGGCCCATCATCACATTTTAGTGTGTAAATCCTAGCACAAGTAGCACTCTATTGGTTTCTTCGTGTGCAGTCTCTACAAAGATATTCGAACATTTTGCGAGTTGTTTCGGCTGGTGCTTGATAATTTCGCCTTTTCATGAATGACGCAAGACACTGGTTGGGAAAATCTTGCAATCTCGCGGGAACCCGAGTTATGTTGTTCGGCAAGGCGTCTCCCTGTATCAATAGTCACTGGATCTTTAAATCACCTACGGCTACTTTCAATTACGATTTCATTGAATCTCGGCATACAATCACAGTTCTGGCCTATATACGAGCTAGTACGAGGTTGCGCAAATCATTACTGCTGATTGGGCGGCTCTATCTTATTCAAAGTCTCAACGATTCAAGCCCAATTCCACATCAAAGGCTTATTCTTGCGATGAGGATTATCATCGCTGTCACATCGAATCAAATCAAGTGGAGTGGAGCACCGCACGAACGAAGGAGAAACGTTAGTCATAAGAAAAACATGTAAGGACCTCACGTGAGCTTATCAATGAGCCACAACATTGATCAGCAAGTAAATTAACTGGACAGACAGATGTTTTACTATTGTAATAATTGTTGGAATTTTATAGACTCATACATACATTGATGCTTCGTATTACGCAGTACGATCCACGGATATCCTCAAAAACTTCAAGCCGGTTAGTCGCCAATTAACGTGGGCGTAGTTTGCACATGACAGGAAGCTAAAGATGGGATCAAAGATAACCATGTAGACGCTTTGAGGAATAACCTTCTTATCTTAACCGAAATGGAACACATATTTCGCACGTATTTGACATTGAAGTCCTTGTGTATATGCTGACTGTATCGTGCACTCGGTGTGCATGAGGGGTAGCTGGGAGTGCTCAGAACATTGAAGTCACACGGTTGATCCAGCAAAATCCATAAGCCACCTATACGCTACTTCCATGCTTAAATTCAGCGAATGCTCTCAAGAAATTATTATATGTGATCCAGGTAAATTAAAAATCTTTCTTATTCTCATAAATTTCTTTCGTGAATAGAAAGAAAAATGACTGGAAAGAAAAGGACTAAGATAGGCCAAGAGGGCAAGGATAAGACTTCCAATGAAGTAAGAACTACGAGGAAAATACAGTGAATCGGAAACGAGCACTTTATAGTTATGAGACACCTTAGTTCTGTTCAAAGCAATTCAGTACTTAATACACTTGAATAAAGTTATAAATCAAGTTAACTTTTATTAACTATCTATTCTTTTTTCGCGTCAGCGCGTGATGTGAAATTCAACGATAAGAATGCTGAGATACGAGAAAACATGGAACTTAACGAAATTGAGCGTGCGGATACCCTATCCGGGAACTCATGTGTTACGCACTGC
The DNA here is from genome assembly GCA_019055375.1 of Parelaphostrongylus tenuis. Lineage (NCBI taxonomy): Eukaryota > Metazoa > Nematoda > Chromadorea > Rhabditida > Metastrongylidae > Parelaphostrongylus > Parelaphostrongylus tenuis. The sequence goes on along the minus strand of JAHQIW010000221.1, from coordinate 212,019 downwards.
AACATCGAGGCTCTCACTATGCTTTTCTCACGGTCTTGTTTCAACGATATTCGTTGCTATTTCCATTTCGATTAAACTATTGAATATTAATATACAAGGGAGCATTGTTCAACCTTGCCGTAATGTTGATTTAATTAAAGACACTTGCAAATGAAAATGTCAAGAAAATAAGTTTCTCATGCAAAAAAAAAATGGTGAAGTTGATACAAGAAGTCGCCGAAATAGATAAAATGATAGGGTTTTGAGACTGTGAGGTAGACGGAGAATAAGTCTAGATGAGAATCCAACAAACAAAAAAGTAAGGGATGAAATGTGAGTCTGTAATATTAAGCAATGTAGATAGAAATCCTTTTCAGGCTTGAGTACTCGAAAAAAGAATTTGGCAGCGAATACAAGAAAAGAAAGAAAATGCATTTAAAAACCTTGTTGCTGTGTGGTGACCGCCGTGCCATCGGTGGACTAGCTCCTATACCGGAAGTATGAGACGAATAACTAAAGTGGTTGAAAGGTATGAGTCATAGATTTTTTAATGAAATCCTAAGAACTTCAGAATCACCTGGCTACTGATGATCGTGGACTCAGTCCACATCCTTGACCGAGCCGTGGCGACGCTCTGGCGGCGTTAAACGGTGGTTTTGACGTGAGCGCTATAAAAAAAACAACTCATTCATAGCCGTTTTTGTTCGCTTACAACACTGCACGCGACTATCCGCTTATCGTTCTGTTTTTTCGAACAAACCGCGATCGCATGAGTACCGTAAGAATTGTTCGTATCGTTGAATCTCATTTATCACAATATCAATGTGATACGATGAAGAATCCGACTTCACCAATGAAACATCACAGAAACACTGTGGCGAAATCATTTGTGGTAAAAAGTCTCGTTTCTATCGCTTAATTTTATTACTCTTTTCAACACAAAACTCAAAAAAACTTAGAGAACAGTAGTCTTCTGTTATTCTGTTGAGTAAACAAAAAAAAAATTCCTACACTATTGACTAGACAGAAAAATTCTGATCTCCTCAAAAATGTCGCAGCTTTACAAATAATTTTAAGATGATGAGAATGGACTTACATCCGTTTGTGTACCCGTTACTATGATTGGTCGAGTATGCGGTGAGTGTGGACGAGTTCTGGCATCCGTTGGTGGCGAAACCGTTCTGAATAGAGCGTCTGGACGTTGGTGTTCCTCCTCCACCGCCTCCACCAGCGCTACTTGGTGGACGATGATGCACGGCAACCGACGTTGATGTACAGGCCTGCAACGAAGATGCACTTACCTGAACATCTTGATCTATGGACATAAGAGGCTTGCTCGCCCTATGGAGGTCCGTTTTACTCTACTTCTGCTTTCACTTCTGACATATACAAATATAATCTAGCAAATAAACCGCAGCAAAGGAGCATGGGATGGGCGACAGTTAGAGACTCGATGAAGCAGATGGATGGTGAGTAGTTTGACCCTGCACCAGGCCAACTAAACTACTCATCATTCAGGGGTCATATGAATGGTGACAGACTTGTTTGGTTCAACCTCGCTCCCTCCGACCTACAAAACGCGGTGAGTGCTTGTGGTGAAAACCTGGCAACGCAGCAACAGGGTTACTTTGAGGATTCCGTGGACAACCAACTCGGCCAGCAATCAGTGACAATCGTGAAGAGAAAATTTTGTAGCAGAGAACAGAATCAAGTCGGAAAACCTTAATTTATCGTGGATGAAAGACAACGAATAGAATGGATATGGTGCTCGAATTGATTGGAAGTCAAGAAGATGAATCACATCAATAGATGCGTTGATAAACAGTTTATACAAAACGAATTATTAGGAAGTGAATAAAAAATATTTAGCACAAATTGCCACATGAACAGTTCGTAAGACCTGTCCGCTGATCTCACTCTCTTGATTGTTTTGGTTTCTTCATAATGATACACTCTATGAAAGGAATAATTTCTTCTAAAACGTATTCCCACGCAAGAAAAGCAAACAGAGAAAGGAACACTTCACAATAGGTTTTCGCATCTCGTGCTCTGTCGACTAAGTAAACACATAAATATGCTCAAATTACAAAGTGTAAAAGTACACAAGAATGTACATAATTAAGAAGTGAACATTAAAGTTAATTAAAAATAACCAAACATTTTTAGATCAGAGGGGCGGGGGTAATTCGCCCACAGTTCGGGCTATGAGTCACTTGAGAGAGAAAAATATCCGGAAAGAGTCAAGATTGACGTTAATGATTGCGCTACCAAATGTATCGCTAAATATAAGACTGAAATGCCGTTTACGATTATGAATAATCAAAAAGGAATTTGATCAACTCAGTCTATAAACCTGATTCGGGAGAGCGAGCTGCTGAGTGTTCCTAAGGTCTCTGACGAAATAAGTTACATACCATGAAACGATCATTCGTGCAGCTATGAGATTTGTCGATTTAATTGGTCAATATTGGGCACGATAACATAGATAAAAGTATAGAAGAGATAAGTACAGCATACATCTAGCTCAATATTAATTCGAAATAGGAGGCAAAGCAGATCACAAGCATTGCATACGATTTATACTCTTCTTAGACATCTGTCTCTACACTTAAGAAATAAGAACGAACCAGTTTTATGCACAACGCACTCGGCGGAAAACTAGTGTAGTCCGAAAGCGCCTGCCACACGGGAACATGCCCAGTCGCGCGTGATGAAAAAAGTCGTTTCACGATTAAAAAGTTGGTAATAATGACGATTATTTGACCGATTTCTCCTAGGATAAAAAGGAACAATTACATTTTCCATTCTTCTACAAATTTAACTGCTCAGGTTCGCCAATTATTAGAAGAGTGTTCGTCCGGCTCCCAAAACACCTTCCAGCTTCCAGAAAAGAAGCTGGCAAACATCACTGTGCAATTAAACAGAGCCACTACGGTCGCATCACATTTCGACTCAACTCAACATTTCACCTCGTAAGGAAAAATGCGACATAAGAGAAAGAAGGACATCGCATCGCGAAAATTACAAAACATATGTTTGGCTATTCCTCGGACACTTTCAATTCTAATTTTTTTCACATATAACTTGTATTCATGTATTGTGAGAAGCCCACAACACTCGGTTTGCTGTTTCGCACTCATTACCTATAACTTCGGTTTGTATTAGTTAAAGTTTCATCTTCTTCATAAATATCTCTGAATGCTCGTCGAACTAATGCCTTATGGAATTAGTAGAAAAGAATGGGTTTCTCCGAACAAATTCGCTAGCACTTTGCAGAATATGAAGGGGATAAGAGGTTATTGGCCTTCGAGATCGAGCCAACGGTCATGCTTACATCATTTTATCCACTGTGCTTATCTTGATCCAAGATTTGTTACAGATAGAAACTCAGTTTCTCTGATTTTGATTCAGTGACAGCTGGTTGTTAAGAGAAACCTAGAAACATATATGAGCTTTTTCAAACTCAATCAACTCTCCAGTAGAAGCGTTCTGTCTGTGGAAGTTCTTGTTCTTGGGAAGAATTTGTTCAAAAAAAAAAATTGTTATGAGTTTGCCTAGATGAGATAATGAGATAGAAGAAACAGAAGAGACACCAGTGAGTAGTGCACAATTTGAAACGTTTGATAAATATTTCCAGATTCTACCTGCTCCTTCTCAAACAGCCGAACAGTGGCCGCGATATCGATTTTGCGTGGTGCACGATTGATGGACATCTGAGACATTATAATACTTAGTGTTGCCAGTAGGACTACACAGCATTGAGAGACATGTCCAGTGAGTTCTCTGGAACTGCGATTGGCGAAAGAATGAGACGGAATTTGTCTAGTAATCCATAGTGGTCATAGGTGAGGGCTAGACAGGCGCAAATGGCGAGCGGCAATTGTCTGTCGATCGCGCGGAAAATGTCGAGAGAAAACGGGCCGGAAATCCCGAGCAGGTCGACTAAGTCAACATTAGGATAGAAGGACGCATGGTAATGGTTTGAAACAAGACGGTAGCAAATTTGGACATTTTATTCATAAAACTATAAGACTACACGTTTCAAGAGTCACTTCATCCACAACGTCCGATTTGCTATTCTAGCATATAAAAATTCTAATATTCCATATTCAAATATTCCAAATATTTTTTCAAATATTCCACCCAAGAATATACTAATGTTCCGTTGGAATTATAAAAAAAAGGGTAGAAATGTGTCGCGTTTACTAAACCTCTCACTCGTCCACGATTGAGAAATGTAACAGACTTGCGTGGAAATATTCAAGAATGTTGCGTGATATGCAAAACGCTATCAATATGAATCCAATAGCTAAAAACCTATAGGGTGATGCAAAAGTTATGGTGATCTATTAATTTTTGAAATTTGCTGTTAGATACTGGAATAAATTCTCACATAAATGCGGTCATGTTACATATCATTTCAATGCACATTTATCGCTCTATATTTTGCTAGTAATATTTGTCGTTTATTTTATACTTTTACTAGACTATGGAAAGGCGTTGATTAGTGCAAAAGTAATGGCAGTTTCAAATCGTGAGCTCAAAATGTGTCGCAGAGCAGCAGAAATAACTCGCAAAATCATCAACGCATTTGCCCCACAAACTGCTAACGAACGTGCAGTGGTTCAAGAAGTTTTGCAAAAGCAGACGAAAGCCTTGAAGACGAACATGATGGCCGGTTACGGAAAGTTGTTAGCGATCAACTGAAAGCGATCATCGAAGCTTGAGACTACACGAGATGTTAAGGAAAAACTCAACGTAGACCATTTCACAGTCTTTCGCTATTTGGAGCAACTCGGAAGGATAAGAAAGTTGGTGCAAAAGTAATGACGGTTCAATCACAGTCGGCCGACAGCCAGACGTGACACAACGAACGCTCCAAAAGTTGAGAGAACCACAAAGTTTTGCCTTATTCTTCATAATCTCCTGACCCACGCCCACTAACTACCACTCATTTAAGCATCTTGACAGCAGAAAATGCTTTCACAATCACGAGGATGCAGAAAATCCTTTTCAAGAGTTCATCGAATCCAGAGGAATCAATTTTTGAACAAGAGAAACAAGGAAGCTCATTTCTCGTCAGCAATAATGATTGATTATAACGATTCCTATTTTGATTGACAAAGATGTCTTTATGCCTAATCATAATCATCCCATAATTCACTGTCTCAAACAGCAATTTCTTTTGCACCAACCTATTAATTTTCATTTATTTATTTGATTCGTCATCACAGTACTTTTTCACTGTGTGGATCCCAGTACTTCTACCATTCAAATCGTTTCTCATCTTTTCCCTGAACAGCGTGGATACTGATTGAGCGAGTCTCCTTGCAATCTCGAGGATAGACTTGCTGTGGCGTTCCATGGAGCGTTATTACTGATTGTCCTAGGGGGAGTTGGGGGGTGAAGCTCGGCTCCACGCGCGCCGCGACGAACATCACAACCACTCGGCCAAGGCCCCCCCCCCCCCAATATTACATGTATACACATGTATATGTACATATGTACATGAATATATGTGCGATATATACCTTATACCACATATTGTAAATACCATACTATGCTAAACATTGTATATATTCAAAATATCTGTCATCTCCATTTGTTTCAATGGCATTATATGCTTAGCATACCAAATCCGTTGATAGCTGGTTGTTGACAGCTCCGAATGTTTATCGCAGAAAAAGTGACAGCGATCAAGGGTCAATTAGGACTAGTGTAGTGGTCAACAGAAACTCCTGGTAGGGATGAAACGCAAGTTCAACCCCCGTCGAAGGCTAACAGCTTTGCATAATACTTGAAAATTTTTGGATGTACTGCTATAACAATAACACTACTAAAGTGGTAAAATGAAGAGTTCCTGTCTGGGAGTAGCTCACTCTTTGCAGTTCAGGTGAAAGCGATCTAGCACGCCTATTCCAGGTCTCCAGGAAGAATCTACTCGACCAGCATTCAACCACATTCGTGAGAAGAAAGAAAAATTCTCGATTATCAATCAGTCGTCAAAATTTAGATCACTTCCGTAGGCATTGGATGTGGGTTAACAAGCTCGCTGCAAGAAGTGCTGAGACCCGCATGATAGGTGTGAAGATAGGTTGTGTGAAAAGGAATACAAATTTATTTTACTTTTAGAAAGACCACCGACTTATTGCCGCTGAGGGTGTTCCTTGATGCTTTCTGTGATGTTTAGCAAAACATCAGCAATGTGTAATTCATTAGGGTACTCTATGGAGCAATGTGCTCTAAAAAATTGTGTATTACTAAGGCGAAAAAACGTCTGTTAGCTAACGCAATGCATAGTGCTCAAATGCAGTCCAGATATATATATATATATATATACATATACATATACATATATATATATATATATATATATATATATATATATGAACTCTGTGATTCATTTTCAACATTCATGTTGGCCACAATTTCTGTCACATAATACCAGAAAACGAACGATGTGAGTATGAATATTGAGGAGGCAGCGAAAACGAACAAGAACCTCCAAAGCCGTGATCAACCTTGTAATTGTATGATTCCCTTTATCCTGTGTTACTCAGTGTGATCTATACCACTATCAATAGAGTGATAGCGGGGGTATCCCATATAGTGCGAGAGAGAATCCGTAATTTCGACCTGTGTCAACGACTGAAGAACAGAGATGTGGCCGCATACGCCATGATGTCGTAATAAGATGGATCAGATATGATGAGTATGACGAGTCCACAGGACAGCTGCTAAGCATGAGTTGTTAGTGATTTGGTGCCAGACAATGTCAACACGGACCAGAACGATCACTGGCTTATGGTTAGACTAGTTGAAGAGATCATTTGAGGAGATTATGATGCTCAGCATGTCTCAAGAACATAACGAACTCGTTACGGTTTCACATAAGCGTAAGTACAAATGCAGGCTTTTTTGGCACCCGACTGGACGATCAGTGACGCGAGTAGAGGATGTGCATCAAAATTCAAGAAGGCACATTTAGTACAACAAATTAGTAAAGATTTTCTTTAAAGTGAACGAATAAAAACCTAGCAACCTTCTTACAGAAGAATTTTTTACAACTAAAGACGGGAATCATGGTCTTCTGACAGCATAAACATTTAACAAGGATAAACACTGGTTTCTTCTATAATAGCAGACGGAGTAGAGCTTAGAACAAGAGAAAACATGGCCCAAAAAACCTTTAATTGCTTTGTTGACACCATGAGAGTTTCCAAAGTATTGAAACTGACTACGCCCGCTGACTTAGATTTCATCACAAGGTTGCTCGGGTGACATGCCTCTCCAAATGTTGAGCTTTTTGCCAAGAAAGAAAAACTCGCAAGCTCTTCTTCAATACTTTACATAATTCCGAGAAGCACTTTTTTCCTGCAACGTCTTTGCATTTGTAAAAAATGGGCCAATAAGATAAAGTAAAAAAACTGCCTATTAAACAGCTCTGCTGTTTTTGACCAACTGAAACGTGAGTAAAACAATGTAAACGCCTCATAACACCAAGACTTCATTTGAGCACTGAAACATCAACAATGGTAGAATATGATTCCCAATCTTAGATGTTTGGGACGAAAAGAAGAGCTATGAACATGACTTACCGGAGACAATTTGCAGTCACCCACAATGATCATTTCAAAACGTAAACCGGAGCGCCTAGATCTTTTTGGTGAGGGACAGCTTCCAAGCATGGGAATAATTTCAAAACAAAGCGAACTTAAATGGAAAAAATCGGCAAGTCGGTGTCGAATGTATCAGCGAAAAGCAAAAAGAGTATCGTCATAAAGTCGTCTGAAGCTTGTTTTGTGAGACAAAAACTAGTCGCTCCTTGTGCAACCAAAGTGAATTGATTACCATAACTGACAATGTTGAGCGGATATTTGTTGAGAAGCGAGACAAAGACACCTCTGCCAAACTAAGTTTACAGTAAAGTGTCTAAGCTTTTCCATTCTCAATAGATCCAATCATTCACTATAATTTTTTGAATAAAGACCTAATCATCACCATAATTTGTAGAAAAAACAACATTATTCACTTGACAGCAACTTTTTCTTGATAACGGTTTAGCTTGCAACCATTTCTAGTTAACTGATACAGTTAATGATATATAAAGGTACCAAATACAAGAATAAAGCGTTAAGCGCTTAGTAATAATTCAGGGAAGCTCCTTTTACTCAACTCCATCGACCATCATCGCAGTGAGTAAGTGAACGTTTGGCTTAAAAATGACTTAAGGAGACCTTCCGATATATCAAATCACTAATACCGTTCGTATTGAATGTTTTTTAGGAATCACGTTCAAATTTCAATATATCTGATATTCATCACTTGAGACAAGAGACAACATGTCATGTGATCGGTTATGGGCTCTTGTACAGCCCGATACACGTGTTTCGGCCTCGGCAGCCTTGCCAGTCCGGCAGGCCCTTCGTCTTTAGCCAATCCTCTCGGGGCTCCAGTCCCCCTGCCCAGAGTAAGCTACAACGAACGATCTACACGTGTCATCAGGTGACGAGTATGCCACGGCCGAAACACGTGTACTGCGCCTGTACATCAGCCCACAGCAGACCACATGACATGTTGGCTCAACTAACAGTTATCAGATATATTGGAATTTTAGCGTGGTATTAAGACATCACTCAAAACGAACGAAATAGTATTTCAAAAATGCCAACCAAGAACAATCGAGTGTACAACATTTCCGATCTATTGATTCATTTCACTTGATGTAAATAGTTCGTCGACGCCTATTCTAAGTAGGGGAACTGGAGCACTATGAGAGGACTGGCTAAAGACAAATGGCCTGCCCGACTGACGAAGCTGCCAAGGCCGAAACATTATCGGGCTGTATAAGTGCCCATCACAGATCACATGACATGCCTCACGTCATAACTATCAGATATATTAGATCAATATTTTTGGCCTTTCCAGACAAGTTGAATACTAAATTTTATACACCGGATGGATACGGGCAAGCGCTAACTGGTTAGCTCACAGAAGTAGAGGGAACCAGTGACTCATATGATGTGCATTGGAAGGCACTTCAGACTGCTGCTCTATACAGCCCTTTTAGATAAGAAAAGAACCACTTGGAACTAAATATTGATGCCCGAAACATAATACTCAGATATTCCGGTGGTCAGAACTCTATTAGAACTCCATGCTCACGCTCTAGCGGAGTAAATTATTAGTTTCTTTATTTAGAGTGTTTAATTAAGACCACGCTCAAAATTCAATAGTTCTTTTCATTATTATTTGAGGCAACATGTCATGTGGTCTGTTAATGCGCTCTTGTACAGGCCAATGCACGTGTTTCGACCTCACAGTCTCGTCAGTCGGGCTAAACCCTTCGTCTTCTAGACTTTTAGCCAATCCTCTCTGGAGCCCCTACTCTCCCTCTTAATGAAACACTCGAAATAAAGGTATGATATCATAAAAATACCAGCTAAAGAGCAATGGAGTGTAAAACACTATATAGTCGGTGATATTTTCACTTGACTTACAGCGTAAATCGTTCGCCGTCACTTAGCTCTTTACAAGAAGAGTAGAGGCTCTCGAGAGGGTTGGCTAAAAGTCTAAAAGACAAAGGGTTCTGCCCAATGACGAGACTGTAAAGTCGAAACACGTGTGTTGGACTGCACAAGAGCCCATTAACAGACCACATGACATGTTGGCTCGAATAGTAATATGAGATATATTACAAATTACTATTGTTTTATCATACATTACCCGTTATTACATCTACTTTGAGGGTTCCATCACTACTAGCATTCGATTTCATTCCTCCCTTTGACCGACCATCAAGATCTTCGAACATTTTGCGTGCCGTTTCGGTTGCTATTTGATGACTACGTCTTCTTTGAGAACGTCATGAAAATGCTGGTCAAGTTGTTTCTTTTTGCGACTGTGCAGACAGGTAAGCTAAAGAGCTACTAAGTGGATTGTAATAAGAGAGTTTTGAGGGAAGGGTTCAAAGCAGTACTCGTTTCCTGATATATTGTATCATTAACAGCTTCGTTACATCCTTCACTATGAGCAGTGCACCGTGATTAGCACCCAAACTAAATGTACTTAGATTTCAGTTGTCTTGATTATGGACTACTAAAGGAGCGATGGAAAAATCAACTACGGCGGGCTTGCATTGAAACAACAAGAGTAAGTGGTCCAAACTAAAAACCAAGACAACAATTTCTACACGCGGAGCATCAATGACAAAATCTCATTTAGACTAATAAATTTCACTCCTAATCAAAGCTGCTGTAACGTAGTCGTTAGAAGTGCTCTCTGACACATACGTGCTTATTGGCTGGATCCTTCCAAGACCACAACTACCCAAGTTCTTCGTTCCACTTGAACCGATCATTCTCACTAGGCTGTCTGGGAGTATAGAAACACTGACTTCATACACTATTAAGCTTCGAGAAGTCATTGAACAGGCCAAATACGGGATCATTCACGTCGTTAATGGTACAACCCAAGATCTACTATTTCTACATAACTGCCAACAAAGTCGTTGTGAGGTTCAAGCAAAGGGTTAACTAGCCCAAAAGCGAAGTGTAATTTTTCCATTGCTGATACGGTGGACTTTGAAGTTTTTAAAAAACTACGCATACTAATAATATGTCTAATTATCTGCCATTGAATGACTACCAAAAGTGTAGCAGAAAGCAGTGCCCGGCGTAAAAACCGCGAAACACCAGTGTACTAAAAATAGAACACTGCGCCATCAAAGGGCTGATGGAGTCGAACAGATGGCGCATTCCTAGAGAATTGATCAACGTTAAAGATTCATCTTCATCCTTGAAATATTTGCAGCAACTCTAAACTTCGACTTGACCAGTAAAGAAAAGGCTCATAACCGTCTAGCTTATGGTCAATCATATATGGGCTTTAATAAGCTAAACGAAGCAATAAAATTTCAATGAAGCACAGATTATGATGGTTGAGCTAAAAAATGTGATTGTAATCAAGAAATCATAGAAATAAATGGATAATGGTTTCTACTGATTGAATTTTTGCCCATTTTATTTCGAGGACTTTTGTATGGCACAACTTGAAAACAACTAGTAAAGTAATCATAAACTCAATGCAGGGCTCAATGTGGATAGTGGGCTACTGACGAAGGGGACAAGACCTCTAAAACACGCGTGTATAGCCCTGGCGTACCAACCTCGTGTAAGACTTTGAACATTCTTAAAAATCTATATTGAATGTTTATTGCGAGGTTTCAAAAACAGTCGATGCCATGGATCAGTTTTGTTCTAACAACCGAGATCCATCGACTGAGAAGTGATGATGGCACAGTGTTATTGTACACTGTGCCGTCACCACATACGCCTCTTTCCTTGCTGCAATGCAGGGCTTGATGTGGCGCGTGGGCTACTGACGAGGGGGCGAGACCTCCGAAACAAGCGTGTTCAGCCCTAGCGTACTCAGGTGAGGTTTTAAACATTTTTAAAAATTTATATTGAATTATAAACTAATCGGGTTGGAGTCAATGCTGTTGTTCGGCAAAAATGTAGAGAGAATCAAAAAAGAACTGTAGTGGTAAGCATGTGACATGGTGAAAAAAGTAGAGCTTGTGGTTAATAGTTCGATCCGGATCAATCAAATCCTTCAAACGGTCGAGAACAATTTCTACTATATAACCTCGTTTGGGAAAAAAATTGGAAACATTCTATGATTTGTCCACTCGTAAATAGCTCTAGGAATGGGCCAACAATTAATGCACTGCTTGATAATAATATGAACGAAACGCTGATAAGAATGATCAGCGCCAACAGTTTAATCATTTGTCAATTGAATTTGTAAAGGCACAGAAAAAAATGAAACCTAGATAGACGATAGAAAATGACGATAAACTTTCCACTTAACTGAAGTCATAGGCCGAAAACGGGAAAATGGAACAATTGCGTTTGTTTACCCTATGCCACCAAAATAGGATCTTCATACTTGATTATTATCAATAGATTTTTAACATGCCATTAAGGGTATTGAAATTATAGATATAGACTTATCGAAGATTTTTGCTTTTTACCAAAAATCTCATTATATCTCCGCGCCTAAATATACCTAAGACACGCAATTGTGAATTTTCGCCGAAACTGCTCACGTTTCCTTGTAAAATATCCTGAGCTCTTAACGTTCTGACCTGCATCGTTGGCGTCCAATTTCGTTCTTCTGAAGTATCGTCTTCAGATATGCCAAACGTAGTCTCACGTGGTCGACGACGAAGAGAAGGTGCTGACGATTCGCTGAAAATGATAGATTAAGAGAGACTCATGGGGTCGCATGTGAAAATTGGCTACCCGTTCAATATCAAGATTCAACAAGTTCTTTCGTGCTTCAAATGTCGACGAGAATAAATAAAAGACAATTTGGAACAGCGAACCATCTGTCCAACGCAGTTATCTTTCAATGATAAACGAAATGTTTTCAACATTAGTTTGGGCTTACCCCATGTGAAAGGAAAAGCCTCAAAAAGATGTTCTTTCGTACCAAGCTTGAGAATTTCGACTAACACGATTTTTCCCTTTTTTTACAGGAAATCTAATGCCCTCTGATTCTTAGAAGTTACTAGATCTTTTAGTTGCTTTTTGATCAAAATCAAAAAGAAGACAAATCGTATGCACAAAGTAAACGACAAAAAAGCTGGGAAGAAAACATCAAATGACAAAGAAGAGAAAAGAGGAAAATTCATTCTTCACTTAGTTTTAGTTCCTTGTAAACGTATGAATCAACTCTTCAAATTGTCAAATCTTCCGCTTCAGTGTGCGTGACACAAACTTGAGAAGCCTTCAGATTCAATCAAATATAAGCAGCAAGTATAAGCATAAACGAGGAGACTCTCTATGCTCTATATTAACATTAGAATTAGCGAGCTGACGCAGAAGTGCCCAATTCCAGATTGCTGACGTGAGAGGAAAACTGGCCTACCGTGAACAAACACACTGGGGCTGGACGACCATCGGAATGAGGAGGACACGAAGAAGGACGAGACGTGAACGACGACGATCAGAAGTGAGAACAGTGACCAGAAAAGAACACAAAATAATGATTCACTGGAGAATGACAGCTCAGACAGTGGGAATAGGATAAACTTGGACGAAGTTATGAACCAGCTTTGATACTGAAACACAAAACAAAAAGTGCTCGTCCTTCTTTTTATTGATATTGTTCTTACTAGTATGCATTTATTTTTTTATGATACTTCAACAATTTCTACAGTGATGTATCTATTGATATTCGCCAGCCATTCACTTCATTAGCTCAATTATCAAAGAAAATACATATCTTATCAACAAGGCACAAAATCCAGTGATCATTACCAATTTTTGATAATATCAAAGGTGGAAAGTGTGAAGGAAGGTTGAAGTACTCTTTCAGAGGACTTCAGAAAAAGACTTCAGAAAAATTCTGAGACAATTTTTGAGATATATTTCTACTTTGTATTTCATTCTTTTTATCACGATTTTCTAGATAGTAGCCCTGTACACTAATTGCAACCGCTTTCTCAAAAAAGGCCTCCTAGTTACCGTTTATTTCATTGATATAAAAAAGGCCTTTTATGAAAACACTCGCTCGACACCAAAAATCATATAGACAAATTGAACAGTGTTGGAGAAACTTCGCCTCCAATTGTTACACTCTATGCCTCTCAGGCGCTGACAGCGGAAAGAAATTAGGAGTAAGAAAAAAAGCAGATATTATGAAATCTCGGCGGTAGAGTGAATGCTGAACGTCAGTAAGCATCGTTCAAATTCCCCAATTTTGCAAATTGTTATGAACTTAGTCGAGTGCAACTGTTGTTAACAATGAAAAGCGCCAAATGGTGCTGACAAATGCCGTTCTCGTCGATCTGACTACAGAAAGAAGAACGTTAAGTAAAAATATCATTACAATAAAACCTGGCCACAAAAGCGAGAAAGATTTTTTTCCACGAAGAGAAAAGAAAAAATGAAGTTGAAGTATATTCCTAAGAGAATTGAGTGGTGAGCGAAAACACGGCCTCAGGCGGGAATCGAACCCGGTAATCGCATCGAAATTGGGTTTATAAAGCGAAATCGCATACCCGACCTAACCTGTTGAAGTTTGGTGGCTGATAGCTAACATAGAGATGTTGAAGAATGAGTGGTGGCGCAAATGTGCCTCGTTGGTGTAGTGGTAGAGCACACGATCCCGGTATGGATGAAACGCGGGTTCGAAACCCGCATGCGGCCGTGTTTTTTGCTCACCACTCAATTCTCTTAGGAATATATGGATGATCATAACACTGCGAAAAATGCAGTAAAATATTAGAAATTTCGAAGTTGAAGTAATTAATGATTTAGGAGGAAAACCTTGCTGGTGTTAGCTCATTTTTTCTATATACTCGAATGTTTGCGAAGATTTGTGTGACTTGACTAGTCATCGCGGCGATGCTGTAACTTACGGCAACTTTATTTGAACCACAAGTCAAACAGGATCAAAGAATGAATAAATTGTGTAAAAAAGACAAGGGACGGATGAATTTATGAAAAAAGTCGTGAATTGAATCACTCGCGAGCGATTTTCAATCATTCCAGTTCCAACTTTTACCGCAAAACCAGTAATCTTCAGTGTTCAGTTGACAAGGTTAATCATTTTAACATGTTTTTAGAGTACATTGGAGCTTCAAACATATGGTATTTTACCAGCAATAGCTCAATTACATAGAAAGATAAAGTGACGGAATGTTCACTATCAATCATTCCACAATAATAATTACGCTTTTATTTAGCGGATGTGGCTGGATGCGTTTGACCTCTAGAACGCCTTGCGAAAGACAATCAATCTATCAGGACAATACTTCGCGTCCTTCCACACCGTTGTATTAGCAATTGTTTGTCATCCGATAAAGGGACGTCTTGGTTAGGCCCTGGGAACAGATTGTTGCAATGTCTATATGAGGCACCTCTAACTACTAAAATGCATGCCTATAGTTTAAGTGTAAAACTTTGAATTTATTAGTTCAACTATATAACTTCAACCCTTTCACAGCATTGCGTATACATTAT
This sequence comes from Parelaphostrongylus tenuis, assembly GCA_019055375.1. Classification (NCBI taxonomy): domain Eukaryota; kingdom Metazoa; phylum Nematoda; class Chromadorea; order Rhabditida; family Metastrongylidae; genus Parelaphostrongylus; species Parelaphostrongylus tenuis. The sequence goes on along the minus strand of JAHQIW010000221.1, from coordinate 197,008 downwards.
TATATATACGGGCTTTTGAAGTGGCTTTTCAAAACTAAATGCTTCGAGACTTTCAAGTTCTTTTTTTCTAAGTTTATTTCTGGTTTTGTAAAGCGAATAGTAGAAAGACAATTTTAGGAAAATAGTTTGCTGCGTCAAAACTTATCACTGACTAATAGATTATTAAGGCGATGTCTGCCTACGCTGCAACAGGTTCGTCGTGAAAAGGTTGAACTGAATATAAGTCACCAACTAAAAGTAATAGTAAAACTTTCTCGGAGAAAGAGTAATGACATGACGAGCGCGACTAGTGTGATGATTAGCCGCGACTCGGAAGGAATGAAATTCGAGTTCGAATCCCGTCCGACGTTTGAATTTGTATTTCGTTCAACATTATTGGATATATATTTGTGATATCATGTCATCGCTAAAGGTAGTTAAGAAAAACAAATCTAAGTGGTGATAAAACTCTGCTTGTTCTTAATTAATCGAATGCTCTTGTTTGGACTTTTTTTGAGAAATGTTGAAAGGATCGAAAGGCACGTAATTTATGAAATGACGCAATTCCGTTGCCTTTCTTGGGAGTTGATTCACTGCAGTCAACCAACCATGTAATTTTTATTATTACCGGTCTCTACTGTTTGTAAACAAGTGAAGAAATCGAAAAGAAAAATCAATGTCAGCGTTTTATCACTGAAAAAAGACTCTATGGAGAAGTGTAATAATGTGACAGTCAAAACAAAGTGTGAAGAGTTGAGGTAGAAATTCAAATCAATGAAGAAAAATAGAAATTAATATGCAAAAAGCAAAGTAATTCAGTGTTGATATGCCATATTATTAACCAGAATGAGAATTTTTACAGAATCTTTAAGAGGGGAGGAATCGTCAACGAAAACGCGATTAGAAATTCAATTAAATGATGTTTTCGGGAGCTAAGCATTTTAAGGAGGCGGTATTTCTAGAAAAAGAGGATGGTAAGGATTTTTAGGGGAGGTTTCCGATTTTGAAAGCGTAAGTAAAGCATAAGAATATCGAGATTAGAAAGCTGTCAAATTTCTTCTGAATAAATCAGTGAAAGGGATTTGGCCTGTCCTCCATCCGGTGGGCGAGACGACTGGCTGGCGTCGTGGGGAAATTCTGGTCGCTATGGAGCGATTTCGACTGTGATTGCGTGTAGTGAGAAATTTGAGAACGATTCGGCTCGCTCATGATGAGATTTCAGAGAAAATCGTACTTAGCAGGCACTCAGCACCTCAGAGTATAAAGAGAAGGCGGATTGTGAACGAGTAGTAGAATTGACACAGAAATCTCCACGGATAACAATTTCGAAATTCAGCATGATCATAAAGTGAGAATGAGCAATTCAAAAATTCAAATAAATGAGATAAATAAAAATTCAAGTGCATTTTCTCAAAAAGTTTAGGGAAAATTCGGTCGAATCAGCAGAATAACAGTGAATTGAGAATAGCCGGATGCTACAGGAGAAGTGTAAACAAGACGTATAAGTGTTATTTGAGTAAATAAGTGAGAAAAAGAAAAAATAAGTTTCTTTGGCCACATTTCGATACAAAACATATTTTCGAAGATTACGACTCGGAATGGTTGATGCTTATGGTTGAGTTGTGACAGGAAAAGAGGCCGAGTATTTGTCTGGCGAACGCGGAGTTGGGCATGTGACTGCCACCCTGTCATATGGATGCAATGAAGCATTACTTCGTAAAAAGATAATGCCTATATTTAGATAGAATACACGTCGTCATAATTATAGATTAGCATGTTACAAGTAATAGCCCGGAAGAAAAGGACAAGTGCACTTAATCTTAGAAAAAAAAAAGATCTACGATTAAGCGATTGAAATGGACTGAGAAGGAAAATGAAGCTGAAGCTGAAATGACTATAAATAGACTCTATAACTTAACAGAATTTCCAGAGACCTTTCCAAAAAACCCACGCATTGAACCCAGTGACAGGGCAAATGTATTATCTTTATGTACCGGCAACTATATATAGTCAAGGTGTCATTTTCACAGATAAGTTGTAAATTGATGACCGAAGTTGTCTAATTGAGCTCCAACATAGTTTTCAAAGTGTTTTAGACGAATTCAATTAAAAATTTTGTAGGGTTATAAGGAAAAAATGGTTGGAAAGCTTTAGAGCTGGCTAAATAGCAAAATAACTTTGCACACTACAGCGTAAAAAAAGCTCTAATGTGGAGAGATAACTAATTGATGCTCGATAGAAATCTTTTCAATGTTTGACCAGTAGACTGGGGTGGAGAAGAGGGCAAAAGCCGGTAGAAAAGACAATGACAAACACTTAGTGCAACACATTATGAGGTTTTGCTCAATAGTTGTGGTGATGGTTCAATGATTGGATATGTAGTGAAGACAAAACAGATTGTACTCAACGAGGTTAGCAATGAAGTTATTGGTAGCAGTTTAATAGGTATACTGTAAGAACATATAAACTCTGAACGTCTACAAAAAAATTCATTGTCGTTCTCATGTTCTATTACAGTAACTATAGACGTGGTTTGGAACAGTTCAAGCCATCTCTCAATGGAAACCCTGTAGATCACTATGCCACAGTGTTTGCAGAAATGTGAAAACAAGGAAACGTAATGTTGTTTATAATTGAAAGTTAAACAACAAATTCTGAAAATATCTAGGTTAACAAGGAAAGGAAGAAAAAAGTTATGATAGAATGAACGAAACTTTTTCATTGTGGTTGTCTCAACGGAATATCTTTGGATATCGAAGACTTCGACGATTACCAGGTGTAAAGTGAAGAGAATGAAAACAAGGAAGTGAACAATGGTTCACAAAACAAAAGTGAGCTGTACGATATGATAAACACAAAAGTGGGGATAGTTGGACGATTTGTCGCATTACCAGATTAAATCCCTCGGGATTAGGGCAAATCTTTAGACCATATTTAGCGGATGAGCTCGAAGAAGAGTTCCGGATAACTAAACTGGTTCATACGGCTTGAAATCACTTCCAGAAAAGTGAGCTTGAATAAAAAAATACGCAGTTTGAAGATTTTTCCAAGCACACACCATGGAATTCGAAAACGAAAATTACGAACTTCTTCATAAGTTCACCGAACCAGTACAAATGAATGTCTTTTTAAGCTACTCAGTGTTGTGACTATGAAATTAGGTAAAAGGACCTAAAGCTTTCCGGTGATAAAGTCCTACATCAATGAAATAATTAGTTCTCTGAAAGGTTTCAATGCTTAGATACTATAACAAGAAAAGATCCAATGAATTTTTTGGTAAGCAAATAAATGGTATGTATTATGAGAAGGATTAATAACATAAATATCTGCTTTCAATAAACAGAACAGTTAAAATTTTATTTTGAAAGTGCATTCACAAAAAATCACATCATTTCAGTTATTTCTCCGCTATGACGAAAAGCACCATAAATCAAAAATTATGATCAATTCAGATGATAAATTAATAAATAATAAATCACAGGGAGACAAAGCAAGAACGCTTCTCTTTTTGGAAACACCTGGGGTTTTTGTTTGGGAACATTCGCCTACCCTTCCCACCAACGCCTACCGTCTGGGAACGTCTGATTGTTTTAACATCGGGATTTCATGTCCGTACAACTTAGTATTACTTATGACATCAAGAGACCATTAAGTCGTTTCACCCACTTGAACAACCACTCATCGATAACTGATATGGATTTGGACGTGAACAATGAGGTTCATAGCCAACAGAACAAACTCAGTGAGCATTCACATAGTGCTATGGCTTCCTTGCAGTCCACTTAATGGATAAAATACTCTTCAGTAAATCAGAAAAGGTGCATTAGGCTCGTTTTCCAAACTTTGAATCTATAACAACCGTTCTCATCACCAGCCAAAAACTTTTTCCAACTTTGTTGCACTATAATTATTCTGAAACAAACGCTATAAGTGAAATGTTTTGAAGTCAAAAGCTTTCAGCGCGATAAAGTCCACGACTTGAGTTGATGACTTGATAGAGAAGAAGCACATGTGTACTTTAAATGTATAGTAATGAAAATATTAATGGTAATCACAGATGCCTTTGTTAAAGGCACTAAAGATCAGAACCAAACTTGTTTCTCACTTCAAAAGGCGTCGAATTAATTTTGTGTAACATTTGGCGACCTTTGAAAGTTCCTCTAACATTCGCTAAGGTATGCTGTAATGCATTCAAGTTGCCCCTGCCCGATAAGATTCCCGAAGACAGAATTGAAGAGTACTATCTGTTATTTCAATAGATTTGTCAGAATTATTATTACACTTATTATTTATTTGTTTACACGACCCGTTAGATTTTACTGTGTGGATCCCACTGCTTTTTAGCATTTCATTCTTTTTTCATATTGCTCTTGAACGACGTAAATTACAGATGGAGTATGTCTCTTTGCAAACTCGAGTATGGCCTGGCCATGGTGTTCTATTTGGCGTTCGTTGTTGAGTGCCGAAGAGCTCTGGAGGTGCGGATTAGCTTCGCGCCTTGCCGCAACAAGCATCATAGCCATTTGGTCGTGGTCCCTGAATTTTTTAGAAGTCGGGAAAAATTTACAATCGGGAAAAGTTTCAGGACAACGAATCTCCTCTTCGTAACTCTTCAAACGAACAAAGAATTTCTTGCAAGCTAGTGAAAATAAATCTTTTTAGAGTTGTTTTTTTCTACACGGCCCGTCAGCGCTGCTGCGCTGCTGGGGCCGTCATTTACGCTCCAAATCCGAGCTTTTATCGTATTTGATTCCATCATCATAAACTCGATTGCTAAATCAGAAGTAAGTACTCTTTTCTTTATGTCGTTAAATGCTGTAGAGGCTAATCTTCTTGAATCTGGAAGGTAGCCGAGTTAAAGTAATCTCAGCTGACTGATTGCAAGAGAGTGTCGAAGGAGGGAGCGAACGGAGCGCTCAAGGTGCTTATTTTCATTTGATTACGCTATAACGACTAGTATGCTATAAATAATACATTACAACATCTTTTAAGTTGCTGTGAAAAGATCCTTGAGAAGATGATAGGAAGTCAAAAATAACAGGAAAACTCACCTTGATGAACCGTGTTGCTCGCAGCCTTATGAGAAAGAAGCATTGTGTTCATGCTCCTTATCATAAGTTCATTATCATTATCACTATCATTTATGTATAGCTTATGCATTCCTCTTATGAGAACGCTATTCTTGTCGCTATTAGAAAAAAATTGGAGTTTCGAAGATTAGAAATTTAGATAAATTAGTTGACATATATGCAACCTAATACATAGTTGTCAGTGCATGCATGGAAGGACTGGAGCATTTGAATCGAAATCAATGCGCAGCAGGTGTGAGTACGAAGTACAGATATTCCGTAGAAGTACTTATAATTAGGCGGTGTCGCATGCTTGGACAAAAATAGCAAATTACTATCCTTAAAGCTATTTTCGTGGAAATCTAAACGTAATATAACCATTAAAATTATGTTTCTGAATTCCGTTCGCTAGGAAAAAATTCTCTCTAGATATAGACATAGCCAAGTTGCTATTGTAGCTCTCATCTGAAACAGCGATAATCAGAAATGCGAAAAATCTGGAATGGTAATAGTACTTTTTCACACTTTATGATCTCATAAGGAAAGAATTTTCAGCGTCAAAAACGTATTAAGTCTGCTGAACAACAGGAAACCAGGAAAAAAACTATAGAATATTTTCATGATATTTGTGGAAAAATCCGCATTTTCAATGCCTGCTGTATGTGTATAAATATTGTGATGGATAGAGAGACTGAGAAGGGATGATAAGGAGGAAGAGGAAGAAAAAGGAAGAGACAGTGGGACACGGAGAGTGAGGAATAGCACGGCAGAGAAAGAGATGAAGATCGTGCTCATTTTTGTTTCAAAAAGAAACTCGTCCCTTCTCATTACTAAAAATGACACAAAAATGAAAATCTAAGCGAACCGGTAGTCGGACATTGAAGAACTTTCCCGATGTATGTGATAGAAAAGAGGTGCTTTTCTCCTTTCAATTTGGTATGACTTATTTCCCATGACGCGATATGTGTTTCGTCTATGCTCAGAGCAATTGTTCAATCACTTGCCAGTAGGAGAACTTAGAACGAAATGATCAACAACCAGCAGCTGTTCTCAAAAGTAATGTTTCCTGAAGAGGAGCATGAAGCTGTTAAGCTTTATGTTTATATACTGATTTCTTTGTTACTTACTATTGAATTTTCTGTACTCGGTATTACCTATCCTGAGGCAAAGTTCAAGTATCTCAGCGCATGCAACACTGAAGACTTTTCAGAGAAATTCCAAAAAACCCAAAAATGATAAGAAAGGGAGGAGTGCCAGTTTATTACGCGTGATATTGCACCTTAACTCTATAAATCTTTGGAAACTGATCTTTAGAATTGAATTGCTTTTAGACGTGAAGAACACAAGGGTGACCTTACTTCATATAAAGGGTTTAACGATGGTTTTTTCAATAGGTAAGTATATGGGATATTTTTAGAGAAAGAATTTTTCGATAGAACTAGGAAATATTAATTGGATAACAAAATACATTAAAGAATACTACGTTTAAGCACTGAAGACGGCGGAATCGACGAAACGTCACATCGTTTTGGAGGAGAGATGCTAAACTCGCGCTAGCTTTTGAATATTATTAGTTATTCATGTCGAAGTGGAGCGCGGGTGGAGCACTGGTTAGAGGTACCCTGCGACACATATGTGGTCAACGGTTTGAACACTATGCCTAAGGTTCATCAAGTCTTCGATGCGGTCGAGGAGATGGTGTTAGACTTGTCAGCAAGATAGCAGCCTTGATTTGAAAAGTCGGCAGCCACCATAAGTTATTGTTAAGGCCTAATATGCATTCAGTCATCTCAAATCTGCTTGATGAACTCTAATCCATGTCACATTTGTCAGAGACTGAACAACACCGAAAACATAAAAACTTTCTAGAGCTCCTTTTGCCGAGATAGAAAGAAAGTAAGTTTTTCGAAATTTGGTAGGGTGAAAACGAAAGCATGAAAGGTGTGGTAGCAATACCTCAATAAAGAAAGATTTTTTTAAAAAACATCGCAGACGGACAAGTATAAATTTAGGTGGTATTTCGCCTAATTCTTATGCTTTTCTATCGTTATAACGTTATAATACTCAAAGTTTCATTATAAATTGAAAGAAATATTCGTTGACAGAAACTTTGTTAGAATGCATAGGAAAGTCGAGCGCCTCTGAGAACTTCAAAGGAGCCTGTACTCTCATTTCTCCGAGGTTGGCAAATCGGTACCAGACTTGTTCAGAAGGACAACAGCAGTACTTTTTACTTGGGTAGGCATCACTAATCTATTAGGCTAGATATGCTTTCCCACTTATATGATGTTACAACTGAAGTTAAAGACCCTAAGGAGTTGATCGATGCCGGATGGTTTATTACATGTAGCTTCACGAAAAATTTTTGAAATCAGATTGATAGAAGGGGGACATTCTAGAATTCCATGATCTCACGATTAAAGTACTTTTCTTATTCACTCAATTCTGAACAAGATGACGAACTGTGTGGTCGATGATCAAGTTTGACGAGAAGCAAAAGACAACCAAGTTTTAAGGCAAAAGTACAAACGTAAAATATAATAACCGATATCAAAATGTTGCTACGGATTTTATTTATCGCTTTCTAGCCATATATTCAACAATGTAAGCATAACTCACGTAATATACCATTGATTGCAAATCTACAGAGGAGGCCTAGACACTAAGAAAATTTTTAGAGCAAAAATATGTAAAACCACGTCAAAAAGCCGAAACTTTTGGAATGGTATTTGTGTCATTTAAGATAAGAAATTTAAGCAAAATGAATTTGTATGGATCAATCAATATCTTACAATATCTCAAATAATCACTAAAGAGCTCTAACTCCTTATTGCACACATAAAAATTCGGAAATTTTATAAATGAGGATCTTTGTAAAAGTAACTCACCGTTTTCTGTTTGATATTATGGGAGGTTTGGTGGTGGAGCGTTGAACAGTACCGTATTGCTCAGATACCCAGTGTCCTACAGCGAATTTGAGCATCGTGCACAGCAATACTCACAGAAACTGAGTATATGAGTAACAGCTGATCGGATTCCTGGTTGTAAAACGTACGTCGCCACTGGTATAGTTGACGAACGAATGGCTCTGATAAGACTTGAAGAAACACTCGTGGTAGGGCGTGGCAACACAACCAAGCTTCATTCAGTCGGAATCATATGAAGCCATGTCACATATTTCCAAAGAAATGGAAAAAATGAGGAGTTTAAAACGTGATTGTAAGCGAACAATTTGTACTGAGAGAACAAAGTGCTTGTTATATCTTTCACATTCGTCATTTCATGGCTGGAGGCTGCTACAGTGGTTAGGAGCAGCTGTTCAGCGTGTTCAGTTCCAAAACCTTATAGTAAAGACAGAAATCGCAACGCAAAAAAAATTATTAATAATCGGTTTCTCGAAATCTAAAATCAATACAGATGCTATCAATTATTGAAATAAATGCTCCCTTTATTCTCAGTCTCAGTTTTGCTTAATTCCTATGACTAGATCTTCATTGAAACCTCTACTTTCAAAATTTTCCTAGATTTCATTTACTACAAAAAGATAGACCTAACTCGAACACCTTCATACTTCTGATCTTGAGAGAATCTTCTGCTTCAGTTGAATAGACTAAAAAAGGACCACCGTTTTGAAAGGTGCCAGCCATAGTCTAAATCAATAGACAGGTCCTTCATTAAAGCCACATTCTCAGGTAACGCTACCAATGGATTACCTTACCAACGCCTCCCAAATAATTGAATGTGTGCATACATAGAAATTCAAACTCCAAAAAAAAAGTAGAAATTCGCTGAGTTTCTTCTTTATATGCCTCATCACCAATAAATTACAAGTAATTGTTTTCAATAAGTCTTCTCAGGCGCTTGCACGAAAAATCATCGCGTTCCATGTAGAGATAGAGGATTTCGTAAATCAATGTCATTTGTCTCTCCTCGTCTACATTTCCGCCTTTCTCCTCACCCAACATAGCTAGTGGCATTTTAGTCTTCTAAGGGCAAGAAGCATCGTCATAGAACATGGAAACTTAAAAATAAATTGTCGAATACGTATATGTGAAACAATCAAATTGAGAAATTAATAAGCTAAAAAAAACTAAAGAGCTTCATAAAGAGCAAAATTGGGTGAAAATACTATTATCTAAGATTTTGACCATGACTTCTGCCCACTTTCTGAATCATACTTGAACTGAGAACTCCCTCCCCTAAACCAATCGAATGACTCAGCCAACCGCTGATATTGTTACCTGAGTGAGACTAATCTTAGCTTCAACTTAAGTAAGACTAACTCCAGCTACAAATTTACTTATAGGACCTGTAATCCCATCGAAGTAACTCATGTGGGGTAACAGTAAAGCCTCCATTCATCTCCGTCAGGCACCATTGCTGTCCAATGGATCTCGCTTGCTTAAGAGATAAGAAGAGCGTCACATTTTTTGTTTGAAGCTACTTATGTTCACATTCGAACAGGGAGCACTTATTGTTAGCTTTAGCATGTGCTCTGAGCGTATACAAAGTTTCCTCGCTTGTTTGTTGTTCACCACCCATTATCACAATTCACTGTGTGGATTCCACTACTTCTTGCATTTGATTTGTTTCCTCGCACTCTTCCTACACAATGGGCCTCGCATATTTCACGGTTAGCTTCGGCTGCTGGTTGAAAATTTCATTTTTTATGGATGTCGTAGAGTGCTGGTCAAGACGAATGTCGTTGCAATCTCGAAGAAAACCGAGCTAATGCGCTCCTAGGCGTTTAGTTGAATGATATCAAGAGAGTGTTGAGAGAGAGGATCAAACCAGAAAATAGTTTATCACCTCGCTAACTGATGGACTACATCACTAAAAATTGTGCTACCTAGCTTTCATTGGACTAGATCATTGCTGGAAATCCTAGGATGTTGAAAATGTGCTAAAATTTGTAGCAAGTGTTGAACGAAAATTTCTTAGAGCTTTTTTTTGCTCAAAAGTGCATTTCATGGTCTGGGCAGATTCACTTTTGTGTATAATGTTGCACTGAAACTCAGAATCTCTTGGCAGGGAATTTATCTGTGGAACAGACTAATATATGGAACAATTCGAGAAAAAAGTACCTTAGGGACATTATAGTGCCCGTAGGTAGAGTAAATACGGATTTTTGAAACCCTTATAAGCTCTTTAAACCCTTCTCCGCATTGTAAGCCAAAGAATAGGACGGCAATCTTAAGAAATTAGTTCGCCGTGTCTTATTCTTTTCTGATTACAGACTGAATTTGATCGACAGTGTGTTTGGTGATCTGTTTGGTGTGAGCACTTTTTCTCAATAAAAAATATATATACCGAAAATGGTTAATCTTCAGAAAAAGGAAAGATTCTCATCAGGAAGACAAAACTGAAGAAATATAAGAACTGATCCAAAGATTGAACTCGTTGAAAACTGTAATAGTAAAAACATTGCTAGGTGAAACTGTCAACAACTAAGAATTTGAGGAAGAAAACTGATCAAACCTCTTACGTATCACTGCAAGTGTGTCTCATAAAATGCGCATGGATATAATGCGATTATAGCTAACTTCCCATATAAGCAGAAAACAGCAAAGAAAGAAAGGGAATTTTGCAGAGCATTTGGGTGAGATGAGATGCAAGAATGAGATAGCGGATCGCAGCGTATAGACGAAAAATTGTATAGAAGCGATGAAAGAATGCATTAAGTCGTGCCGGCTATGGTACCATCCTTCGTAGAATACAAATAAGTCATGCAATCTTTTTATTCATAAACAGGTGAATGGAGTTTCTGAATACGTGAAATGGTCAAACTCAGAACACGAACTTGTAACATCCATTTATTCGAGCAAAGTTACAGAATGAATACGGCAACTACATGAAAGAAAAGTGTAGTGAAGAAGTGGCTGACGCCCACGTTTTAGAACGGACAGAGAAGAAGGTTGATTATTTAAAATTTGAATATTTATGAGGCCGTTCTAACCTATTGTGGACCCAGGGTTCATGGTTACCGAGCTGCGATGTACGGAATCACTATCATCCTGCGACAAAGCTAAGAAACGACATTCGAAGGATCTTCGTCCGCTAACCAAGCTATGAAATTTGCTTAACTATACCAGACAAAAACATGATAACTGTTCATGAATACTCACTAAAATCACATTAAATTAACACTCGCTAATATCATTAGAGCAGTAAAAACGCAAAAACACTGATTGAACTCCTGGAAAGTGTGCTTGCTGGAAAGCCCTACCATGAAACTGGGCTCATGTTCGAATACTAATTAATCACATCTTCTCTGTTGATTAAGTCACTTTCATGAAGTTGTTAATAACAATTTATTCGCTTAACGTTTCGTGATGTTTCGTCTTCTCCAGAGTTAAAATACTCTATAAGCATATTTTCGTTTCAGGTTAGAAAAAGTGCTCTCAAAATTCCTGCGTTATTCCAATGTATTATATGATGTCTTTTCCGAACATTTATCGTTGAAATCAATTATTTAGTCTTTATTAGTGTTGGGTGATATGCAAGAGTTTGAACCTCGGGCGGAAGTGGGACCCGTATATCACCTCTTCGCGGGTGTCTGCAGAAAGAGTGGTCGCAGGACAACAGACCCGATAGCGCAGTGGTCAGCACGAAACCCTCAGAAACGGTATACAAGTCCAACTTCTGCCCGAAGTTCAGTCAATCATTTAATCCTCCTCTTTTATAATTATTCCATCTGTCATGTTGTCTCAAAGCGGCCGATCAACTCTCAACAAGAGTTGTATCTTAAAGCATCAAAACTTCCCCTTATTCCACTAAGGACAACTACATTGTAGTGATGACTTGGGGCTCTTAAATATTGTTATTTAACGCTTCCAAGTGTTCTAGAAAACTACGCAACATATAATAGATTCAAATTATCAGTGACCAGAAAATAGATCCTGAAGTCGCAGCGGAATCCACATAGGAACTAGAGCATTTCCGTGATTGACGGTTGTAAGATAACAGATCGCCAGTATCTAAGTAGCATCGTCTACAGTCTACTGGAGAATGTCACTCGGACGGGCAGCTGTCCATGAACTTTCCAGGTATCATGGTTTACTCAACCATGATGCAAATCTACAGTGAACGATCTAAACTAATAAGTTCTCTATTCAAACAATTCTAACAGAAGCGAATGATTTCAGCGGTTCTACTGTCACAGAACTTCTAGAACAGATTTAAGTCGTGAAAGTGTGGTGTTGTGGCATCAGATGTGAGGAATCTCAAGCAACAGTTGGTCATGGAAATGATTAAAATAGCGACTTGTTCGGAAAAAACACGACTATTTTCTCGCATTATATAACATATTATGCATGAATTTAACAACGGCAGCCAATACAAATTCGCCCTGGAGAGTGACAAGAGTGATTCAATTGATGAACGTATCACGACTTTTACATATCTTAGAGAGATCTACCGCCCACCCATGTAGTTATGGAGCATGTGTTAAGCATGAGGCCAGCTATTGAATCATCGATCACGGATATCATAACTTTTCACTACAAACCGACAGAGAGCCGAGAAAGCTACTAGTGATGAGTTGTTATGAGACAATAAAAGGTATTAATACTTTTCAAATTGACGTTGAATCTTGACCTTATTTGAATGAAAGTTATCGAGTAGATAAAGGATGTGAAAATGATGCAGAAAACTTGAATTTCAATTACATACAAAAGAAATGCCACCAAGTATCAATTGATTATAAAAAGAAAAGCACTAGCCAATTTTGAAGAAATAAAAGATAGCATATACATATTTGCCTGTCATTACAAGAAAATAGTTTCCAATAAGAAGTGAAACTTCATTGTTATCTAATGGGAAAGCATGGGGTTCTTAACAGCAAGTTTAGTTGGAAACAACAGAATATTCGGTCGCGTTCCAGCAGTCTCGTCTTTACACTCTAAAAACTTCAAATTGATATTATTTGTGCTTCCAAAGTCATCAGTTCTTCGCAGTCAAACAAAAAAAAAACATTGCTTGCGTGTTTCAAAGTGATTGATTGACTGTTTTGGAACGAGTAGATGCCAGTTTGGTATTGTCAAAAAATCTTTCTCCATTCTTAACTAAAATTGCGGAGAAAATTATAAGTTTTCTTTTTGGAGGGCTTCAAAAGTGAGAGAGAGAGAGAGAGAGAGAGAGAGAGAGAGGGGGGGGGGGAGAGAAAGAGAAAGAGAAAGAGAAGAGAAGGGAGACGGAGAAAGAGAGAAAAGAGAGAGAGGAATGAACAGAACCATTAAAAGGAATTATGAATTACATCGCCTAGTTTTGTACTAGCTATGGTTTCAATCGCTGTAACAAAAAACACATGAAAACATGGTGATGACGATTGAAAGATATATACATCTATATATATATATATATAGTATATATATATATGTATATATATATATGTATATATATGATATATTACTAAAGAAATAGAAAATAGAGGGGGAATGTGAAAAAGTGAGCGGAAAATAAAGTGAAGAGAAAACGAAAAAAGAGGATGAAAGATAGAGGAGAGATAGAAAGAGAGAAGAAATAGAGCGGCGGATACTGGTTGAACTTTAATGTTGTCAAAGTCTTTACGGAGCAAAAACGTTACCCAGATTTCAGCGCATTTTGAACGTCTAAATAATTGCTTTGTTTGGGTTAGGAAATTGCACGAAAATCAAAGAAAATTAGGAAGAACAACACTGGGGATAGAAACAATCGCGAGGTGATTTTTGATAAAAGAATTCGCCCAACTGAATAATGCCGTCAGATTCAAAGTGTCAGTCATGTTGAAAAACTTTCAAGAAAGTCCTTCTACCCAGAGTTGTTCAATGAACTCAGATAGTTGTAATTTTTAGCACATAATCTCTCCAGATGGTGTGGCGCATTGATTACAGGTATCCTTTAACACACACGATGTCGTTGGTTTGATCCTTCGTTCGAGGTTGGTAAATCTTTTCTCTTTCCAAATTAGTACCAGAGTCGTCTTGTAGGATAAAAACACGACTTGATACATCGGCAGGCCACCACAAGTCATTGTGAAGGCTAGATATATTCAATAAGCTGTAATGACGCTTAATGAATACGAGTGCTTGAGGCATCCCTCAGGGATTGATCAACACAGACAGCTTGAAAGCTTTGAGAGCTTTTGATATCTTGAGTGTCTCCTTCTGGATGTTATACATCATTTGTTTGAAGGTTTTTTCGAAATCAGAAGTGAGAGTAGAGGATTCCAAATGGTGTACGATGACTTTAAGCAATTGTTGATTGCGCTGCAGCATAATTTCTGAATATTTAACTGAAGGAGGTGGAAAAGTCAAGACTTTGATCGATATCCAACTAAATCCACTCAAATTTGCTAAATTGATGAAGCTTGGAGTAGCCACAACCACAAGCTCGGAAAGATAGTCCTGAGCTACTGCATAGAACACAAGAAACTACAAAATCGAGATGAATATTTCAACAGAAAAAGCCAAAAAAAAAAGCAAGTGGTATAGTGTTCGAGTAGCAATAAAGAACTCACTTAAAACCGTCATCGATAGTTGACTTCGTTCTTGACTTACGAGCCCATGAATTCACACACACAGCAAACGTAACTTACTAGAGGCTTTTTCGAAAAATGATGACACCTCCATTGAACTGCAAATGACAAGCCAATTGTATAGAGCTGGAAAACCATCTATCTGTGGTAACGAATCGCGGTGAGAAACGAAATTACGATGGCTTACGAAAACGCCAGAAACGTCAGATTATCACTTTAATTCAGAATTTTAACCCAAAATGAGGAATTACTGAATGGTGAGATGGAGGAAGAGTGGTTTCGTGAACATTCTCGTTTCTCAAGTAGTAGAGAAGCAGAAGTAGCTGCGACAGAAAGTATCACTAAGTGCAATGAAGAAATTAACTAGTATACACTCGGGTAGCGCTTTCGTAAGTGAACATTCAAATCATGCTCTTTTCATTATCAAGTTGAATACTTTTGCTTTTACTATCTTCATTTTCCAACGGCTATTTCGTTAATAAGAGTAAACTCATAAGAGCCTCTGACGTTTTCAACTTTTTTCCTTTCTGATTAAACGTTACTCAGATAGAACCAAATGTATCAAAATTACGAAACTAATAATCTACCATAGTGTGGGAAATGTACTGTTCTCTTTACGTTTTCTTAGCACTAGAGTAGTAACGAAGTAGAGAATGATATGCTGTGTATTAATAAATAACTGAAGTAATTGGCTTACCACCAATGTGTTTTGATTTCAACACTGCTCCACTTCAGCAGAAAATATATACGGAATAAAGGAGGTAAAAAGTGAAGTTCGGAGAAAGTATGATTGTCTAATTGGTTTGCCTGGGCGAAAAGATTGAAATTTTTTTTGAAAAGAAAAGTGTATATTGTAACTTGACTTTCCTTCGATCTCTGCAATGCCATCTAATCATTTTTCATATCTTTCGCTTCAAGTGTTTTTGAGAGCTCGTTCAAAACACTGTAATCTGAAAACCCTAGTTTGAGCCTTTCATAAGGTCTGTTATAGCACTTTTACAGTGCAAGGCACGTGTTTCGGCTACAGCCACAGCCTTGTTAGTTGCGCGTCTCCTTTATGCAGGGATATTTCCCCGTGAAACTGACCAAACCGAAAACCACCATGAAAGTGACGAGGCTTTATTGCCAAAACACGTGTGTCGTATTGTATAAGTGTCATAACGAATCACATTTTCTCTGTTGGTTAAGCTTTAGAGCCTATAACACAAAATTGGCAAAATTTAATTTATTTTTACCGATCTTATGCTACACAACTTAATCATAAAGAAAAAAAATGGTCATTAAGACACAGTGGGATGACGTTAATCGTAACTGAGATACTATAGTAATTATTTACGCAAATGTTGTCTCCTAGTGCTCTAAGCAATCTGAGCTTGATAAGTACGCCATATAAATAGACAGATTCACCGCAGTCATAGTAAATAGCCAGATTTAAGAGAAACTATTACAGCAACTAACATCATCTTGAAGTGCTTAATCAAAAAGTACCAAAACTCCCTTAGATTTCTTCGAAAGGGTGGCTGATGTTAACGATTACGGGACCCAAAGCAAAGTCAATTCAGGATCCAAAGAAAGTTTGCCTCACATACAAAGTACTAATCAAGAGATTTCATGTTTTTCTCGTACATTTCGTCGTTAGATGAAAACACGGAAGCTTCTAAAAGGGTACTTTACGTGAAGGCCCATCTTTTCACAGCCGTCGATTTTTGCCTCTTCGATAAGTAGAGGATATTGAAGTCACAACCCCTATACCTATAAAAGAAAGAAAAAGGTGATCTTAGAACCCTATATCTCTACAAGTACAATACAATTCTGATCTAAAAAAGTACGATTATAAGGATTCAGCGAGATTCAGTCTTAGCTGCTGACGGATTTAATATGAAATGTCAAGGGCAGTTGCCGCTGCGTTGAGTGAACCATCCATATTCAAAACCGGAAGCACCACTAAGTGCCATCTGGCTGGAACTCCTCCCCAACTTTGTTGCTCCGTCTTATTGAAATATGACTTATGAATGTGGACACTATTAGAGAAAAAAAGCAAGCGCCCTATGAATCAGTTCTCCAGAAACGTCTTGTCTTCTTAGTTGTGGAAATATATTAAAACTCATCTACTGATTGCCTTATGATGGTAACGCTCAAGAATGGTTTATACCAGCAAAAGTGATATAAAAGCAAATTCGGCTTGATTATGAATTTTTTCAGTTTCCTCTTGATTTACTTTCTATTGTTTTGTGTTATGAGCTGTATAATGCTCAGAAATTCACGCTCACTCAGTCTATAAAATTAAAACCAAAACTGAAGTCAAAAATTTGAAACCAACTTGCTGCCATATTCCGTGTATGAAAAAAAAAAAACTTTTCTATAGACGATTCTTATGGAAGGAAAATTGTCGCGTGCTACAGCTCTAACTATTCGTTTGACAATGAATGTGATTATTGGGTATTTGATTGTAGGCTGTACGCTGTATTCTCTAAGTTGAATGCTTTTTTATGATAGTATAAAAGCGAATGTTGGGAGATGTTTTTGATTGACTTACTATGGTCGAAATCACCCAAACTATTTATGTCTATAGAAGTGAACATCTTTCAACAAAGAATAACGAAATTGGAAAAAAAATCGAAGAGAGATATGAAAAGGAAAAAAGCAACTTTAATTCACAGAAGCCTTACTCCATGTTTGTTGGCTCTTTTTCGACATCTTGATAGACTCATCAAGTGTTTGAATACGTGTTTTTTACTTGTAAGTTTTACATTTTTTTCTAAACTTTTGCAATTTTGTTACCTTCTCGTTTTGGTAACATCTTTTTTGGTATTCTTAGCACTTTTGAAGCGGCATTGGTGATTTTTCATTATCGATAATGAAGATTTGTGATACTGATCATAATTTGACATTATTTACAGTAGAGGTAACTTTATTGCAAACGTTTCAAAGGTTCGTGTAATTTGAAGATGATCAACAATCAGGCTGTCCAACAATTCTTCCTTTTCACAAGAAATATATTCAACGTTACAAAATCTTGAAAATGTTTTGGTTAATTTCATAAACCTTGTAATTTTAGTTCATTCGCCAGGTCGCCCTTCGCTCAAGTTGTGGTTGTAAGTTGCCCTCAAAACGGCTGATCCTACCAAAGCTCTTGTCTAACTTTCACCAATTTTGTAAAAAGCAAGCAACTATCATATACTGTTGAATGGTATTCAATACATTCGAGCGGGAGTTGAACCCGAGTCTCACTCAAAGCGAAAGCGCGTGCTGACACTATACCGACAATGCAACCGCTTTGCTACTACTTTTTCTTCGATATAAACTATCGTAGTCTTCTCAACAGCCTCGTATGTATGATTAGAACATCATAATACTGTCAGAAAGCACTGAAATAAGGAATTTGTTCAGATTTTACATTATCAAAATGTCAGCTTAGAATAAAAGTTCTGTACATCACTCAACATCATTGGATTGATAGTTATAACATCATATCAGTGTTAAAGACGGTTAAAATAAGAATTTCTTGCTAACTACAAATATTCAGTATCTGTTCACGTAACTAAGCTCAATACCGATGTGTGATTACCACGGCAAACCACTGACAGTTGGTTGCCAACAGATCAATATCTTGTATCGCAGAATGAATGATATAAGAACAAGAGCCCGGGTAATGTAATAGATTAGCACGCGCCCCAGAAAGGGTGAAATGCGGGTTCGATTCCCGTCCGAAGTCTAAAGCTTTGCATATCACTTAATATCATAGGATTTATAGTTGAACTTGTCAGCACAACTTGGTTTAATACCGATATGTGCTTATCAGACCAAACTCGTCAAAGTTGGTTGCTGATAATTCGGAAGTATGTATCGAATAAAGAATGGTAGCAAAACATTGGCCTCGGTGGTTTGGTGGCGACACACGGCCCCCGTATATGCGAAACGCGGGTTCAACTCCTGCTCGATGTCGAAGGTTTTGTATACCATGCAGCAGTGTTGGATATATGGTTAGAAAGTCATAAAATTGGTAAAAAGCAGCAAAGCAAAGAATTCATTTAGATTATAAGAAAATTTTTTAGGGAAGAGGCGGGAATTATACTGTCAAGATGCTTTTATTCACAAAAAGAACTTTATGAAAGTGTAGCTTCATCTAGAATTTCATAGCTTGGACTTATTGAGGTTGAGAAGGCAAAAGTCATAAATGAAGACTATGAAATTGAGTATTGCGGTTTTAATGATGATACAGCTGTTTTTTAATTAGTATAGTAAAAAAACTGGACAAGAGAAGAAAGCTGGCGAAAAAGTAAGCAGAAAAGTATACATTAAGCTTTAGTAGAATAAAAAGGAAATAGAGAAAGAAGAAAAAATGAATTTGGCAATAGCTAAGCAAAAATTCGCTGGAATTCGGTGATGATTTTTTTTGCTCCGACCAGCAACAGATCGAGGCACAAGAAAGAAAAAGAGAAAATTCCATAGCAAACAATCTGTAGCATTTAGTTTTTGGTCTGTATAGAAATTGATGACATATTTGCTTTATGAGACATTAATAAGAAAGCGATTTTTCTCTCCCTCAAAACTATCCTGCTACGATATGGGAACGGCTTAGCTCGGCTGTCTACAATCTTGCATAGAGAACTGTGTCAACCAGCAATCTAAGACATATATGATGAAGACGAAATCTTCAAAGAGCACTCGAAACAACATGCGAAATGCTTGTAGACCTTTGTGAACGATGAATGCGAGCATATGAATCGAATGTTAGAAGTATTAGGATCTGCACCGTAGTTGTAATAACGGATCATGTAAGATTAGAAAAATTAAGGAAAGATCCTCTTTTAGGAATAAAGTTTAGATTTTAGTATATTAGAAGCCGTTATTTTTATGAAGCGTTCTAAACAGAATGAGTATGTTTTACTTCACAAACGATTTATTTTCGTTCAATTCGATTTAGACGGAAGTAAGATATTCTTTCATCGAAACACATTTCTTTGAATGTTGAAAAGTGGCAGTATGAAGTCGACGTCGTGAAAAAACTTGCGACACGAAAGTTGTACGAAAAACAGCGGCGTGGTCGTCGACCTCGACTGATCAGCCAGCAGATAGGACTCGAAGGAATGTCGACTGGACACAGTGACGAGAGACTGCTTGTCATGAATTAGGCGGAAATTAGTACTTTGACGGTAGTTTACACTTACATCAATGACTTGAGGTGAACAGAACAGACTAAACCTAGCTGGGCAACAAATGTGGTGTCAGGAGTAGCAGTGGGAGCCGACTGCTGTTATTCACCTTGCTAACGGATAACCACAAACAAACAACACCGAGCGTCAACAAAGCTTTATTGGGAGGGATCAATGTAGCCATTCATATCTGCTACATGTCGCCGATAAGGACAACATTTCCGAGTCGTCGAGTGATGAGAAAATTGAATAAAAGTGATGTATGGAAATCGAGAAAACTTATCTTGATTAGCTGACGCGAGGTTGGTAAAGTACTTTTCCGTATATCAATTAATGATGCCGAAGTGTATAGCAAGTCGAACTTTTGAACTGAATGAAAGTGAGCTTCTAGTCAATTCATAAGTTAGCACAATGGATATCATAAATGTTGAAAACTTATAGCTATTGTTTCATTTCATTTCATTGACAAGTAGATTTTACTGGCAACGCAGATTCACCAAAATCACAAATGAGTAGAAAACGATGGCTACCAGTGCATAGTTTTCAATCTCAATAAAAATGCGAAAAAAGATGAAAATGCACGAAGAGAACCTATTTAGACATTAGCAGAAACATTCGCGAATAAGTTTTTCAAGGTTACACGCAAGGAAAATTGTCAGAGAAACTACAAATGTTATCTTTAATTTGTGCCAAATTTGAAATTTTCTTAATATTATTGCTATTATTATAAACATTTGCAAAAACATCTCCTCCGGCTTTTTTTCTCGGATTCGATGGTTCGTATACGATTAGGAATGGTGAAGACATTGGGTGGGAAAACAACAGATAAGTTGAAGAAAGAAAGGAAGTTATTTTAGATTGAAAGGTATAAACTAATCAAGTAATTCACTCAAATGCAATTCGTAATTCGGGTATGCTCGCCCCATGTTGCCTCAGAAGAAATTTTTCTTCGTAAAAATCCTTTCTATAAAAGGGGTAACAACGGGATATTAGATATAATGAACTGAAATGAAGTTCAGCATGTGTTAAGTCAATGAGGCTACTTCATATTAAAAAGGAAATCGTTTAAGGAGAAAACCACAAAGAGCAATTAACGGACTGAGTTAATTAAGTCACAGGAATACGTAGATGATTAGTAAATCGATCGCATGAAGAGACCTAAGGCATGTGAAAGTCACAGTATGAAATGAATCCAGATCCATTATTCCTGAAATTGTGAAGAGTTTTATTGGTCTTCATCCTTTGCTTCTCAAAAGCAAAGAAAAAAGGTGAAGAGGCTTTTCTTTGCGACATAAAACACATAAAGATGGTGGATTTATGGGAATCCTTGATGTACATCGGACCATTGAATCTCGATCGTTCTCATCACCATGCCAACGATGAGTTAAACACTTCCGGTTGCCGTATTATGAAAGATTCTCAAGGATTCATGAAGATGATTTCAGTTATCACTAAGTCTTAAGAGTCCATTTCTTTTCAGTGATAGCAATCTAAGTGGTTATGAAAACCAAACCAGAACAGTGGAAACACTTCAAAAATGTTCACCAGTAAAAAATTGCTGAACGGATTTCAACAACGAGATTGTTTTAGAAGTGAAATATTGTGAAGAATGAACGATCAGCCAGATATTCTAAGAATAACGAGTATGTTAGAAGAGGATCAAGCAGACCATCCACGTGAAAATCTGGAAGGATTTACATGAAAAATTGTATTTTTGTAAAACAACCTTCAAAATCAGCCCACGTTCTCATCTGCTATTGAAAATAAATCATCTTGTTGACGAACACCGTTTATTGCTCCCACAGACGGTAGATTCGATCATAGTGGCCAGAATAACCTCTCACTATTTTCAGAGTATTCTCAGCCAGTCGTTCAACTATATCTTGCGAGAGAAGATGCCTAACGAGAATAGCTTGCGAATGGAGAAGCCCATGAATAATAGAGCATTTGATACAAGTCCGGAACCAATCGGAGAACAGAAAAGGTGAACTACACTGAGAAAACACAGGAAAACCGACGATTTTAGTATTAATAAAAAGAGAAAATATAGCAATATTTAGAATATTGTTGAATGTATCGCCCTGATTACTTTTCTTGCATTGAGTGCACATTTAAACCAAAAGGCATTAGTCTAATAACTAGAAATCTTTATTTAACCGCTTTTTGCAGTGTTATGATGTTACAAATATACCAAGTGATGAAGAGTGATATGCAAAACTTTTGCGATGGTTGTCCTTTGGTTCACCTCAAAACTTTTGCGTCAGGCGGGGTTGAAAGAGTGGTGGAGAAAATGGGCGTCAGTAGTGCAACGGGTTAGAGCACGCGCTACCGCATATAGTGAGATGTGGATCAAGTCCCGCCTGATGCAAGAGTTTCGCAAATGCATCTATCTGAAAGTTAAATGTACAAAGCAAGTAGACAAAAATTCCAAGACTTTGATAGAAAAAATCATCGAGTTTTCCTGAAAGAAAAGCCAGTAAGGACAATGTTACATCATAAGGAACTTGATAGACGCCTTTCCAACTTCACGCTGTACAAAATCGAGGCCAATTAAGAGGAGACAATCAAGAGGCCAGCAATTGTTGAACAGTTTGTGCCATCAACAACGATGGCGACATACTTGTCAATATTTCAAAATTGTATGATTATGAATAAATTTATTAAATAATAACGACTAGATGTAATAGACCAATAAAATGAATGCTCAAAATCATATGAATTTTTCTGGCAAAGATTTTGAGAATCTATTGGCTTCATTAATATTAATAGAGTGGTTTAAATCCGAAAGTTGAGATTCGTTTGCTCAACGTTGAACGACTACAACAACTTCGGCAACCTTGCACTGAAGTAAATGCGCAAATATTGAAAGGAAGTGCAGAAGTTGACAGTATTTATGAAAATATTTAGCTGGTTAAAACTGACAAAAAAAGTTGCACAGTGCAGAATTCGAGAAAACAGGTTTTGGTATGCGGAGCTTTGTTTACTAAATCAAATAGTTTAGACAATATCCTTGGTATTTAGATCGATTGAAAGACCACAAGTGCAAAAGCACATATGAATGACTGCCCGAGATGATCGGGTAAAGATACGAAGATGGTGATATCGATGATATGTAGAATGATACGATCCGTTCCGACAGTCAGAAGAGCAATCGGTCAATATAAACACAGAGTGGACCCTTTCCAAGATCATTCGACGTGGAGAGGGACGGAGATTGGAGATGCCAGTCGAGAACAAGCGAAGAGGTGAGAGCGGTCATCGAACGAGAAGAGAGTAAGATGAGATGATGTCAACCTTATACCAATACGGGTAAGTTCAAACACACCACCATCCCAGCAGGTCTCTCGATCACGAATCGCATGCGATTTGGAGTTGCATCGTTAGATAGAAAGCAGTGAGCATGAGGCTATGGCGGGAAAAACCTTGACAGCTGCGGGCACCACGAACTTCAGGGATTCATTCATAGTGCTACTTCTAATCCCTAACAATCGCATAAAGTATTAATGGCAATCTAAACAAAGACAAAAGCAATAAATGTGACGAATAACAAAACAGAAACTTTAGCAGCCCCTATTGCGAAAATAAAACCTTTGTAAAATTGAAAGAGTAGACAACGTGAAAGGTTTCGCTAACGATAATGTATCGTTTTCTCGAAGCCATGAAAAATCACACAATTGATGCTGTAGGAAAGGGCTGAAGCTCTCGACGTCAATCAATCCTCAAAGGATTCGCCATGCATTCGACTTAATCAAGCATGGTTCAAGGTGAACGAATTATCTGGCCTTTATATTGACAAGTGGTGGCGTCTTGAAGTATCAAGCCAATTTCGCTACGATTGCTGACAAGTCTGTTACCGATTTGGGGATCCGGAGGTAATGGAAGGATTGATGAAGCGCGGAATCAAACTGTCGAGCATGTGACCGCCGCAGGGCACCTCTAACCAATGCGCCATACGCTCCCCTTTTAGGGCTATATGAGGTATAAATGTGCAGAGGACTATAAAATGAGGCAATGAGATCATATTTATGTAAGTTCAAACCTGTTTTACATAGCTGTTGTACAATAACGGTAGAAACAGTGTTGGCTAGACTGCACTGATTCGCAGTGGAAAAGGGTGGATGAAATTGAAAAAGTGGAAAGTAAGCATAAATAAATAAGTAAATACTCAAATGGAAATGCATGACCGAGTTAATGCACGAAAAATGGCGACACTTCGGAAATAATGATGATCAGTGTTGTTGTAAAGTAGGTTATTACAGTGAAACACCATTTAGATTTGTGATGTTGAATATTATCAAGAATAAATGGAAAAAAATAGACCTGTCCTTGATTTCTCTAGATCTCGATAGCGTCCCATCGCTACAGTACCCATTTTGGGAAGGTGGAGTGCTATTGAGCAAAAAGGACTCCTCACCGGACATTCGACGAGAAATTCGTGACTGAGCGCTGTGACTAGAAACAATGTTCGGATTAAATTTGAAAATAAACGAGTGTAAATAGTTTAGAATTCAGAAAAACATCGATTTTAGAATTGTAACACGAATCTTATAGAAGTCGATTTCAAAGCTTAGAGAACGAGAGAACAGCATTCTGCTTCCGCAAGTTGGATATCGCCCTTCACTTTTTCACGAAGCCCATCGCAGTAATGAGTAATGAAGCATTCTCCGTAGCATATAATTGAGAGCGAGTTTTGAAGCGTTGAACGTACCCAATAGTCTACTGAGAGAAACGTTTCTCGTGAATATAAGAATATTATATTATTGGGTTTAATAGGAATTGTGAGTTACGCGTCATCAAAATTTGTCATTCAATACTACGTTGAAAAAGAAATTGCCGCACTAATTTCGTAAATTTCAGTACTTTTGCACCAACATGATAGAAGATAGCACGAAAAAGGAGGAAAAAGGAAGAAAAGTCTAAGGAAAAAGAGGTACACTGAACATTCGGAGTTTATTTTCAATTTCTGGCAGCAGTAATTTTTGATCAGAGAAGAATTGTTAAAAAAGACTGTCCAAATTATTATTTTAAAAGTAGTATAAAGTAACAATGCCTCCCAGTAAGCTGCACGGAGCACCACTACTACTTTTTCTGAAAATATGATTCAGATATCATTGCCGGAAAAATAAAAGATGCGAGTGTAGGCAATGATTGAATCCATATAGATGCCCCATGGATCCAGTTCTATTGCTCATCTTAGATATAAGTATTTGGTACTTTATTATCCGTCTTCAGATATTTTTTCACTGTGCGGATCTCAATACCTCTAGCATCTAATCTTATTTTTCGTCTTCTTCTTGAATATCATAAAATACTAGTGGAGCGCGGCTCCTCGCAATCTCGAGGTTAGTCTGGTTGTGGCGTTCAAAGGGCGCTCGTTGTTGACTGCCGGAGAGTGTTGGGGTAAAGCTCGGCCTCACGGCACCGCAACGAGCATCACAACCACTTGGCCACGGTGTCCCCTATTACATATTTGGCTTACATAATCACATGCAGAGCCTACCGTCGCAACAACTGAGTATTTTTGCTCTCTCAGGCAAGTCTATTACTGATTTGTCGATCTCAGAAAGAAGGGGGCTCCGTTAGGCCAGGACGCGAGATCGAATCATAAACCTTGCACTACAGGACATTTTGTGCCAAAGAGCTACACGAACATCTATTTTTATTGGTAGAGCAAGCAAAGGAATGAGAATAACCGAAACAGAATCAAGTTAAGCAAATATGCTTGGTGAAAAACTGATGAAAGCACTAACTGGAGTATCCTGGACGAGATATCAGGCGAGGCAGTGGTTGGCGTCCGAGACGTCCTAGACGTATCACAAGAAGGAACACCGCTAAACGTCGAACGAAGAAATGAAGATTTGCTATGAGATCTGCAACGGTTTAGTCATGATCGAAAAACTATGTGGGACGCGAAAAAATGTGTGCCATTTCACACGTGCATGTAGTTCTACATACTGTAAAAATGTCCAAAAGCTGACACATTCAGGGAAAAAGTTGAGGAATGTGGCTTTGTAAAAAGAATGTCAACAATACACATGGTGCTGATAGCCTTTCAGTTTTTCTTTCTCTGTCTACATTTCATCATATCTCTCTTTTCTTCGACTTTCAGTTCTATTTTTATCCCTTACGCCGATGAGCGCGTAATCGCTAGATTTTTTTACACATCTTCACTACGAGCTTAGTTATCATTACATCCGTTTCAAATAAATCAATTGAAAAAAGAAGTAAAAAAACAAGAAACTTTTTTGACGAAAATCTTTTCACAATCCTGTTGAAAGGAACTAAAAAGCGCTAACCTTTGAAATGATCGTTCCACTCGCGCACGATGCCTTACGTCCTCCATCGTCTGAAATTCCGTCCGTCCACTAGAAAAGGAGTCACTTGGTTATTCGATTTGCTATACTAATTCGCATTCCAAAATCCATAAATGACATTCACATGCAGAGTGAAGCGCAACAGTGCACTTATGGGTGTGCTGCAGGACTGCTACCGGTTTAACATCTTTTTTAAACTCAAAATGTTTATAAACATCATTCGTTCCTTCCTTCACTCTGCACATTGTACCCAGTAAGGCTATAGAAAATGTTGAAATAACAAATCTAAAAAAGTTTTTTGTGGTGAACCAAGTGGCACTCTTTGGAGTTCATAGAAACTCGTTGATTCAGGGTATCCTCTAGAGGACTGAACGCTGAATAGAGCAGTGCTTAAGCCTTAAGGGTTCCGTATTCTTGCTCTTCTTCTACATAACACAGTTTTAATAGTTTCTTCTTAATTGCGGACCACTCGTTCTATAATGAAAATTATCAATACAAGAAAGCACTGGCTTAACACTAACGCTGTAAAGTTCAGGTAGAATGATGTAATGACTTCGATCCGTCTCACCAAAAAATATAGAATGCTTTTATCTGCCCTCGAATATTCTGCTATGAATCAGCACTTTTTGCAAGGATCATTCCTCATGATAGTCGTATTCGGTATTCGTAGTTTTCATTCTCTAGTGAATGCCGATGATAAATAATTTTTCTAACTGAATTATAGAGGAAACTACGAGTAAAAATTTTTTAAAAGGTAAGCGCTCGCTATAGAGTGAATCAATAGGATACTATGTGAGAAAGTCACGAAGACAAAACCGTAGCTTTGCCTTTGAGGTTTTTGTTGCTCACACAGATTCAGAACCTTTCACAGTGAAAATGATTTGGAAACCAAATTATCTCTGACTTCACCAAGACCAATCAATTACATTTCCTGTGTCGATTAGGCCAGCAGCAGAAAAGTTAGATAGGAAACCTATTCGACTAGTGTTTCGACGCGCTTCGTCTTGAAAACCGATGAGCCGGATGGACTGCCCACAGTCGTTCGTCTCGCTGTAGTCATCTCCTTTGCTGTCGACCACGTCAGGCTTTCTTCTGTAGACATCGTACAAATGAAGAATCTCATTCGAGGATGCAAAAAAGACTTGAGTGAAAAATGCTTACACTGAGTGGAATTAATAATCGTATATTCTTGCACCAATTCAAGAAGTTGTTTCTGCTGCAAGCATAATTACTGGTTGTTCTCATGGAATTGACTCTTTTTTTTGAATCAGTGAAAACGGGACTATTGAGCCGTGCTGGGAAATTTTGTGTGCTCAAGTAGTTCAACTTCAATTCGATGAAGCTTGTCCTATTCTGGATCATTGCAAGAACGAACAAGACGCTAATGCCTACATCCATGGCGTAACATTCTCTCGTCGCATCCTTTTCCTGTTGTGGCTTTCATATGCATCTAATCGGCGTTATCTATTGAATCACAGACTGAGAATCTTAAGACTCGTTTCCAATCATAACCTTGTAAATTAGGCCATCACTGAAGATTTTAGGTAAGCGGTTTCAATCGAATGAAATTTGACTCAATCAACAAGGAAAGCTGCAACCACAACCGAGCACGACCGATTGTATACGTCGACTCGATTCATCGGCTCTAATAGAAACGAATCGAGTCTCAACGTTAGCCAAATAGACTTATTTTTACCAAACTCGTGCTCGTGGTTTAACCAACGATGAAAATTTTCGGAAGTCATCATAGAAAACAACTGGTAAATGCTGTTGACAAAAATGTGCACTGTCTTATAGCTTCTTTTTGATTAGTAAAGCTTCATTCGAGTTAAATGATGAAGTTTCCAGAGTTTCAATCGATAATGATCTTCATTTGCACAAACTAAATAAGATCCCCATAAAGAATGGCATGAAGCTAAATTAAACATCGAGTTTTGCTCGTCGTATTTTCGTGATCATGTCACAACGTCATTGTTCTTCTGTTTTACTTCATTAACATTATGCTTTTCAGATTTTACTCTACATTCTCTGTAGATCTCATGAAGCGAACACCGATATATCACATAAAAAGATCACTGTGGAGATTTTTTAAACTTGCACTTCCTCAATGTTTTACGTGACTTCATAGAAATCATACGACGCGGAAATAATGCTCGCCCGCAGCTTGAAATTAACAAGTCTCAGCTCATAGAGGATTTTGCTGAGTTTAATAAAAACCATTAAAATCTTTATTCCGTATCGCCTGTACGTGCACTAATGTGTACGTAGTTACGGTAATCATGACTTGTAAAAGTATTTTTGAGCTCAATCTCTTTTTAGCCCTTCTTCCACTTTGTTGGCCGGAAAATAAACGCTGATCTCAAGAAACTAGTTCGCTGAGCCTCTACTCATTACTGGTTACCAAATGAATACTGAATGCAGTGAGGCGCTGTGACTTGGCCAAGTGTTATGAGGTCCATCATTATCTATTGACCAAAGATATTGCCTAAGCAGGATGAAATTCTGCTTTTCAGAACCTATGAAATATGCTTTTCACAAGCTATCGCTCTAAGGTCTATATTTCGAAAATGAAAGAAAAACTGAACAGGTAAGATTGGTTCAGTTGGGCTTAACAGCGCCCTCCCGTCTATCTTTATGTTTGCAGCTGCGCTCTCCCACCGAAACTTTCGAACACTTAAGTTTCGTTGTCGATCTCTTAAAGTTCAACTTTGTAGCGTGACAGAATACTGAAAGATGTTGTAAGAAATATACACGATTTATGTGACGTGGTAGAATGTCCTCTATGAAACAATGAAGCTCTGAAGTATTGAGATATTTGAGCGAAAGAGAGACTATCGTCAATTATTTTTGAAAAAAAAAACAGCTTTATTACGAGAATTTTAATGAATTCAAATTGGCCACAGCCCACTGTACTTGCTTGCAAGAGAAAATTCGAAAAACCAAAGAGATGAAATAGGGCGAAAATATCGTATTTACCAAAGCAGCAATCTTAGGTAAGAGAGGAGATGATAATTTTACTTTCTGACGTAGCTCATAGGGAATACGAAAAGTACAAAGGACGCCTCAGACCTGCATTTTGTTTCTGCTAATTTTTGTTGTGAGCAAAAGAAAAAAAAACAGTTTTGAGAACGTTGTATGAGACAAACGACTTTGGATAGGGTACTTGCCGTATTAGAGTAATGGTAGTAGGGTAGCAAGTTACAAGCGGAATGTTTGGAATAGAAATATCGAATCGAAGTGTTGCCGAAACGTTCTCCCATTTCGTGGAAACGAGCCCGACTAAAGCCACTGCATGAATTTTCGATCAATTCTGAGTGCTTATGTGAATAATTAATTTTTACATGAGAAAAATATGGGAACTATAGTGAGCCGTATTCACGAGAAAATGAGAAGCACCGATCCATTATCTATCTTGAGAGTCAGATAACCAAGGGATATAAAGCGCCTTGGATATGGAAGAGTTGAGTAACACAGTTGCACGTCACCTATTACCACCAAATCGCTTCTGATTTGAATTTGAAAGGTATTCACTGATAAAAAGCAATAAATGTTATGGTAATCAAGATGTATTCATATCAGTAAGCCTTTACGATCACAAAGGGATTGAAGCTCAAAAGGAAATTGAAAAAAACGATATTTATAAGTATTTGTCCTCATAATAACAATAGTTGCAAATGTACATCTGAGTGTTGCGTGATATGCAAATAATGTGACCAGGGATGAGTTGAATCTGCATTTCATCCTCAGCGGGGTAGTATACTGGCAGTATGTGCCCTCGGTTTATGTGCTAGGCGGGTTCAACTCTCGTTTGGGATCGAATAATTTGCATATCACTAAACACTCTCAGGCGCACAAATGTAACATCATGTCACTTCTAAAAGCAAGGAATCAAAGAATTTTTAGAGATTGTTAGTAATAATAGCATCAAGCTCAAATGACTTTCAATTAGCAACGAGATTAAAAGGTGTCTATAATTCCGTTCGGAAAACGCTGCCCTTGAGTATAATTAAATGTAGAGAGACGTCAGTTCATTGTCAAAAGCAGATGAGAAAACGGTTGGATCGACAAATTTCCAGCATATCCCTCTACGAAGTTCATTTTTTTGGCAATTTCAGCAAATTTCTTACCCAGAATATGTAACAGTGATGCACGAAAGCTATGAAAAGCTACCTATGGAATGAAAATCGAATATCACTCATGTTCACATGCGTAAATAGAAAAGTCACGCATATCTTCTGTACCGACATATTTTAAGATTACTCAGTTGCTATGTGCATGATGTTTTGATGGTAAAGTCGGACTGATTTCCAAACAAAATAGTAGTGCAAGAGAAATTCAAAAAAAGCAGCTCAAAGATAAGGGGATGAATATTAGTCAAACTCTGAACGCTTAAGTACTATGCAGTCTCATCTAAGAAGTAAAACAGCGACCATAAATTTTTTGATATGAAAGCGCCGAATACGCCAAGCAATCGGTTCACTTGTGTTCAGAACATTTCCGATGACAGATATTCTAAAAACTTGTCAAGCAAAACTATAAGGATGGCGAAATGTACTAGGGAGAGGTGGAAAAAAAGTTTAAATCAAAAAGTAAAAAGTGATTTTTCTTTTTCGACGGCTTCAGCAACATCAAAAGAAGAAAACTCCGGATTTGTTGTATCCGAAACAGATTGCAAGAAAATGGCATACAGCTACAAGAGACTCATTATTTTCTCATAGCGGCAAACGTGCGAGGAATATATATGTTCATATTTTATTCATATATATTTCAAAGAATTGAAACATGGTTGAAGAGGCAGAGTTCACTGTCAGATATGATAAATATACGACATCATTGCACAAATAGTGATCGAAGGTTGAACGCGGACGTTTAACAATTGGTATGAGCCAGCCAGTCATCTGACCGAAACTGACAGACTTTTCGAAAATTCGGATGATCTAACTTTCTCCCAAAAATAGCTCAAGCCTGAGTTAGAGCGTGTTACTAGAACTCTGAGCTATTTCGAATGTGACTGCCGCCGTTCACATTGTGAGCGATACTGCTGCCTCTTAAGCATCTGAGGAAATCATTATAGTTTGATAATTATCCGATTACTTGTTGTATTACGTCTAGACTATGAAAAAATCTGGATCATCTTGTCAACATTTGAGAAAGAAAACTCTGAAATAAGTTTGATTGATGTAGCAAAGTGATAAAAGTCACTGAAAAAGTATGAAGAGTACACATAGGTAGTAGAAGGTGATACCAGAGCAAACAAATGGTTGATTGAATTACATTAATTCTTTTTTGATAAATTATGTGAAAGAAAGTAGAACTGAGATAAATTAATTTGAAGAGTTTAAGAGAAATCTCAGAAAATCGCTCCGAACTTGACAAAAAAATCTTCATCAGCAGCATAATCTTTCTTGATCATAGACCAGCTCTGTTGCTATGAACAGAATATCCGAATGGGTAGTGAAAATAAGAAAGAAACTATTGAAGACTAACCAGTATCGATATTTACTGCCAATTGATAAAAGTCCACGAGGTGGAGCAAGGGGTGGAGCGATAAGGCGAAAGAATGTATGGTGCTCAATGCACGCCTTCCACAGTTGCTTACAAGCTGACGATGAATTCACATGAAATGACACTACGGTATCTGGGGTCTGAAAAAGGTAATGCAGTAATTATAAATACAGAAATAGAGAAAATTCAAGAAATTTGAATTGTCGTAAATGTAGTACGTATTCGTAAATGTTGAAGCTCTTCACAACTTTTCTGACTAGACGCATATAAAAAAACCAGAAAAAATATCTCACATTTTGATCTCCACATTTGATCTGTACATAAAAGCTCTTCTTCTTAAAACTGATTTTCATAATCGTCGCCCATGCGAATTCATTAATCTTCTTTCCCTCATGAAATATCACCATTCCGTACGAATTCACACCGATTCCAATAGGAAGATCTTTACCATCCTAAATAAGGTTCGAAAAAGCTTACAGAGATGTCATTTTTACAGTTACATAACTCCCCAAATAGGTTAAAAAAGTAGGAGAAAGAAATAAAAAGTTTTGAACAAAATATACGAAGCACGTCTTCTGACCTTCGCTGGGTACAGCTCTACGCCATACATATCGAGCCGCTTGGCGTGATCAAGGAAATTGTATTCGGCTTCTGCCGGAGTTTGCCCTCTGAGAAGTGGAATTTCAAAAACACAGAGCAGAATCAGAGCAATTTTTCTAAAAAGACAGCAAGCAATACCACCTATGCATTGCATGCAGCTCGGCTACCCTTTTCGGAAAATCAACGGATTGAGATGGAGCGAAACGATAATGATTGAGATAACCTTCTGGATGGTCGTCCGGTGAGTAGTCGCCTAGTTCAGCTAGAATATATATCGCTGAAAGGTTAGGGAAAGAAGTCATGAAAAAGGTTACGATTCCGATATGTCAAACCGTTTTTCAACCCTTTGAAAACAAGAAGTTCTCTAGCTTATCTTCAGACTGTTAGCAATCATTCGATAGCTCAAACATGGACAATTTTGACAGGATAATTGTTTTTGGAAAGGCTCCCTTAGAGCACTGCAACAGCAAAACCAATACCACGTTACACGTTCTGCGCACATTATCGCGTCGCGCGCAGAAAATCCAGAGACACTTTGAAAGTGCACGTTTTTCGTTACATACTGGGTTAAGACAAAAGTTTCCTAAAAAGTTCAAATTTCACGTTTGTTTCATGTATCGATTATTGTAAACTCATGGGAATATCTCGGAAATATTCACGTAAGAAAGCAGCTGGACCAAGCCCACGATAGGTTGAAGGAAAAGTACCCGACACTGATTCGTTGAAAGCGCGTGCTGTTACAGCAAGACGGTAGCAAACCTCACACTCCAGAGAAGACTTAGGAAAGTTTGACGAATTGGGAGGAGTAGAGGCCTTGCCATACCCGGCCTACAGTCCAGATGCTGCGCCGTCCGATTATGGTCTTTTTCGCTCAGTTAAATATTTCCTGCGTGGACGCCGATTCGCAAGCTGAAGAGATATGTCAGGAGATTTTTGATTCAAAGCCCAAGGAGTGGTATTTCGAGCACATCCGAAAGCTTGCAGATCGTTGGCAGAAGATTGCCGAGATAATAATGGTCTTTATTTTTCCAGAATTGTTGTGGATGTTTTTGATTGAATTTATGTATACTTTGGAAGGAACTTTTTTCCCAGCCTAATATTTGAAAATTCTCCGTCTCGTGGATATTTCTCGGTCTCGCGTACTAAGTTTTAAAGAAAGCTTTCTTCTACTGCTCCATAAATTTAAGCTTTTATTCTCACATCATATTGTTAAATGCGAAACGCTGCAGAGAAGCGATAAAAGAAGACCTCAAAGAGAGAAGAGCAGCAGTTATGGCGGAAGCTGCAGAAGCTGGGAAGAGCATTCGCAAAGTCTAGCGAGACTTCGCCAACTATAAGACCAAGATGATTGCACTCCGATACCCTAACGAGACACTTACAGCTTCGAGAGGGGCTATGGAGAAAATCATCCATGAAGACTACTCGGATCTCTTCGCTAGCCATGTCCTCTTACCGTCATATTAATTGCAAGAGGACGAATATGTCGTTTTAACCGGTCCTCCCTTCTAAAATGCGACATGCTGTATCGTCGGTGAAGAACAGAATAACACCCGGTTCAGACAGGAATAAACCAGAACACCAGAAGAACCTGCCGCCAGTTCTCATCAACACTCTGGCTCGGCTCTTCACTTGCTACCTGTCAGAATACAAGGTCCCTACTCAATGGAAAATCAGCAAAACCGTATTGTTGTTCAAAAAGGGAGAACTTCACGACATAGGCAATTATCGCCCAATCTCCTCGCTGTCCGCTGTCTATAAACTCTTCACTCGAGTCATCCTAAACAGGATTGACAGAACACTGGATGAAGGACAGCCATGCGAACAAGCAGGGTTTCTAAAAGGATTTAGTACCATAGACCACATCCACACGATCACGAGACTCATTAAAGTCACGCGATAGTACAAAATACCGCTCTGTCTCACTTTCATCGATTTCAAAAAAGCCTTTGAATCAGTGGAAACAGAAGCGATTAAAGAGGTGCTGGCAGGGCGTACCTACTGGGTACATGATAATCTTTCGTGAGCTTTATAAAAATTTCACGATCAAATATCTCCATTCTACAACAATGTCACCATTGACATAAGAAAAGGGATTCGACAAGGCGATACAATTTCGCCAAAACTATT
The DNA here is from genome assembly GCA_019055375.1 of Parelaphostrongylus tenuis. Taxonomy (NCBI): domain Eukaryota; kingdom Metazoa; phylum Nematoda; class Chromadorea; order Rhabditida; family Metastrongylidae; genus Parelaphostrongylus; species Parelaphostrongylus tenuis. The sequence continues at coordinate 162,744 of JAHQIW010000221.1, read as the reverse complement.
CAATGCCACCCTACAATACGTAATGCGAACATTAGAATGGGACGATATTGGAGTGAAAATTGACAGTCAACAATTAAACCATCTTCGCTTTGCTGACGATATCGTTCTCATAACACCAAACATCAGCCAAGCGGAACGAATGTTGACCGATTTCGATAACGCCTGTGGAAAGATTGGTCTTCAACCAAATCTAACGAAAACGATGTCATGAGGAACGGAGGGTTTCGAATGCCCCATTCACGCTCAACGGAACGACAATCTCCGAATGCTCCAGTTACATCTATTTAGGTCGCGAAATCAACACGATGAACGACCTAGCTCCAGAGTTGAGCAGGAGCAAACGAGCGGCTTGGGGAACGTTTAAGAGCATCGAAGATGTAGTGAAGAGGCAAAGAAATCCGACTCCGTGCCCACCTTTTCGACTCGTCAATTGTCCCTGCCCAAACGTACGCAGCAGAAACGTGGTCGCTACGTAAGCAGGATAAAGATCACTTGGCGTTATTGAACGCGCAGTCGAAAGGTCGATGCTAGGAGTATCCCGTATCTCGCAAATGAGAGAAAGGATCCGAAGTTCCGATCTACGTCAACGTTCGAAAATCAGAGACGCCGTTCTACACGCCAGGATATCGAAAATAAGGTGGGCCGGACACGTGATGCGCTTCAACGACAACCGTATGGACGAGAACCGTTACCGACTGGATTCCTCGGGACGTCAAGCGCTCTAAAGGAAGACCACTAGCCCTTGGTTCGATTTCTTCGCGAAAGGCATAGAAGAAAGATATGATGCTCAGCGAATCCCTAGAGCAAAGAGGACCCACTGGGCTACTCTTGCACGCGGCAGGAAAAAATGGAAGAGTTGCTGGTACCCGCTCGAGTCACTCGACGATCAACGGGACGACAGGTGATACAGGTGATTGCCAAATAAACTCGTTATGAAGCCTAAACCTAGGCGTAAGACAGCAAAAAAAAAGTCTTTTTGCCCTTACAGCACTCTTCAAGGGCTCTATCAAAAATCAAACTTAGCTGTGAAGCCATCAAAAATGATGCCTTTGAATGACTACCAAAGTCTTTTGAAGTTAATTTACGAGTATTTGCAGAGCACAAAATATGTGTCAAGTAAAAACGTGATCTCATTCTCGCTGCTACAGTGCTCTAAGAAGACCTTTTCGTGGACCAGGTGCAGCATGGATTTTTGAGCTTTAATTCATCGAGAGATTTAAAGTTTCAAAAGGCGAAAAGTCCTTGATTCAAAGAACTTGATTTTTGGATTAAGGTAACGTAAAGTGTCAAAAGAGACAAGTATAAGTAATGTAAAAAGCTTCAAACGCTCTCAACCGTAAATACCGCAAGACAAAGTAACTTTTACACGTGAGATGTAATGTACCCAGGTGAGGATGAAGTGTCGAACCGTAATGTAAAACAACAGCATTTATTTCGTGTTTTTTGAATTGTATGATGCGACATGGTATATCATGCATACCTTAAGACTATCCTTTCGTAACATTGTGTGTGGTCATCATCAACAAAGATTTGCGGATTTATGTGTGGGCTCGTTTGCCACACTGAGGACTTCGTCTTCTTCATAAAGTTGTTGAACGCTGCTCAAGTCAACTGCTCTTAATATCCTGGGATAGCTCTATCGGAACAATTGCAAGAAGCCGCTAGCATCTATGGGTAGAAAGAAGCTTTTCCAGAAAAGTCTAGGAACAATTTGCCGTTATCGGAGTTAGATGATAAGCACGCCTGACCACTGCGTTTCCTGAGCGCGATATAGAATAAACAACAAAGTATGCTATCGATAAAGGATTTGTTAAATCACACAGAACCAGTTCTAATAATATGGTGGCTAAGCATTATCGAAAGTTTCACCATATGTGATTACACGATATTTTATCCGAGCAGTCTCAAACATCTGTGTTCCCTTCTATTTCTGACTTTCAAAAAGTGTTGTAGTGAAAGTTGTGATTGCTTACTAGAGCCCACAAAAATCAAAGCTTTTGTCCAAAAATTGACACTCGCTTGTCTATATTAGAATATTGAAAGTGGAGTAGTTGCGCTGAGATGGTCATAAATGCACAGCAATACTCAGATTCTTCTGTACGGTTTGATTTTCCCCTCAAGTGATTTGAACAAAATATACCATTAAATGGATGTCACGTAATTTTTGATGTCTTCTTCAATTCCAAAGTTCGCCAACGTAGGACGAAAACCAGCCTAGTGAATCAACACTTGCGAAAATCAGAAAAAAAAAACATAGCCCTGCACGGTGGCTTTAGACTCTTCGTATCCGTCGAGTGAGTTGATCACCAGTGATCAGCTCTGAGTGAGAAACGAACAAATGAACATCTTGGTTAATAGTTTGATTTACTGGTAAATTATTTGAAGTTTCCATAAAACTTTGTTGTTGACAAGAAGATTCAGTGATGCTACTGTTACTATAAGACTAGCATAAGTAACACAGTCGATCAAATCTGTCATATCTTACATCGCAATGATTATTTGACACCTAACCTACTTATAGATAGTATAATGTCCGCGCACTGCTGAAACACTAATCGAGCCAATCAAATGTTCCGGTTTTCTTCAAAACTTTTCTTTGGAATTTTTTCTCTTTGGAAAGATAATAGATGTGTCAAAAAAGGAGGTGAATCCTGCCTTTTTTGGGTCCCCACTGGCAATATAAACTGATTTCAGTGCACAAAGATATTGTGCTTCAAAAGCACGCTCGAAGCTGGTATGTGCTAGGTTTAACTGAAATTTTCTAAGCTGCATTTTTGTGAAGAAAATGGGAAGAAACTGCATAATTACACATAAGGAACTTTCTTATACCTAGAAAAACTCTGCTACTAGCGTAGTAAAGAAGGACAAAGAGTGATGTAATGAGCACAAAAAACAATGATATAAAAGGTTAATGAAGACATACTGTGAGGAAAAAGTGACCAGATAAAGTGTGGTGGAGAGTATAATTTGAAATGGAATAAAAAACAACAAGAAGAATAGAAAATACCCACATTGTACTGCATAACTTGCCAAAAGTGCTAGTGAGCCTTCGGCACTCGGTAGACGGCCTTCGAGCATATCGAGTCGTAGTTGAAGAAAGAAGTGGTACCTAAAAATAAATGAGATTTTACTAGCTGGAAACATAAGGCTACCTTGCTTGTTCGACTGCTCAGCAGATAATCCACATTATGATGATTTGTGAAGCGGTTAACAAAGATTAAGACTTAGTCAGAAAGTAATAAAAATATCATAATGTAGGTATTACAAACAGCTGCACTATGATTCCGTTGATGATTTTCACTTCATGACGTAATCACCTTGCTTCTATCCTAACCAAAAGATTACCAAAAAATGTTCACAATAATTCAACATGGGAAGTTTGGTAAAAGTGCGCTATTTATAAAATTAAATGAATGATTAACCCCATGACCGGCTTGACAAATATAAGAACTATCTCAAGACTAGTTTCTAATTCTATATTGTCCAACCTGCCTAGATCAACTAGATTTACTTGAACCTTTAACTCAAGATATAATATAGTTTTCAAATGAATATCCTACAAACTACGCTATTTCATTCCCATAAGCTTTTCCTTGATCCATTATCATCGCTTTAACATAGACTTCAACTTCAAGCTGTTCTCACCACCTCTTCCTTGAAACGATAGAATCGCCTACCCATGCAAGACCTTTTATTTTTCTCACATCGCAGCGTGCACTTATAGCTTCTGTGCTCTGAATTTTTTCCCCACCGCTTGTACGCCTGTAATCTTTTGGGCTTTATCAAAGTAAGCCTTCGTCTTCGTTCTCTGATAAGCGTGACCCCGCCTCCACTGGAGGTAGTCCGGTAGTTCCATAGCTCCAGTGTTCGTGATCCAGTTACTCACCCAACCTATTTACTCGACTACATATTGTGATAGTCTTATTGTATTGTTACTATTGCTATAAACAGTTATGACCGAAACGTGAGTTGTTTTCCGTGTTTACGTAAAAGACCCGCGTGGCGAATCATCACAAAATCGAGTATTCTACTTCGATTTAGTAATTACTGCGTGTTAAAGACTAATTCGAAACTCAACACTCCACTGTAACTGGCAACACAATAAATGTGACCACCATTTAGTAGATCTAGTAGAAGTGAAACAAAACAAATGCCTTTCCGTTTTTATAAACAAAATATCAAAAATGTAATTGATTTGACGCAATCAAATGAAGCAATTGAAATGCACGATAAACTATCAGAAAACGATATAGAAATGAAACGAAGAAAAAAAATGTAGTCGATTAGAATCACTAACCTTGTATACTCCTCGCAAAGTTTACTAGGGTCACTAACGTAGAATTTGACACGAAATGAGAGATGAAATGGTGGACAGACCATCTGTTTTCGAATTGACTTCTTCGGATCAAGCCATCGCTAAAAAACTAATAATGAATCTTTTCGAAAACACCCACATAGAGAAAGGAATAGAGGCTGAAGATTTGATCCGTTCAGGACGGCAACAGAAATCGCTGCGGGAAAGGCGAATCGCAAAGCGGCGAGGAATTTTTCCTTATTGGATTAGCACGAAGTTCTTCGAATTTTTTTTTCGTATTTTGTAGGTTATTTTGGTGCATTTATGCTTTCATTTTTACTATCTTTTGGTATAGCTTCTTGCGGTTATTCTGATTTATAACACTCAGATTTATTCCAAGGTGTAATTGTCCCAAGAGCAAAAGTGATTTTGATGCTGCACGAATATCGTATGGATTCAAGTGCTGCTAAGACTTTCGCCGATTTAGAGAAGCGGATGACGAAACACTTGAAAGAACTGCAGTTCTTGATCGTTTCAACGAATTCAAGGCTGGTAATGGAGATTTGGCGCACAAACACGGAGTTGGCCGCCCACAAGAAATAGAGCGGCAAGTTGTTTCCAGTGCAATTGAGTCATCTCCGTCGTTGACGACTCGCATGCTAGCCGACGATTTCAAAAGACACCGAGTTTTAATTCCGCGGACTCATGAAATTGCCGAAAAAGTGACAGGAAGTGTTTGAAGCTAGATTGAATTACGTTGATTAATCGTTTGCTGTTTTTATTTGCTGAAAAATGGAGTCAACGCGCTCAAAACCGAAGAAGTGGAAATTTCTTGCCAACCCAATGTTTGATTCTAGCTTCTTCCTCGGTCTCAAAAAAGTTTTGGGTTTCTTGTTTTTCTTTGAAACAATACAGTTTGTTCTACATGCTCATATACTTTCAAAGCATATGTAGCTTTTAAGCGTGTGAAAGAACGGTGATTCATTACGCAATCATAGTATTTTTGCCTTTCACTAAATTTTGATTAGCCGTACAGAAGACACTGTGGTAGCAATCTTTATGTTTTTATACTTTTCATTATACTCGCCCGGAAATAATCATAATGAGTGGAAATTAAAACAATGATAGTCGATCAAAATGGTGATGCATATCGCATGGGATACCAGTTCATCCACAACTCTCAATAATTGTTGCATATACCCAGTGATGTAGACTGATGTTCAAAGCTTTCGCGTCTTGCGGATCTCGAACCCACATCTCACTTTATCCGAGAGCGCGTACTCTAACCCGTTGCAATTTGATTTCTGAATAATTAGTAGACATACCCTTTTGTTCTACGTGGTTCTACGCGTTTTGAAGTTGACTTTTCTCAAGACAATTTCCCAGACTACGTCTTATGGTTGGGACCGTACACCCGTAAGCCACAGACTTGGTCCGCCAAGTTGCTTCCCATGAGTGCCTTCCTCCACTTGCACCGAGGGATATACTCTGTTGGTTTATAGGATTTTTGTAGGTCATATATGCTAAGAGGAGTTGAATACTGCTGCGTTAAGTAAGAACTATGTGCGAGAAGCCACAGTCGTTTTCACAAAAAACTAGTAAGTTCTGCATTTTACTAGTTTGTTCATCGTTGTCACTCGACATTCCTTGTCTTTGGATATGTGTTTGTGGAAGTGGTCGACTGAGAAAATTGAGAGTCAATTTGACCTCTTTAGACTCCAAAGAAAGGGGAATCTTCGAGACACTAGTCAACATTGTACTGTATACTATATGAAGGCCTTTCTAAACCAAAATTTGGTTTCAGATTCACCGCTTTCCGTGCTATTGAATGAATGCTGAAAGTTCAGTGAAAATCTGAGCCAGACGCCAGCCGAGCAAACAAATCAAACCAAAAGTGAGACAGAATTTTATTTTCGTTGTTACAGCGCACTGTGAAGACCGTTAAAAAAGTTTTGTAAGATTGCTTGTCTAACAAAAAAAGGCCCTTCAAATATTCGCATATCTCTGAAAATACATGCTGTCTCGAACGGGTCAAAGGAACGCAATGACTTACTTTTTGGGTTTCCTTGGTACCCAGAACGTAGAGGAACTGTAAACCAAAGAAGTCCCTCTCGATCAGCTCCAAGTGTGTGAAAACTTTGTCGAGTAGAACGGAGCCACAGGCGTGCCTCTGTAACCAAGTGATCATCTGTGATCGGCAATTTCGAAGAATTTACAGATTTCTTTCATATCAAATTCTGCATTAGTTCTCTAATGAATTGTTTGCGATATGAATCATAAATAGCAAACACGCACCTAAATATAACATGACCGTCAAACTTTGCAATAACATTTCACATTCCATGGTGAAAGTCAATTATTATACAGAAAGCCATCAGAGTCTCCACATTCTTCCAAACATTCTTAATATCAACTGAGCGAAACGCATGCCAGGTTTCCGTATTTCCATAATTGGTTTTTTCACGGTGTTCGCAAGTGCATATATTTTAAACGAAAGAAAATTCACTTAGAAGAATGCGACAACGTTACCAAACACGTCATTGATGCTTTTTCGGAGCTACTCAATGAATTACTTATTCAGAAGTCTACTAACAGGAAAATCAAATATAAGACATATATATCTTATCGCGGCGCGCGTGGAAGCGAGCTCTATCCCTCAAACCTCTCTGGCAATCAACAACAACGCCATATGGAACGCCATAGAGAAGTTATCCTCGAGATTACAATGAGACTCGTTCAACCAGTATTCTAAGATGTTCAAGAACAAAACGAAAAATGAGTTGAGTGCTAGAGGTACTGGGATCCGCAACGTGAATAAAAAGCGCTGTGAAGACGGACCATTAGGATGTCCATATATATATGTAATCTATACAGCAAATAGTTTATCGTTCAGCATCCGGTTTGTATTAATCAAGCTCGCAGATGTCCGATCCACATAGCAGTTATATTATGTGGCTGTTAGTTGTCATATCGAGTCTAATCCACCGAAAAAAGCGTTGCTTGAAGAAACTTCAATCGCAGGCGGACTCCTATATAGGATGAGTATTTAACACAAAATGGCCTGCTTTATTCAGCGCGCAGTGCATCCTGCAGTTAGTCTTTCATAGTTGGCGAATAACGTGATGGAAAGAAAATATGCATACAATATTTTGATCCATCGTCGAGGACGTTGTAAATCTTTTTGACGAGACAAGGAATTTCGTCATCCTTAGAATCACAATGATTCATGACAGGTTTCTATATCAACTATCTTTGTGAGGTGAGGGAATCGTGGTAATAGCATTGAATGGAACTCAGGGATGTGAAGCTTCACATGAGTAAGCAGTCTTCACTCAGCGCAACAATTTTATTCAGGGATGGTCTTTTCTATCGATTAAAGTGCAAAAAAACTTTTCATAGTGACAATCCACTCCGAAGCAGTCGAAATGATATTAGCCGGTATATCACGACTTCACTTGCACAGGGTAAAGTAGAATCCTTTCCATGGCTTCATCACACATTTGAATGCTCAAAATGTTCCAAATATCTCACAAAATTCGATGAAACTAGATTGTCCACACTTCTTCCTCGCTTCTGTTTTTTGTTAGTCATTAATTACCCGATTACTCAATTAAAAAAAAACGCGCAGTTAAATTTGGTAAGTATAATTAATCGAGATTCATTTTCAAAGTTTAGGAAAGAAGAACTTTCAGTATTTGTGACTTAGTCATTATAGATCCCTTTTAGACCTACGGACTCACTTTGTAATTTTCTTCCTCAAATTGCTTTCTAGAAAGTTGTACAAGCATCTAATAGAACGTTTTCAAACACTGAGTTCCTTTTTTTTGGTTAAAAAAAAGTCAGCGGAGTCAAAGAGACAAAAAGCACCTCTACTGCTTGAGGATTGCCAATAACTTAGATCTCTTGTAGCATCAAACACATTCAGACCCTAAGAGAATTATAATACCAGTATCTACAAAAGATTCGTGATGATAGTTACAAAGTCATGTGAACAATTTATATCTCGCAACCTCTCAAACCCATAAAATAAATGGAAGCTGAACTAGAAGAGTAGTCAAAGACTAACAAACATAGGTCCAGAGGTGGCTTCGAACCTGCCATTATCTATTGCGTGGGTTCTCAGTTCTCCACTGTAACTTCAAGATCTCAACTGCTTTCCTCTCAACCAAGTTTCAATCCACTCAGTGGATGCCAGCAATCATCCGCGCATGACATTGATCTAGGGTGTACAAATGAGCACAAATTCAGTTGAGCTGAAGCCGTGGCTAGAATTGTAACTTCAAACTATACTTGCTGCCTAATTTTTCAATTTACAGGTAGGGTACGCTGTAAAATATAAAGAGGGTGCAGAGGTACGACCGAAACTTGAAACATGAGGTGCAGTCTAACACGTAACAACCCTCTTCCAACGCACACCGAACTTTCAATTTCACTGTCGAGGTCCTCGTAGTGATTTTCTCTCAGCACTTTCGTAGTTATATTTCACATCGTACCACGTTGTCAAAAATGAGTTGGGCAGAGAACAAAGTTGAAAATCAAACTGTTTTAATAGTTGAAAAAATCGATTCTTTTGGTTGATCGGGGAGAAATGAATATCGACCTCATTTGCTGTACAAGAATTTCTCATAGGAATATGAGTATTCATTCGAAAGCTTAGATCTCTGGCTATCGCGCCACATAACGGTTTTTGAAAATCCCTTTTGTAACCTTGTAAAATTCAAATAAAATTACGTGCCACAAGATCATGTTTTTCTCCTACCTTGCTTGCATTTCGCTGGACAAAATTCCTTCCCTAGTGTCGATAACACAAGTCTTGAGAAACTTAAAAATGTGTTTGCTTTGGAAAAGCTCTTTTGTTAGCGCTTTAAAAGAAAGAAAATATTTGTGTTCCACACTTGCGGGACAGAGTTCGCTCAATGAACTATTAATAATCATTTGATAGCGTAAATCTCAGTAATTTTAACACTGCGCTTATTTTCTGCAAAGACCGTTTCACTGCAGCATAGCAGGAGAAATAAGATCGAGTTTCACATATTCACGGCGGCCTGTTTACCAGCTGACCTACGGGCGAAGGGTGCGGGGCGATCGATCAATGCCCTGACGCGATGAACATGTGGGGTGCACTTTGTTACTCAATTGGGATTTTTTTCCGGCGCCTTGAAGAAGATCCAGATAAAATGGTCGGTTCAAAAACTATGAGATTTTCTCTACGTGTTCATATCCTTTTCGTGCTTCCAGCGGATTATACGCGTGATAAAAATGAAGGCGCACGGCTGATGTAAGACATAAATTTATTTTGTATGCTACAACGTTGTAAGAGGATATCTCCGCAAAACGGCCATGTAGCTCTTTAGTTAGAGATTTGAGCTTCAAATGATTACTAACTCCTATGGAAAATTCTTGTCGAGCGAATGAGGTCAGATATTCATTTGTTCCCGGATAACCGAATCAAGCAATAATCTTCTTTTACACTACACGTGATATTTAATACTTCATAACCCGTCCTTGAAAAAGGAATAGCAGAATCCAAAAATTGGGGAAATATTAATCAAGAAAAACTTCCTTCTCTAGAAAACAGAAAAATAAGTGCTATTTTTCTACTCAGCCGTCATCGCACAAGCATTTATGGGTAAAAAAAGCTTTGTTACCTTATGACGGGGCTCTTTTATCAGAATGGAGCCGATTCTTGCCACTGGCTTATTGTTGGCTTTGCCTTTTGGTGTGAATAATGAAATGATCAAAATGGTTAGCTCTGCTAATGAAATGGATTTCCTGTTGAGCATCAGAGTTCAACATTTCACAATATTCCTCACATTGTAGGTCGCCGTGACGCAGTGAGTCGTTGTGTAGCTCTTCATGACATTTTCAATCACACTTAGTCATTGACTGAGATTTCATCTAAGCAGATAGTTTTTAGTTTTTCTCACTAGTACGATAGCATGTGAGCCATGATGTATTTTTGGAAACTTCCACTCATTGCTTAACAGTGAACGTGAAAGAGATAAATGACATGTGGACATACACCTTACACCTTTCCAATGATTGATAATATCGGCCCAGGCTCCTGTACTCCTACTTTTCCCAGAAACTTCTCTCCACGTATAAGCTGAAGTAAAAAAAAGCCCAATGCGTTCACATATTTTTGCCGAGACTATTCATTTCGAAGAAAGCGTCATAGGAGTGTTCAAAAAGCCGCCATATTTTACGAAATCTCTTCATATTTTCTTGGACGACAAAGCATGAATAGAACGCTTGATCCGATCACTGACATCAATCTGAAACTGTCGTTCAGAAGAATCCAGAAATGATACGGTGCAGGTGATTTCGTTGCGGGACGCAGTTAGTAGTGAGGGATTCAGTCCTTCGCTTCGACGAACGTCGTAACTGCCCGAACCGAAGCGCATTCCTCAAGTCATGTCTTGAAAAAACTGAAAGAGTTTGAGTACTTCAAGGTTATGGAAAAAATATGATAGGATAGAGAACACTTGCGGAACAAATGCTTTTTTTCCTATCGCGAAGTAAGTGAGTGAACACGTCTGCAAACAATAGAGATTCAAACTTTTAAAAAGCGTTTCATGTGAAGATCAACAGTGTTATGCAAAACAAACTACTCAAGAGAGTATGTTAACAGTCGATACAACACATAGCCATGTTTTATCAACACACGAATGCTGTATGAGCCATGTTTGCCTTATTTAAATTATGAGCAAAAGCACAAGAACATACTGCTTTTGGTGGACTAGTAGCTATATGTGGGACACTATGAACCAGTCATGACTCATTCGAAGAGAAAGATTACATAGTTACCACAGATGGCTCACTCTGCGACATCTAGAGAGCCTCGGTGAACAAAAGGAGGTTCCAGAGCGCGTCTCGGCTCTAATGTGTTAATCTAACGGCTTTTTGAGCTGATAATTAGATGTCATTCCGTACACATGGACAAAATTATGAAAATAAACTGGAAAAGTATAAATTGCTACCCCCTACTAAAAGTTGGATTTCTAAAGAGATGAAGTGGAAAACAATAGGCACATGAAGAAATAGAATAACAAGAGAATTCATTCTATTTTCATAGAGAATAGCAATTTTGAGAAAGTCGAAAGAACACAAAAGACGCTATTACTAGAATGGTATGATGCTACTCTGTTGCGGCAGGACTTGCGTCTTTATGAAAGTTAGGTCTAGAACAGTAGGTATAGTGGGAGCTGAAAATACACTGGAAGCCAACATGTAACTGTGTCGCTGAGAAACGTCACTGATAGACCGTGTACAGAGTGAACAACGACACTAGAGCGGACTAAGAGAATCAAGCAACTTGATAAAACTAACTGAAAATAAACATAAGCATTGATTTTTAGGTGAGTGAATAAGGAAAAGGACAAAGCTGTCAGGCTCGATCAATGCCTGAGGAATGCGCTCTACATTTGGCTTCACTAAGTGTCGTCTCAGAGGAAAATGAATGCTTATCTGGTCAATACATTGACTTTCTATAGTCTGTATGTGCTAAGTTAGTGTACTTATCCCTCCAGACTAGTTGGGAGCCAATATGTCGACGTAGGAGAAATGAACGGTTTGGTTTGCCCAAGTGGCGGAATGAAACCCACCACCGTTCGTTCGCTTAAGAACACCTTTAGCTACTGCTCTAAGTTGTTAGGAAAATCCACTCGACGTCCAGGTTTTCAAGCGTAAATGTCACTCCAATCATTGTTTTTTCTTGATGCTGTCGTCTTTGGAATCGTCTCTTGATTGAGTTTGTGAAAAAATATCATTAGCTGAAATGATGGCCTTGTGTCTAAAAGGACTATTGAGAAAAAAAGTTCGATTATCCTCAATAGATTACTAAAAGTGGTTTTCGTTTCGGATCCTTCATATAGTCATTATGAAAGATTCGCAAAATTTTGCAGGTCTAAAAGGACTATTGAGAAAAAAGTTCGATTATCCTCAGTAGATTACTGAAAGTGGTTTTCGTTTCACATCCTTCATAGATTCAATGAAAAAGATTCGGAAAAATCTGTAGTGGCAAGAAAATTACCGATCCTTTCTTCAGGAAAACATACGTAGTTGATTCATAGATTTGCTATCGACTTTTCTTCATTGAAAAATGTATGGAGAACATTGAAAGCATAATTTTTCCAACTAGTAGAATGATGTAAATTATACGAAATAAAACAGAGCTACTAATCAAACATAAATGTTCAAAGTACAACAGTTGCAAGTAATGAAACTGTTGACAATCGAAGAAAAATTGGAGAAGTAGAATCTGGTAAAGCGTGGGCATTATACAGGTTTCTTTCAGGGCATCGTCAATGAAAAGGCTTTTAATAAACTGCTTCCAGACTGGGCTACTACATCAACTTAAGCTCTTCTTTTTTAGGTTAGGTGGCATTGTGAAATAGTAGGCCCATCTTCTATAGAGGTAATATATGTGGTAATCCAAGCAGCCTTAACTGATACTAGAGCAACGCCTCAACCTATTCATCCCAGTTAATGGAACTGAGTAAAGTCACGATTTGCATAAGCTTTGAGTGGTATACGTTTATATTGTTATCCATTTCCTACACTGAAAAGCTATCATTTTGGTCATCTGACTCAGTTATCATCATCATGGCTTCATTTATGTAAAGGATAACCGGATTTATCACCATAGAGTCCATTAATCATTGAATAGTTTTTTTTCTTCATCCGTCTCCAATATGCGAGAAGCTTTCGAATTGATCTTTTTCGGAACGCAAGGGCAATTCAAAATCATTGTTTCAATTTTTTTCTAATAGAAAATCGTAGGTACTTTACCAGTATCTAGCTTGTCATAGGTTTATCCCCAGCTTGACTATATGGTGAAAATAACAAACTACAACTAAAAAACCACTGAAGGAGAAGAAAAGAATGGAGAAACGAAATGGAATCGGAGCTAGAAATAAAGTGGAAAAAAAACAAGAACCGAAATAGGGGAATTGTGGTCTCATATACATTTCCCGCATAGAAGAACTACAGTTATTCGGCGATTGTCTTTCGATAAGTGACCGGAAAGAGATAAAAATGAATGACGAACAAAAGCCAATGGCTTACTGATGGTTAAAAAATGCAGCCGAATAATTGTTACAGAAGTCCCTGGTGAAATTCGTAAAAAATCCAATCAATTGAAAAATAATCATTTTTAAGAAATCTTGACAAATTTTGTCGAAGTCAAACCATGTCTATTGTAAAAATTTAGTACAGTAGCGCATTGAAATCAGTATTTTATACATCACCAATGATCAGCAAAGTCTCAGTGAATTGAATTCCTGACGTAATCGTTCCACTGTTCGAAATACAGAGCGAGAAAAAAACTTGAATGGCATACAAGTGGTGTGAGAGGGCTACCATTACCGTATACACAGACAGCATAGTGCCCGTACGTTACATTAGGTGTTAATCAAAGATTTGGTGTAGTTCTTGGAAAAGGGGAAACTTTTTTATAATTGCTTTACACAAAGTTGTTAATGAGCAATGCAGAGGGATGTCCCATTAGAAGAATGATGTCAGTATCGTAAAATGCCTAGAAGAAAGTTGTTCAAAAGAATAAAGACCTGCTAGGTGGAGAGGAGACGAAAATAAGTGCGGATACGGTGGCGACAGAACTTTTGGAAACATAAAACATGGAATCTAAGTGTCTAAAATTTCCAACGAAAGATCGGCAATTGCAATAATAGACGGTACATTGGGAAATACTATCATGTCGCGTTGAACGCAATCCTGCTTGTTCCTTCGCTTTCATGTTCGAAATATGGGTGGCATAGTAAAAAGTGGAAGAAATTTATATCGTGGGCAGATTTTCTTCATGATAAAACGTTCAACACGTCTTTCTTATAGTCAACGATTGTCACACTTTAATAGTGAGATTTTAGCTAGTAAAATTCACTATGAATTAAATTATATTTGATCAAAGTTGAAAGTGGTTATTATTTACGCATCGTGTGATTACTATATGGGTCAAATCGCCAATCTAATGTTAAATATTCAGGAAAAGAGTTAGAAACATGGCGACAAAAACAATTAAAGAAACAAGTTGATTTCATGAACTGATCGGTGATCCAGAAGAAACCCTTTGCAGTTTTTGAACGCTGCAGGTGAACGATAAAGGTGAAACGCGAGTTCAACTGGCGTTTGAGATTTGAAGTTTCGTCACTCAGCACTCTTGGAAATAAAGTTGGATAATTCTTGCAGAGTTGAGGCTCTGAAAACATTCAGATATTCAGTACAGTGAAATAAGCTTGATGGAGTGACTTTTCAAAAGTCGTGGAAGCTATGACTATGTCTTTCGTCTGAGATCTAGTGATGAGTGGGGCTGTTAACCTATTCGACAGTCTGAATGGAAGATGTGATTAAAGCGTTGATATCTATGCATACGCTTTGATCTATACGTTCCGTGCTACTCGCAAAAAGTGATCGTTACAGGATTTTCAGAACTGTCGTTCTACTGCTCGGTTACCAAGTGGGAAAGAAGTGCCTGAAAAGGTGGAGTTTAACCCATTTGGAGCGGCGTGTAACTGCTGATACGTGACTGTTTGAGGGATTCTCTTGCTGGGTAGAGACTTTCTTTGGACTTTCAAAGATAACCGAAAGCCTAGAACTCGGCGATTTCAACAGTTTGCTAAATTTTTCGAGAATGCTTCTTATTGCATTATCAATTGAAAAACTTTTTACTAACTGCTTCTACAGGTGGTATGGTGTTTTATATACATACATTTATCTATCTATTTATTTATTTATACATATATATTCAATATTGTTGAGTCATATGCAAAACTTTGAACGTCGAATGGTAATTGAACCCGTATTTCACCCTTTTCGGGGCGTGTACTTTCCGGGCTGAACCGTTGGCGGTCGATCTCTGACAGATCGACACATATGTGTCGCAGAAAGAGTGCTCGCAGAACGAGCGCCGCTAGTGCAATGGTCAGCACGCGCTCACGGAAAGGGTGGAATGCGGGTTCGAATCCCGCTCGGCCTTCACAGTTTTGTGTATGATTCAACACTATTGGATATATATATATATATATATATATACGTATACATATTCTTACTATACTTACACATGTATGTATATACATGTATTTGTAACTTCTTATTGCGTCGTAGTTGTGAAGCTCATCACGGCGCCACGTGGGCCGATTCCCACGTTCACTACTCTCCGTCAGTTAGAATCGAACGTCTTATGGAAAGCCACAGCCAGACTATCCACGAGATTGCAAAGAGACTCGCTCAACCGGTATTCTACGACGACCAAGAGGAAGACGAAAACGAGTTGCATGCTAGAAGTACTGGGATCCGCACAGTGAAAAAACACTGCGAAGATGGATTGATAAAGTCTCAAGCATTGCGTTGAACCTGCGATAATAAAAATACACTTCACACTTGGTTTGCTTTGTTTGCACGGCTGGGATCTGTAAACTCTGAACTTTAGTTATTCAAGAAGTCAAATCCTGAAGATTTTGGTCAGAACTATTCTCCAAAAAAACCTTTTGAACGCTGTAACCCTTAGCACTTTAGCACTTTATTTAATCCGTCATCACAGTCTTTTTTTCACTGTGCGAATCCCAGCACTTCTAGCATTCAATTCGTTAATCGTATTCTTCTTGGACGTCGTAGAATACTGGTTGAGCGAGTCTCCTTGCGATCTCGAGAATAACCTTGCTGTGGCTTTCCATAGGACACTGTTGTTGACTGACTGAGAGAGGTTGGGAGTGGAGCTCGCCTACGGCGCCCCATAGAACGCTCTTAAAGCAAAAGAAATAACGTTTTGTACCCGAAATGATTTACAAGTATAGTTTATGTGTTAGAGGCACTTTATCGCTGCAAAAAATAGATTACCACAAAGAAAACATTTGTAAAGACATTTCTGTAAGAATAGCGATCACGTGACAAAAAGTTCCAGGTGTTTCCATGAAAAAAAGACGTCCTTACGGAAAAGAACTCACTTACAACTTCTACAAAGCATTTATCTTCTATCTAATCTATGTTTTCGTTTCATTCGATAGCTTGAAAAACGTTTATTTTTATGTTATTATGTTAAACTTGTTCTATACAGAGACTTTTATGGTATGTTCTACTAACAGAAAGAAGGTAATGTTTAGACTTCAAAAAGACAAAAGCCTTTACTTGAACTTCACAGCGGGTTTCGCTGGTGTACATAGTACAATTTTATTTCAAAGAAATTTTGGCACCACGAATGGATAGTTTATCACTGAAGAGACTTCTGTAAGTGTGAAATTAGTAAAGAGTATACCCAATCACCCTAAAAACTCCTCCTTTTCAATGCAAAAGCTGCGTTCTTGTGATAACAGCCCCTTTACAATCTTGTTTTCACATTGCTTTCGACAATATTGTTATTGTGTAACCCAAGAAATACAGTGAGCTTGACTTCTAGAAAGAATCTATCCGGAGGGTTTTTTTGGTATCTGGCTGAAATAAGCCGTGACAGAGTTCGCCTTCATCATTCTCTAGAGTAATTTTTGAGAAAGCGTGTGTTTCCCACCCAAATTTTCGAATCCTTCCCTTGATGTTGTAATTTTTTTTACTCAAAATATTCAGCAATGAACTAGTCATACAATCACCATCACTCAGCAACAATCACCTTTGCTCATACATTAGCACCGATCAACAATTTACCCTTGTTATGTTGAATTTAACTTGTGACAGTCAAAAAGAAATACTTCCTACTCTTTTATCAGGGCTATTAGTAGTCATGTGATAGTTGAAAAATGGAGAATTCACTAATAAACTAATCTGTAGAAAGTTTTTTCAGTGCACAGTACCGGTAAGGAGAAAAATACGCTTAGCTCAACCTCACAACGAGTTTTGCTGGTAGTTCATTAGTAAAATTTACATGATCGGAACACTTCATCGTCACAAAAATGACACATCGTTGAGGAGAATATTTTGTAGTATTTTTAGTGAGAAGAAAGCCCATGTGTCCCATTAGTCTGTATTTTTCAAAAGGAAAACGGCATCCTTTGGAAAGAAATATATTTCGAACTATCATTACGCATTCTTATCAACTATCTTATAACAGTGAGACCGACTTTTCCTACTCATCGTTCATCCTCTGGCCAAAGATATGTCTGTTCTATAATAAACACTCAAACATCGGAATGCACAGTTCGTAAAGTCGATAGGTTCCTTGCATCTGAGCCTTACGTTTTCTTGAACACCTCTCGTCGTCATCAAAGAGTGAGATGGGAATCTGAGTGACGATACCCTTCTTTGACCACTCACCCGATATCTCTTAATCGGTCTTCTATTAATGATGTTGCGCACAATACACTACAACATTGACCGGACTTTTGACGGTTTTCCCTTCTCTGGAGCTTGGGAAGGTCATGTTGACTCGTAGTATCTTCAGTCGACTACTTCCGAAGTCTGAAAATGCCTGTGGTTTTCCTACAGAATTCTTGTCTTATGCAAAACATTCGACTCCTCTCCGCATATGTCAACTATGAATAATTTACACCAATCAACAAAGTCTATGAATCCAAGCGATGAAAGTGGAGGAGCATACTCATGTGAAGCAATTTCGCGGACCAGGTCTTGGTACAGTGGTGGAAGGCCCCAACCACCCGCAGGTTATGACATTGGAGTTATTTGAGAGGTTGGAATTTGAGGGAGATAGAGGGAATCGTCTTGAGGATAATCAACTAAGAGATTTGTAGAACAAGCAAATGTTAGTAGCAAAGTGAGTAAAAAAAGAAGAGATACTTATAAAACATTAGAAGAAAGTTAAATCTATAATTCTACAAAGACTAGATTCTGGGATTTAGTAATAATTCAAAAATCATTGAGGGCTATCGATGAACTGCATAGCATGCGGTTTGACTTTTGACTTTGGGACTTCCTAAAGTGCAAAATACCAGAACATGAAGATTTATAGTGCAATATTATTCTAAAACTTATTATAATTGACTGAATGCGAAAACAGTCTGATTGCATAGAGCCTTTTTCTTCACACGCATGAGCTATATATGCTTCAAAAGCATAGGAGCATGTAGAGTAAACCGTGACATATTATAGTAAAACGAGAAAGCAGAAGTTTTTTCTCTCCGTCTGAGAGAAACTTCAACCAAATAATGAAAATCGCGCATCGGGATTGGCGCATGAACACTATAGCTCCCATAGGGGGCGGAAAATGGGTAAATAAAGAACAACAGAGGGAAAATGCATATCCCACCAGAGATAAATCACACAAATGCAAATTATAGCGCTTTCAGAAGCTGACGAATGGCGAATGGAAGGAGATAGTAGTTTATGCGACGAAAATGGGAGTGAATAGAAATGGGATCACAACTGAAGATTAAAAATGTAGGATTTGAGAATTAAAAGGTAGAGGAATATATGGGTAGAAACACTACGAAATAAGAATGAACAATGGTGATGATGATGATGGCGATGATGAGATAAGTTGACAAAGTTTGAAAATGACATAAGCAATGTAATGAACACGAAAAATTACAATAAATAGATTGCGAATGGGAAGTAGCAATATAGGAAAGAAAAAGAATATTGTGAACAAGAAATAACGACAATGACAATTTGCTAACGTTACCGATCACGGTATGGTTAGAAAAAAAAGTGAAATGAAGTAAAGTAGCAATAAGAGGAAAAAGAATAACAATAGGAAACGAAATTGTGTGGAACCGGATGAATGATAGGCAGTCAGGAAGAGGTAACGAAAAGAACAAGAGTAATGATGTGATGCGGGTGATTGCCGTCGTCATAGTACTCTGTAACCGACCAGTCGCAGCCGACTGAAGGATTTCGAAGGCGCATTAGAATGTGCGCCTAGATTTTTGGTGTAAGTAATATCGAACGAAGACCGAATTCCAATAATGGATCGCTAGAACCTGTCTGAATGATCACATTTGCAACTGGAATGTGGTGCTGAAGAAGTACGAAATCAATCAAAACATCGCCAATAATTGCAAATATTCATGAGAAGAAAATTCGCATTTGCTGAGAGAGAGAGAGAGCGAGAGAGAGAACGGTTCAACGGGAGAAGTTTTAGCGCGTGAACGAAGAACGATAAAGGCTCCAATGGTGGTGTCTCTTCATCGTTTGCCAAGGCCACGTTGCGCTAAAAGAACACGGACACCATTGTTTGTCACGCCCGGCTCGTCTTCATTTTAACTCGAACACCAGCACATCATCGCCAATCATGCAATCGTATTAATCTCCAAGCACACACGGCGGTCGCTGAGAACCGAACTTAAGATCTTCGACCGATTTGACGCTCAGAGAAGGAGTCCATAAGTGAAGATCCTGGAAAACTGGACTCAAAGTCGCTATCTTAATTTTATACGGTCAGTGATTTTCTATTGTAGACAGCGACACACTAGTGTATACAAATCCCAGTACAATGGTCTGAAGGACAACATTAATAGCCTAGTTTCCTCAACAAATGATAAATGTGAGTTTCACACTGGTCACTGCTGTTGAAAAAAAACCATTTCCTTAGAATTCTGCTAAACTGCAGCTACTGTTATTCAGTTTTTGGATATATTCCTTTCTTAATCATTAAAGATCTTCAAAAGTGGCAGAAATTTGAATTCAATGCGTATTTACGATGATGTTTGTGTTGAACTTTTTTTCAGAGGTAGAATTTCCTCCTAATATTGGCGAAATTTACACCATGTCAGATAACCCACGAGGTGACGAGCCAACTGCTAAGTTTGCCGCCCACAAATGCAGTTGGTGACGTTGGCGGTAATCCAATGGATGGCACATTTGAACCCCATCGGTAGCAGGTGTCATTCCATAGAAGAGCCATGATTAGCCATCGATCGGACAATTTTTCGAAAACTCTCAACACCTCGAATAATCATTTTCAACGCAACTGTGCTCAAGGTTTTAGAAAAAAAAAGCCAGCAGTAAGTGTTGACTTTCGTTCAGCACTCAATGAAGAATTAAGCTTGAACTGTTAACAGTCTTCTTCTATAGGATGTATTTCCAATGAGAAGATTACAAACAATTCAGTGGAATGCAAACAGCGATGAGTATAAGGTCTTTTTGCGTTTAAAAGATGCGATTGAAGATACAGACGCAGTAAATCTACAGTAAGAACACTTAGACGGTGCCAAGCATTTCACTACCAATAGTCTGCGAACAGTGTTTCCTTTCGACAGTCGCTGAACAAAAACTTTTAGAGTTTTACGAGATGGACGGAGCACTGTGATAATGTGACTTCTTCATAGGACTCTCTACGAAAAATATGACACTTTCTTATTTGTCGAGTTAGCAGAAGCCATATATGGAACACTTTGGTCTATCACGCGCATAAGGGCACACTTATGACACATGTTTTGGCCATTCATAGCTAAAACTCTGGAGACCGGCCGATGTAGAGCTAGACAGTAAGCAGTACAGTCTGGGCTCAATGTGCTGAAAGTCGCTGGTGACAGATCAACAACTTCACACACCAATCTGTCGCAATTAGCTGCAGATGAGGAAAAACTAGGTGAAACATATCATTTCGATTCTAATCAATGTAGTGTATTGTAGAAAAAGCTGATCATTCTCTCAGAAGACATTCTCCAAATTATACACATGATCTTGAGAAATAAATCTTTACTTTTGGTGGTAAAGGTGATGCTCTTTGTTGGATGATTTGTTAATAAACATTTAAAGCAACCAGTCAAATATATGAAAGTTTATGATCTCTAAAAAACGACTTTCTGCCTTACAACATCAATGCATACCATTTCAAAGCAAAAAAAGAAAAGGAGAAAAATCAATGACTTCATGAGCTTTTGAAAAGAATATGAAATTATTTTCCATTACTTTATTGAGTAGCATTATCACTAAACTTGGAAAATGATAGACATTTCTTGCATATTTGCTGTTTTGATTCGCTTTACAACTTTCTTAGAAAAGAAAGAATTCAGCTGAATATGTACAAAGTTGCTAGTAAAAATTACTAAACTATGACATATACTTGATTGCCAAATATTTTTGGCCGAAATAAAGGTAGTATAAGAAGAAACAATTAGTTATTGAAGAATTAGGTTTGAAAAGAGCAATATTTTTTCACAGAATGTTCCAGTGAAACTCAGGCCAATGCTAATGTGTGGGATCATTTGCGTAAATTTCTCTACATATTATTGCTTTGTTTTGATATTGATCATTCGTTATAAAATTCTGTTTCTACTTGATTGCGTACAAAAAACCACTAAGCAAGAAAGTTTATAAAGATACAGTTTGAAAGTAACTAATGACTATGATCACATAGATGGTGGCTGTTAGGGAGTTGGTGAATGAATGAGTAGTTCGGGTAACTAGGTAACCAAAAGATTACAAGCAATCGAATAGCTAGTGGAAGCACTTGAAGCATTCATTCACAACGGTTTCCAGGATCATCGATACGAACAAGAAGCAAAAAGTAGGAACAAATTTCGAGTGTCTGACTAACAAGTTGCGCAATATTTTTCCTGTCTTACTTCACAGACTTTCAGCTCCTGCTTCATTAACATTGAAGCTGAGATGATATGTAACATTATATTTAGTTCTTTTAACGAAACCTAGTTTCACTGTCACTCTAGTCACTCTATTCTTGAAATTCATTTTCAATAAGGTAAGCTGCTAAGATTTTATTCACCTAAAAACCAGCTCTCTTTTAACTTCGACATTACTAATCAACAAGGACGAGTAGATGTGGAAAATCAACGCGAATTACCGGTACTATAAACGTTGAAGAGTGGATGTTCGTAGGGTAAAATCAATTCTATCAGTCTTGTAATATTGGCTTAATCAAAGGAGGAAAAATGCGCTCCTAGATTTCCCTTCATTCGCTTAGAGGAAAAATTTTCTCGTTCAAATGAAAAACTGAGAAAGAATTTCATTAAAACTGTTTTTTGTACGTTGTTCAACACATTATGCGCGTGGTCGTCGGTCCGTGCAGGAAAGACGATTGTGGGGTTATTTTCACTGCGTGAATTATTTTCTTGCGTCTCTTAAGAAACCTCTACTTTTTCTCTTATTGTTGACAATTGTCACAGAATATGGTCGTCATGTATCAAATCCAATAAGTGTCTTTCGATTCAAAAACTCAAATTGATCAGAGTGCTTTTCCATCGTCAAATAGGATTAGCAGCTTCGACGTTGTTATTGTCCTTATTCAGAGGAAATGCCATCGTTATTAAGATGGCAAGGTCACTAATTGCAGATTTACTATAGTCACACAAAGCTCCTACGTCATCTAGGAATTTGAGTGAAAATTATTCTCCGCTTACAGAGACCGACAAATATCTAACCTTGAAATACCTAAACCCGGCTCTCTAGAATTTTCAGTGAAAATCACGCTCAATCTACATTTCACGTGAGAAAGGAGCACAGCCTCCATTTGCACACAAGACACGTACTTGCTCGACCACACCCTTCACGGTTGCGAGATAACGTATCGAATGTGTAGAATTGCTGAGGTTTGTGAATTATGTGGACACGGATCGCCATGGTACTAAATATTGAGAAGTCAGACACGAAAAAGAAGCAGTGTTAAAACAAAAAAGGTAAAATGTTTGATCGTAGTTGCTAGTTGTTGTAATGCTTAGTACTACTTATAGGTTAGTATAGTTACGCAACTTCAAACGCATTTGAATGGATCGGCTAATGAATCGAAAAATCGTGCCCTGATAGAACAAGCATAATTATGACACAGCATTGGTCCCCTCTATTCCACAGATCCGCAAATAATTGAAGTAAACCCCTTCAACATGTGGTATGGCTTAGTCTCTCGACAAACCATACTTGACGAGCATTCAACATATCAATTAATAGTAAATACGAATTCTCAATAGGCAGATAAATCCACGCACGACTCCGACCACATCTGCGGACCATGTTGGCAAGGTAGAGAATGAGATGAAAGAAATGGCAAGCCACATGGACAACATTTGGCGACGAAAGGTCATCTACAGCTGCAAGATCATATTATATCCACTCCTCAGCGCATTTCTGACGCTCCTCTTGCACAAATGCCCTTGAAGTCAAGCTATATTAGCACCCGAGAATTCTTAACACATCTGGGACAGTGTGAAATGCTGTGCGTGTCCCAGCACTTCTATTAGCTTGAGAAAATAGTTCCTTATCATCCCTTGAAAAAATCAAAGTTCATACAAAAATTCAATAAAAATAACAATAACTACTCTTCTAAATAGAGGCCATCACTATCTACGGTCATCTGCCAACGTTCTGCAAGTTTCCGGACCTGCTCAAAATCGCTATTCATTGGACTTTGAATCGTAAAGCTCCTGACATTCCTCTTCAACTTGATAAAATGTATCTTGAATCGGATCCTGGCGAAATTTCTTGTGGGCAAAATCAAGTTAGAGATGATTCCAGACCGTCTTTCGATCGGCGCTAAGTTCTGCTGCCAATTTACGAGCGCTGTATGACGATTCCGTATCCAAAGCTGCTTGCAGATCTCAGTCGCCCAGTTTTAATGATCGGTCGGAACGGGGTTGGTCTTCGAGATTGAGATCACCACTTTCAAATCGTTTGCACCATTTTGCAACAGCCACATGGCTCATATTTTCTTCGCGTTCGGCACAACAGATCTCCTTCGCAGCATCTCTTGTCAAAATACACTCGATTGCAGCAATAAAGTATCAAAACTAGCTCAATTTTGTGCATGGTCATCGTTTGATATCCGAAGAGTAAATCAAAATTCATGCTCTAACTAACGTTGCCGTGGGAATTTCTCACTGTAATATTCCTGGGATATCCCACGAGATTACAATAACCGATATTGTGTGAAGCAAATATAAAATTTGAACTTTTCGCGGGTGTTAAAGAACTTTTTCCTCAACCTAGTAGCATTCAATTCACCTCCTCTCTTGCTTGGGGATTCATCTTCTTCACGAACGTCGTAGAATACTGGTTGAGCACGTCTACTTGCAATCGCAAGGGTATCTAAGCTGGTGCCTCTGTAGGGCATTTGTTATTGACTGCTATGATTAGTAAGAGTTGGAATCAAATCCGCATTAAGTCGCGCTGAGCATCACTAGCCACTCGGTCACAGCCCCTTCCCTATGGTTTCTCTAATACAGTAATATCTTCAAATCGCTTGAGCCTTTTTAAGCATTTTTTCTTTTGTTAACCGACGGCGATCTAGCCACGCTATGATTGGTACGTCGTCAATGTGTTAATTTCTCCGCTACAATCTATCGTAAACCTGATGTCGACCGAAAAAAGTTTATTTATTTCCTTATCGACACGTTCAAGCCTATCTATGTTATACAACTAAGTTCGATCCAGCAGTGCAGCGATTCGTCGTCGACCCATCCAGTGAAGAAAATGTAAAAAAAAACTAAGTAAAAAAAAGAAAGCTAAACAAGGTGGATTAGAAAAACCTTTAGAGAATAACGTGAATCAAATCATCCATTTCCACATAATGTGTTTTGTTTCGCTATGTTTAATAAGTGATAAAGTCGGAACAAGAACAATGGTAGACGCTATAAAAATATTAGTAATGATCTGCAAGTGCATAGTCAATGCTCTGTGGTAAAAGTTACGATCTGGTATAAATTCTTATCATAAAGTTAGAAATTGTGAAAGAACGAGCTATCGATCGATGAGGATAAATCGTCGGCTCTCAAATGACATTAAATTAGGACAGACAATGTCGATTCGAATAAGAAAAACTGAGCCGACTAAATTGTTACGAAATCGCTGGACATTGAACTGGAAGCAATAAATCGTCAATATGAAGTAATGTTCTTCACGTTATGTCCAAAATTAGAGAAACGTCACGGAAAGAACAACATCGAAAAAATAAATGAGGCAGATTGAATTTAAATTAATTCACTTCGATTTTGCAGCGCGATTCAACGAACTTCACCTTAACACATTAGTGACGTATGACTCCTACAAAGGTCACGCCTCTTTCAGACACTTCGACTCCTACATATTGACTTCATTGTGCTCGCAGTACTGATGAGCATTTTGGCCCTTCAAAACCATTTTCAGCTAGTTTAGCCTTTTTGAGCTTTTTTTCAATTTGTGAGTCGAACAATGAATTGATGATCTCAATAAAATAGTTATCCCCACCTTTGATAAATACTGATTAATAAATGAGTACTAATATCGTGCGCACAGTGATTTGAACGATTGAATATTGGCCAGATAACGAATTGTAAGCTTCCTGCTAAAAAGTAGGTTGAAGTACTCGGCTCACTCGGTGGAGCATCAACTGATAAATGATCCAAGAAAGAGCATATAGCGCAGTTGCTCTACGAAGAAATGAAACCCAGTCATGCTGACAACTATTGGAAATATAAAATAGGAATGATTCCATTTTTACTACTTCTTAGCAGTAGTATGATGTAACAAATACACATCTAAGAGCATTGAGTGTGTCAAAATATAGTACTGATTAAAAAGAGTGGTAATAGAGCGGTGGCATCGGTGGTGTGTGATAGCACGCGCCCTGGTATGAGTGAAAGCGGGTCCAACTTCCGCTTAATGTCGAATGTTTTGCATGCCACTCGATGCTTCAGATGAATACTAATAACAGCTTGATACATCCGTAATGCAACAATTACTCAGCCACTCCTCCACCTCTCTCCTCTTCCCTTTCCAGCTTTTCAATCAGTCGGAATAATTTTACTGAAATCTATGAAAAGTAGATTCATCCTCAAACATATCGTGCCGATCCTATCATATAGTCTATTTAGCTGATGCGTTGCTAATTTGCAAAGAGCAGTTTTTTTCGCAAGCCAACCAGAATGGTCATTGGTCAACTGCTCGCAGTTCAATGACAAAACCAGTCACTCATCTAAATAGATTGGAGGGAGGATTATCACTTTGTGGCTAGGATTTCTCCAAAACAGCAGCAAATGCTGGCATTTTTCTTTAGATACTAGTTTGGCTTTCAATCGAAATTATTGAGAACTGCAATAGTTGTAGTGAAAAGGAAATGTTGGATGGACTTTCTCAGAGAAAAACACGGCGAAGAGAAAATGGGAGAGATGGAGGAGGATAGGAAAATAAAGAGCGTGAGAAGGAATGTAAAACACCGGCAAAAGTGTAAAAAATAAAGAAATCTGGAGAGTCAGGATTATTTACGAAGGTTGATAACTTGCTCTCATGGAAATTCGTATGTGAAGTACAAACGCGGAAAACAACAGGCAAAATATTGTGACCGTGAAAAACACAAGTTTCGTGCATAATTGGTGAGATCCAATTAAATAAATTTCGTTTTTTTCTCTTATGTAAACCATTCATCTATGAAAATTTCGAACAGACATGGTTCAATGAATGCTGGAGTTTAAGAGACGAAATTGTGATTGCCTACGAGCTTCGAGGCTTAACGGAGTAATGTAAGCCAATTGGGACTGGATTCATTCAGTCGAGAGC
Source organism: Parelaphostrongylus tenuis (assembly GCA_019055375.1). Lineage (NCBI taxonomy): Eukaryota > Metazoa > Nematoda > Chromadorea > Rhabditida > Metastrongylidae > Parelaphostrongylus > Parelaphostrongylus tenuis. Next base: position 136,070 of record JAHQIW010000221.1, on the reverse strand, counting down.
AAAGCGGCACTTACGCCGCCAACGAATATTCGACAACATCATGAATTGAATATTTGACATTTGGAACTTCTAAGTGAATTCAGCTGACGATTTTATACTAATTTCCTTGATAAGCAGATCCGAGATTGTTAATATTAGTAATTATTGGACACAATAATACAGTGCGATAACAATACGATAATCTACGTCTCGGCTATATTGTCTTCTTCAGAGCATGAAAGAGTTAAATTTTGACTCTTATTTTTTTCAGCTAAGCACTTTCCTGAAAAGATAAAACTTGTAAACACTAAATACATTTACATATGCATGAATACATATATATGTATACATGTGTGCATTTATACTCACATATATGCATATATATATATATATATATATATGCATAGATGGTACTAAATTATTTAATCTATGCCGAGATTATTAGACAGTTGGTTCTCGGGCTGAAACACTATTAATTTTGGTCCGGAAAAACTAGCTTTACAGAAATTGTTGGAGCCACGTTCGCTAATTGTACTAAGGAACATAACTGAATATAGGCTCAGAAACGACAGACTTGGAAAACTTAGGTTGGGAATGAACAGCATATTAGGTGAATTCTTGTTATGATGCAGATGATTCCCATGTGATATTGTCGCGGTAGCACAAATGTCATAAAATTACGCAGATTGGCCGATTCTCTGAGTAGATTGTTATCAAACGAGGTGTAGATTGAAAACTGGGATTTGAACAAATCCATTCTAAGTTGCTCCTGATAAACGTCATCGCCATAACCACATTGATGTTCAAATTTGTAGCGGTAACAAATCTCTCTCGTGTCTCTCCCTATATATATATATACCATATGCGTTCATGTATATGTATATATAATACATATATATATATATATATAATATATATATATATAAAGAAAAAAGCTCTTGGTGTTGATCAAGCACTAATGAAGGCGTCACACATTCCATGTTATCAAGCACTGTTTGTGGTGATTGTATACATATCTGGCCTCTAGCCCTTTCGAGACCGTGGATTTACCTTCTGCATCTCTAAGCACCAGCGTCGCAATGTTGGGCGGTCTGCTCCACTTCTCTGTATCTCTAATCCTCAGGATGGGAACGCATTGAATGCATTGTTGTATCATTTCAATTATATTACTCTTGTTAGTTTCCTATTCTAAGAATATTATATATTTAAACATAACATAACATAGAAAAATAATAACAATAATACAAAAAAACTTCAATGCTCTCCCACGCTGGTAGTAAGAGATTTCGAGGAGGTGGAGCAGACGTCCGTCTTACCACACTGCGGGCTAGAGATGCGGAGGAGGTGCGTCCATGGTCCCGAAAGGATTAAAATGACTCGCGATGGCCTACCCTTACATTAAGTCGATGCTGCTATCATCTCAGACAAGTCTGGTACCAATTCGCCAACCTCGAAGTGATGGAAGGCTTGAGGAGAGCTTAGGACGCGGGAACGAAACAAGCACCACGTGTGGGTCGTAGGACGACCTAACTGCTATTAGAATCCTCAATATATTTTTGAAGCTCACATCACTCAGTACGCAATTCATTTCCAACAGGAACATAGAAAGCAAAAGAAAACCACAAGATTTCTGAAATACAATGGAAACTTACTAGAAGCAAGTGATATGGTTGAAAACACTGTGAGGAAGTTAAAAAGAAAACTCAATAGTGTACTACGAGCGCGCGCTGCTCCGAAAAAGTAGAGTCGTGGTTTGAGTCCGCTATATATAGATTAGGCTCTATGCTTTGCTCGCATCTCACTATTCTTGTGGACAAACTCTCAAACTGTTATTCAGTTCATTATAACTCTTTAGAATAGCTAGTAGATTAACCATAATAATGACTGCCGCCGCAAGAACCGAATTTTTCAGGGAGGACACTTAGACGCACAGCAACCAGCGGCCTTTATATCCGCAAGATCTGACAGTGTGGACTATATGTGAGCGATTATAGTGATTTCAAAGAAATTTATCCTCGATCAGCACCGCCATATAAATTGGAAGAGAAAGCAATGGATTCTCAAGTTACTTTAGATTTCCTAAATAAACCGAAGAGCGTCTATCGCTAAAAGACAGCGCGAGAAATGGAAACAAATGCTGTATACCTCAAGAAGACGAATCATCGAAGTGCCTAAGTTTTTAGAGCTTTATGTGAATTTCTGTGAAATTATCTGTTACCAGACAAGTCGATAAACATTGATTGGTGATAATCAGGACTGCATGGATTATTTTCTACCTTATAATGTGCAAAATAAAAAGATGAGACGATAACAGACATCCATCCATGTTCTAGTTAACGGTCATGGACAAGTTATTTCTCGGCAGTTTTTGAAATCTGATTAGTCAATCGATAGTTTGAATCTCGAAAAATTCGAAAATACTTTAATTTCGAGACGGTAATTTTATTGCGCTGTAACAGTAAAAATAAAATTGTGTCTTTAATTTGAATACTTATCGCTTGATAAGGATTTTCTTTGAAGCTTTAGTAATCATTCAATAGCTTAAATCTCGTTGAATCCAATAATGCATTTGGTTGTTGAAAAGCACTTCATGATTCATGATGCACTGAAGCAATCAAAAGAATATTAGATTTATTTGGCGCCATGTTGTCAGATCTCTAACCAGATACCAGCAAAGCACGACGGTTTGGTGTTAATGTTGCGCTGAGCGAAACTTGACATTCTTTTGGCTGTTACAACGCACTAAAAAGTCTTTTTCAAAAATCAAATACATTGTTGGAATCGAAAGGATTCAAGCTATCGATTCGTTGCTATAGGTCAAAAGGAAAGGCTTCTTTCAGTGGGAAATGTCTAAATGAGGGACAAAATATCATTTATCCTGTTATAGCGCATTAAGAAAGCCCTTCAAAAAATGAAGTCCATTTAAAAATTTTTCAAGATCTAAGCTGTCGAATGAGTACTCAGCCTTCAGAAACCACCAATAAAAAACTTCTTCGTGAGCGCTGGAACTGGGACCGGATAACGAAAATTATCCTAATTTTGACTACAGCGTGGCAAAGTGCATCTTCAAAAGTGCTCAGCTAGTAGAACGTTGTCTAATGAGAAACAAAGAAGGAAGCAAAGAGTGAGCGGGAGAAAGAGTGAGAGAGACGAAGTAATCTGATAACATATGGAAAGAATTTCCCAATGCATTTAACTAGTGTGGTGCAAAATGAACTCGAAGGACAAGAAAATTCAATCGAGTGAGAATTCAAAAATACGATAAATTAACAAAATTCACGTTTTTCTCGATTATTACTTTTCAGTTCTACTTCATATTTATTCCATATCATCTGCCATTGTGAGAAGAAATTGGTGATTTTGGCAGAAAAAAAAAACAAAAATTTCAACATCAATGAACTTTTAATGTAACAGATCGATCGGTTGGGAAACTAAGCAAGTGACACACAACTACTTTGGCAAGCTTGACGCTAATTGGCTCATCCGGCTCTTGATGCAGCTCTGTTGACTTATTAGTCTAGCACTAACCCTATTCCGAAGTTCACTCGTTTCATTTCTGATTTTCTTCGGTTCTATTCGCGCATCGTAATTACTCGATACGTTGTAGAAAATCTTTTCCGTTATAGATTTTAGAGAAATGAGTCATGGCAAAAAAGAGTAAGTGCACGTTCTTCTCTGCCACAGTCATCGTAGTTACAGTTGAGATTTTATACACTGATTGCCTGTGATATATTATGCCTGTAATTTTTTTTACTTATTTCTTTTTTACTTTTGAATTTTTTTTTTTGGAAATTACCATTTAGCCAGCGCTGCATAGCACGTTGCTGGACAATCCAATTGAAAAGATGAGAACCTTTAAAGGACGAAAAGGACGATCGAATGGGAGCGCTTCGTAGAAATCATTAACGATGTAAAAAAGATTGAATGGAACTGAATAATGAGAAAATTTTCAAAGTCGGAAAAAACGAGAAGATTCTCGATGTCGGGAATTGACGGTTGTGATGAGGTTATGTTCGTCTCCGCACATTTTGAAAGAAGAGGAAGAGTTTCGAAAATTTATCAAAAGAATTCAACTTTTCAAGGGGTGTCCTCTTTTATCCGACTCAACTCGATTTGATTACGAATACCTTGCGTATCGAAAAAAACAACTGCTTTGCAGACATTCGATTTGAATTATTATGGCTCGAAAAGGCAAAGAAGTCAAAACATTGGCATCAATGAAAAATTTCTAGTAGTGTAAACTCATACGACAAAAAACATTGGCGCCTGTTCTTCGAAGGCATTGTAACTGGCCACTTGTGAGATTGTCATATGGTGGAACAGATATAAGGAAATATACAATATGTTATCAGATTATATTGTTTTATGCGAGGTCTGAAAATCAGTCCATAAGATAGGTATTACAATATACGTTATACCGTCCATAAGCAATTAACAGTAAAGCATTGCATGTCGGGTGATCTTTTCAGTTTGCGTGCAGTTTAAGATGTTTGGCATCGGTTCCTTTATAGATAGGTAATTGGCTGAACCGAAAGGCGCGTGCGGCTGATGAGGTTTCCTAGATTAAGCCGAAGCATACGTCTAGCACCAGTGGTGCCATAACAGAATGGTAGGCTTCAAATATGTTATCCGATTGTATTGTTTCAAGCGAGGTTTCAAGAACAGTCGTTGAGAACGGAAATAAATACAAGGCATTCATCCTTCACCAATAATATGTGAATGAATTGACACCACCGACTTCTCTCCGCTATTACAGGCTATCAAAATTTTACTAGAAATCTTATAATCGCTATAATTTCGATATGCTAAATGTGCCTGTTATCTACCACAAACCACTGTTTCATCTTCTCATTTCGTCGAACTACCACCCCGTGGCTGTATATTTCATAGGTTTGCTCCTCTGTTCGACTTCGTTGTGCATGGAAAGAGAGGTGAATAAGTAACTTTGTTGTCGGCTTGCAAATGATTCATTGCTTCTCATTAAACTTTGGATCATAATTATAGTGGTTTCATACCGGTTTGAAGGTAAAGCGGCAGCCAATTAGTAGCAAAGTATTGGTATGATATCCTTCCTCAACACCCTCTCGCAATCACTCAACAAACGGTGAACAGAACGTTCCAGCACAAGCTCCTAGGAGATTGAAAGGAGTTTTAAACGGTCAGCGTTCTACGTCATTCTCGAAAAATTTGAAATTCTTGGGTAGCATTTGAAATATCAAGCGAAATGTTAGAGAACTTCTGTGGAGGATGCATGCGAGAAAATGGATCGAGTGCTGGAAGTGCGACGATCCACAGCGTAAATATGAAGGGGGTCGTTTAAGCTGGCTTCAAAGAGCCTTTATTATTACCGCTTTGACTAACTCGATCCCTGTCTTCATTGTGGCAGACCTGACTGATGTCTAATATCTACCTTCAAGACTGACAATGTGTTCATAGCTCTTTTTAGATTACCGACATCGTTACTTCCACTTTCTTGATATTCGGATACCAAAAATAATCGAGTTTCTCACGAGGAAAACAGTGAAGATTGTCATCTGTTAACATGCAATGGGCTGAACCATTTTTTGTTCACCGCGTTTCTTCTGTCCTATATGTCAACTAATAGGTATCTAACAAGCAACGTACTCACCCTCTCACATTTCCATTTTTTCTCTTTCATGAGGCTTAGTCACTTATGACGCCGATGATTAGCACTGGAGAAAACTTTTCCGTCTTACTATGCAATTTTGGATTTTCGAGTGATATTGTTTTTGAAATGTCTTAGAAGAGCTCTTCATTCACAAACTCGATGAGTTCTGGGAAGCCAAATGGAGAAAATAACCCATCACATTACAACGATAGCGAAGTACCTTAGCTAGAGAACATATGTCGTGCGTGATAATGACGAAGTCTTCCAATGCTAGTGGAAAAAATAACAGGATAAAGTACTCCGTCAGTACGACTCTACTATATATGTGGGAATGTTGTAAGCCTCTTCAAAGCTAGTACGTCAGTGGCTTACGTACGTTTCGGTACTTTTTGGCGGTATCGCTCGCTTCATTAGAGCCCCACGGAAAGATGTCTATGAAGTATTATAGAGAACTTGAATTCAAACTCAGTTTGCTCAATTATTTTTGGAGGAGCGCCGATCCATAGATCAGTATTATTGCTTCCTCCACAAACCTGGTTCTATCTTCTCTCCGAGAATTTATGGAGAGACCTTAAGCGGTATAAGAAAGAGATTCGTACCTATGACATAAAATCTTACACGGCAGTGACGCACTCACTCAGTTATAAACTGCGACCAAGATATTTTCAATTACTCTATTTCTTGAGCGCTTGATTTTCGACTATGTATTGATCTGGAATTCACTGAAATTGATGTGAAATATAGATTTCACTCCGGGGCGTTCGATTAGTCGATCGCAAAAACAAAATGTATGTTAATGCATTCATTCACAACTAAACAGATTATCTGTGCTTGTTAGGACATTACTCGCTCCCTCATGAAAGTGTGAATGTGGACGTCTTGAAACTTATTGAGAACTGATATACAAAACGTCACAATTACGAATCTACGATATGGCGCATCGCCGTGGAAAAGACAGGCCTTGGTTGACGACATGACGCATTCGTGTACATCTGGTTAGGAAATTCAAGAAATACTTCGAGTCGATCTAGATCGACATATGAAGCAAAAAAAAAATAAAAACAAGTCTTTTTGAAGGGATGAAAGTCCTGAAAATTTATAATGTTTTCATACCCGATATTGGAGAATAACACAAGCTACTTCAAGCTTTATCAAGATTAAAAGAACATTCACTAAAAGTTCGTGGCTTAGTAGTGGGCATAACAATCATTTATTTACACAATAATTAAAATCTCAAGTAAATTGATTCACTATGAACATACAAGATTGCCAAAGACATGACATAAGTTCACCAATATAATATTCATAATATCAACTCTTAACGATTTTAGATAAAATAAAAAACACATAAATATTCACGACCATTTGCATTTTCTAATTTTTGACGATAATTTTGCATTAGTGCAGCTCTTAAGACGGGTTGACAGTCTGACAAACCTTTGGGAATGATTTTGTCCTGTCGATATAAAATTATGATATACATACATACTACATATTTTATAAAGTATCGTTTTTATTTCAAATCTGTTATAAATTCAGACCTCGGAAAAAAAACCAAAAAATTTCAAATTCTACACTTTTTAAGGCATAACATCCGGGGATATTACTGTGTATGAAATCAGTAGAATGTATTCGTCCAAACATGTTTTAAATCGCTTAGCAACTCAACACATAGTATTGGATAATGTCGAGCTTGAAGAGGGTAAGCACAGTGGTAAGTGATGCAGTGCATGAGGAAGCAGGGCGCTGGTTCCATTCCAACACCCCTCTCCTAACACCATCTTCCAGTCAATCAAGTGATTGCCTAAGAACTCTTCAGCTCGTATTGATCAGCATTTTACGACACTCATAAAGAGAACGAATCCTTTAACAGCACCCGAAGCAACACAGGAAATTTTTGCAGATTTTTGTGATGTGTGAATGCGAAGAAGCGAGTATAATGCAATGCTCTGGACCACATAGAAATTTGTGATTACGGAGCGCAATCCATCGACTGAAGGAAATGATAAACAACGCCTTACCATCTCTGCTTTAGAGTAGGGTATAGTGTGGGGCGTGGGCCACTGATGAGGAGGTCGACACCTCCGAAACGTACGTATGGCTCTGGCGTAAGAATCTCGGTCAGGCTTTGAACATTCTTACAGGGCATATTGAATATTTATTGAGTGGTTTCAATACTCGATGAGATGAATCAATACGAGTAATGCAAAAAGAAGTGCAGAACTCAACACAATGTCCAAAAGCACTGATTTCAGTGCATTTGGTACTAGAACCGTGGTTATTTTAAGCTTCAAATGGTACATTTCAGGCCGTATATACCTCTGCGTCTATAAAACTGTTGTAATGTACAGATCTTTATCTACAAAACTGATGACTTTCGAATTAATCAAGCTAAAATGCTGACATTTTCGAGTCCACGATCCGTACTTTTCACTCGTTGAAACTCTATTTTCAATGAAAAAGCACTTGAACATAAACAATCCCCCCAGCAAGCCATAATCGTTCGCCGATTTATCTTAGGTCCTTACTACTGCATTATTTGAGCTGAGAATTTCAAAGCTGTGGATTTTATTCAAGTCCTTATTTAATAATAGTTTTTATAGTAGGGTACAATGTTATACGAGAACAGGTGAATGCTGATATGCCAGCAAAATTTGGAGCGTCAGATGGACTTCAAACCTTCGAGTACGCTTAGCGGTGCTCACGTGCTATCCACTGCAACAAACGAGACATTTCCTTCGTTTTTCGCCAACCATGATGTGATCTTTCGGCTATAAAAGTTGAAACAATGTAATTTCATTTGGAGATCAAGTTTAACTAGGTTCAATATCGACTTGTGTTCCCAGACCATTCTCACTGGCCAGTGATTGATTTTAACACCTATAAGGTTGAAACAGCTTTGAGAAATGCGAAACAAGGATTCTAGATGGCGTGTTGATTAGCATGTGAAACACTGCGGATGGTGTATTTGCGAACTCGAAGCTTACCTGTGGTTGTAAATTTTTCGCATATTTCACTATTTTTTTAGATTTTCGTTTCCAATTCCTTGAAAACTTAAGTTCTAAACAAATGTATGAATGCAAGAACACTATATCAATCTTATGCAGAAAACCTTCAGTTACATAGGCCTTGTAATTCTAACGTGCTCTAGTTACGTAGAAATTATCGAGAATTATTGATTGATCAGTTTTGACACGAAGGAGTTATTCGAAAGCAGTTTGGAAAAAAACGTTCCATATCACAAATAGTGCCCTCTTTTCCTCGGAGCACTCAAAATTCGAAACTACTTTCAAGAAGTTACATCAAATATCATTACGAAATTTGAGCACATTAACAACCGGAATTTATCAAGACATGAAGAACTCACGAAGAATTCAATGGGGTTTTTTTTGGAAATTCACTCAATCAATGCTTAGTGGAAGTGTGACATTTTGAATAATGAAGAAGACGATGGCCATCACTGCGGCGATGGTCGATGCAGCAATTAGTGGCTGCAGAAATAATCCTCTCCCTTGCCTCAATTTACGCCGATCCGACGAAAACGAGTGGCACCAGTGGTTTCTGAGGTTGTAGACGACCAACACTTTGTCAACTAAATGTTTCTCCTAGATAGTTTGCCGATATCGAAGGAAGCAGTAAATAAGAGGCTGCACGAGAAAGTGGGATGACATTGTGATCAAAAAAATGCCTGTCACTAGGTTAGCTTCAATTTCGATTCGACCAACGACGTCACTTAGCTCAATTGCAATCTCACTCTAAAACTCTGTATGATGCACTTAACCTGTTGAAGTGTTTTACGAGCCAATGCTCCATATCCACCTGGCACCCAAGCCGTCTAGTCTCAAGTGATGGAAGGAAATGAAAAAGTATTAAGATTGTCTCGCTTTTAGGTAAATCCCTTCTAAATCTTCTCATCTTTAGCGGCCATTACTTACCATTAATCAATGAAAGATAATTAGATAATCTTCTCACACTGACTAATCCTTCCAATTATGCTCAGTCACAGCGGCAGTTTGCTCATAGCCATAACAGTGGGCACGGAGCCGACATGTAGTCTGATTTTTGGCACCCAGTTAAATGGTCACTCAATATTTCAATTATTGTTAACGAATCACGCGGTCATGAAAAGGCAAATCAGTTGTCTAGTTTGAGGATGACGGTAAATGAGGTTTATCGTTCACATAAGTGGCCCTTTTTCCCACTATGAATCAATCCCTGTCTGAAACGGAATGCGCAACTATTCTAAATATGAAATAATGAAGTAAGCTGTAGAGGGATTAAGTGATGAAACGAGAGTAGTAGGCAAATGTACCAAGAAGATGCAAGGATAATGGAGCATTTTCTAGTTTTAGATAAAGCATGTTCTATTAAAGAGGTTTTGTGTCCAGAGCTTACACATACTCGTCAATATTTCATCATTCAAAATTAAACGTGATTAACTACACGTAGTCTTAGGCACTTATGGTCATCAAAGGACAAGTTTCAAAATTCTTAGACTTTCATCTTTTTGTTTCTTAGATAATTCTGAGCAACATGAATATGCGTTTTTTTCAGCTTTTATAAATAGAAGCATTATTAGAGACATATGAGGAAAATGTTCCGCGCGAAGGTAAGTGATTCTTTGTTGAAGCAATGTGGACATCCTGCATTTTTTATTGTAAAATAAAAGTAGAAAACCCTTTCATGTTGCTTATTCATGTTGCTCAGAATCATTGAAGAAAAGACGAAAGTCTATGATTTTTGGAACTTGTCGTTTGATGACGATAAGTGCCTTAGACTCCTTGATCCACGATTTTGTCTCCCTCACAAAATTGATTTTCCTTGCAGTGTGTACTTTTCATTCTTGGAAGCACTACCATTTAGATTTATTGCTCAAAAGAAAAATATGAAGATATGAAGAAAATAGTCTACATATCAAAGTTGACCTTCACCAAGCAGGACATTTCTCTCACAGTGCTCATGGTTTGCGAAAAAGTAAGTCATTAGGGAAAACTGAGGAGTAACAAAAAGCTTTTATTTGATTGTGCTGTCATAGAAACCAATAGATCATATCAATTTTGTTCATTTTTGAAGTTTCCAAAGGGGCTTTCAAGAGAATCATTAGCTCAGAAGCATAGTTATTGATGAGACGCTTACATATCTAACAAAAAAAAAAAGCTATAATGGCAAAACAACGGGTAGTCGTGATCAATGAATTATGGTGCGATGCTTTAGTCGTAGAGAAACATCTTGAAATAATAAGGCGAGTGTAACAAACATCGTCTAGTGCAATGTTTGACAGAGTAGCAATAAGGATTGTGGTCGAAGAGAAATTCCACATAAAGTGGGCTTGTTCGAAAGGAGAGCCGAACCATGTTCCCTAGGGTACGCTCATACGTTGAGGGTTAGAGTTCCTCCGAAGGACATTAGAGATGTGAAAAATGGACATGCCAGTTGGGAATAGTGATCGACGTCAGCACCACTATTGCCGTTTATTTATTAGTTGGAGTAATATTAACAACATTTTTATGTCTCAGTCTCGGAATTGTACAACAAATGGAGATGAAATGCACGATTTGATCACTACTTTGCTCAACTACATGAACATACGATAAGGTAGCGAACTATTTAATAACATAGACTAAGGCAAACAAGAGTCGAGGAACTTTTCAAGTTCAATCGAAAGTGTTGATGTGCTCGTCGTTTCGGAGGAGGAAATTATGAAAGCCGGGCGACGAAAAACATATGTAGAACTGTCTCTTGGAACAATATATTCAGATGTCGATAAGACTGTGTAGTTACGATTTATTGAGTATCGTCAAGGAAGTACAATAATTGACTTTCCCTCCAAAGTTTGCTTTTTTGCAAAACCTTAGTACTGAAAAGCTGTTTTATCTAGCACCTTATCTTTCGACAACAGCTGGTGCTACAGCATACATCAGTACGCTTATGTTTTCAGTCTGAGGTGAACTTATGTTTCTTCTCAAAACAATAATCAGAGGTTGCAGAGTATATCGTCTTGCCGGAGAAGTCACCTATTAGCATTCTTCATATGCTATGTTGTGGTTGCTACAAAAGTGAGTGACAAAACCCTATCCGAAAAATTTGACTCGTATCCATTATCTGGAGTCAGTTCTTCGCGGGCTAAGCTCTATTGAACAGTGAACTGGACTGTCTCAGAAAGAAATATATAAACTTCGTGGTCAAAATACCCTCGATTTTTTTTCCGATGACTATACGATGACAAGCATTAAAAGGAAATCTCACGCCATAAAAGCACGTGCTTTATCGCTTGCATAAGATTTCGTGACAGGAAATTGCTAAGCAGCCAACTTCTATAGGGCGAGAGGTGCGTATAATCGGAAGGAGGGCACGGAATGTGTCTGGGAAGGCGCCAAAAGTTGCGATTAATGGTGACTTGATGCTGGTCTATCAAGGTAAAGTTATTTGACCATTGATGTCGTCGATGCATCCTTCAAAGTGCGACTAAAAAAAAAAACGTTCAGCCTTACTCCCAGAGGAGTTGATTTGCTGGCATCGTTGTGATTAGACGTTTCCCATTCAGAAATAAGAACATAGGGGTTTGAGTAATAGATGATTTTGAAACCTTCAAACTTCTTCGATAATCCTCAGTTATTTTAAGCTTCTCTTGCTGTAATATCATTTCAAAAACCTAATTTACGTTTGAAAAACTCGCTACACGTTATAAATCCAGTTATATATTGAAAAAACCAAACTAAGATAGCAGAAAGCCGTGAGCAAATGCACGTATGTTCTGGATGGTATACTCGTTCGATGCTGAGGAGATCCGATGAAATTAGGCTCATAGCAGCTCTGTTACGCAGAGAAGCTGAGAGGAAACTATTAGAAAAAGCGATGAGAAGGAAAAAATGGAAAAGTGCAAGTGAGGGCGCTCGAAGAAGAGCAAGTGAAGTTTGTGAAATGTAAAAAGGATTGAGTAGAAGAAAAAAGAAGAGATAGATAGAGAATTCGATTCTAAGAAGGAAATCATGTAACTCAACATTGTATACTTTTGAAAAATCAATCGTTTCAAAAGCGTCGACGATTCCGCACATAAGAGGACTTGACGATTTACAGACCGTTATTAGAAAGCGCTTGAAATTTTTGAGATTGTAGATAGGAGAAGAGAACTGAGTGGTGAGCGAAAATTCGAATTTAGACGGGAGTCGAACCCACGTTTCATCTATAGGAATGTAGATGACGTAAAAACACTTTTCATTGAGATATCGAGAAAAAACGACAGGACAGTGACCACCACCCATAATTTTTCATAATTACGTGAGTGAACGTAAAGCGGAATGAATGGTTACGCCGTCTGAGAAAACTCCTAAACAGAATCCTTATCGATTTTTACTTTCGAAGAAGAAAGAATATGAAGTAAATTGCAGTTAGGACTTCCCATGTCTTATTTCTGTGTTCAAAAACAATGCGATGTTTAGCAGATTGCGAAGAAAAAAGACCTGAGATTGCCACCAATGAAATTTCACGAACAGATGGAGGCTAAAATGTTCGGCGTTTATCAGTCATTGGGGAATGAGCCACGAATTCGCCTTAAGAAGCACCGTAAAGATACTGAATGCATCATTTCTAGTTATAGAATGAGTTTTGGTGCCTTTCCAATGTATTCAGTCAGTCCTTTTACCAACTAGTCTGACACCAATTTGTCGACCCAGGACGGATGGAGGCTTGTTCAGCCCCGAGCACGGAAATAAGTTACGACCATAAGAGTAGTTCAGAGTACCTCTAACTTCTTCGTTATGTGCGCTTTGAAATCTAATACTAATAGCAAAGTTTCATGGCTGTAACATCTGGTGAGGCGACGTCGTCACAAAAATTTTAGTGCCGTTTGAAGATATGATGGAGCAATGAACATCGCGGTTTTTTTTGTCCAGTGACTCGAAATGGCCATCACGTAAAGGAATGAAATCTCACGTTGCCAATAATGAATCAACGTCCGGTTTACCTGGATTCGAAAACTATCAGATTCATTGCGGTTCAGTCATGGTGTTAAAATAGTTAGTTGAGTGTAAACGTTACTTAAAGAATTTGATTAGTTCGTGCGAGAACCTCAAGAGGCCTTAGGGCATAAATTTGGGTATACTAAGTGCGGTCGTAACTAGAATTTATATCAAATAGCCTTATTTAGGCAAGCGGTACTTGAGACAAGTGGATAATGTTCAGTTCCTGCTCAATGACGTTCGCTATTGTGAATAATTGCATATTTCTTTGTGGCCTGTTTTAGCGACATCGGCGTACGATATCTTCTAAAAGGGGCATCTATAATGAGTGGGAAAAAAGAGGAGCTGACAAACAGCTCATGATATCAAAATGTCGTGACGAAAGTGACTGTTGACAACGTGCGAACAAAAATGATGTTCAAAAGAGAGCAGAAAGAAACGTTGGTTTTGCATTGCATAATCCCACAGCGGACAAAATTGATGAATGACTCCGTGTTTGCCACTGGGCAGCAATCACATGTCACTCTGCTGCTGCTTTAGAAGGAGCACTAATTCTTATGGTAAGAAAAGTAATTCTTCACTTTGATCTGGGCTATCGACTCGGTTTCAGAGAAGGTGAGGACGTAAAAGGTTAGTCGAATAAATTTATTATTGTCAATTTCGTGTCATTTCGGCCTCTGCATCATCCGTGAGCGGTCGGCTGATTTTCTTTCCTACATCTGCTTTTGATTTCGGCCTAACACCATCTCCGAATCAACTAGTAGGAAGCCCGAGGATCCGTCGTCGAAACCCAATTCTTGGAAACTACATCATGAAGACCTGAGGAAGCCTTTACAAGGTTACGTCAGAAAACCTAGGAGTATTATATGCACCATCAGCAATATACCATTTAGAATATGTGCTGGGGTTCGGACAACTTGTGAAGACGAACCATCTGAGTATCTAAGTAAGTAAGTAATTTCGTGTTATTAGCCTAATTGACAAAGCTTACTTTAATTACTTCGTTCTAAATTCGCCATGTAGATTCATATGTAGCATACGTCAAAGTTAATAGTAAATAAAAATTTATCCCATAATTTCTTTCGTACTATTGTTTTTCTCAGCTTCTCGTTCCTTTTCAAATCGGTTTGTTGTCAAAAGGCTGAGGGTTTAGGTAGGCACTTGACATGGCGGCAGCACCATCGCTCGCCATCTAAATGAAATGGGCCACCGCAAAGTGATGGCTCGATGGGTACCTTACGCGTTGATTGACGACGTTACATTGCAAAGTCGACTAGCTATATCTTGGTGAAGCTGGGCTGGACCACGCTACCACATCAGACGTATAGCCGTGATAATGCTCTATCAAATTACCATTTTGAAGCAGCATTTGCGATAGAAGTAATTCAAGACTGTAAGGACCTCAGAAGTGATCTCACCGACTTCTTTGATAGCCAATCTCCTTTTTTTTTGGAAAGAATCCATGTAGTCTTGGCCCAAAAAGTTGTTATACACCAGTGATCATAATGATGATTATATTGCTGACTAATTGTTTTTCTTCAAATAAATGAACACAAAAATGCGAGCTGAAAATCGGTTGATGCTATGGGTCATTTTGTTTTTAGCATCCGCGATCCATCAACTAAAAAGTGGTGATAGCGCAATGTCATTGTACCTTGTGCTGTCGCCACTTACGCCTTCCTCTTTGCTACAAGCCAGGGCTCAATGTGGGGCGTGGGCCACTGACGAAGGGGCGAGACCTCCGAAACACGTGTATGGCTGTGGGGTAATAACTTCGGTAATGCCTTAAACATCTTGAGAATTGAGTGTCAAAATGCGAAAGACATTATAAATCTTTGTAGCACAGTGGTCAGTAGTGCACACAATCGGCTCATGGTTCGATGCGGCGTCACACACTAACTTTCTTCAGTCGGTAGACATTGGAAGAGATCAAAATGAAGCGTCATTTCTAGCTTGATTACTAAATGACTTGACCATATGAAGAATTAAGGCTACAATGGTAAAATCTCCACTTAATGATTCGTGCGGTTCAAGAAGTTTATTTCCCGCCGTGAGCTGATTGATTAACCGTCAGCTAAACTCATACGGAAATATCGAACCAATCTCATCATATGCAGCTTTGTCGGAAAGAGAAATTGGCTTTCTACATCCGTAATCATTCTCATCGGCCATGAGGCTGCAAAAATTTGTAGAGGGTTGAAAAGATTTTGTACCTATTCAACAAAGTAAAGGTCAGAAAAAGTCATCACGACATAACACACTTGTGAACGACAGAAGAGTAAAGCTTCAGTGTTAATACTAAAGGTTGCGTCATATATCCAGCTTCATTATGAATCTTTAGAGGCGAACGAATGCATAACTACCCTTTACAACGACTCGCGGTGGTCTACCGATGTATTGAGTCAATTGTGCTGTCTCTCAAATAAGTTCAGTACCTTTTGTCGACGCAGGTGAGAAAGAAGGTCTTCAGCTTGGGCGCGATATCAAAGCAGTACAACGGGTGTGTTGCAGAGCACCTCCATCACTATGCCACACGTAACCCCCAAACTTGTTGTAGGATAGAAGAGAACATGAAAACGTTAATGTCTTGTGAATCATTATGTGTTGATATATATACACATATATGAATGTCTATATAAATGGATATGTGATGTATATATATATATATATATATATGTATATATATGTATATATATATGTATATATATACATATATATTTATATGTATATATATAGTTCTTTTCTGTTAGGAGGCACATTATGAAAAAAACAAGAACTATTTGTATGTTTTATAAATTTCTTTCGAGTGCTTTATTGAAACCACGCTCTTCACTATCCTCTCCTCTCTTCGATCCACTGGGAAAGACGTATTTTTTGATATTTTCCACTGTTTGGGTAATCAATCAATGGCTTAAATCAAAAGTATTCGGATGGTGTTTTTCACAAAGAGCAAAAATGATATTTTGTTCCTCATTCGTAGATTTCTCAATGAACGGAACCTTTTTCTTATAGTTTCAGCAAGCAAACGGTAGAATAAATCTCATACATTCTAACAATATTCTTGGTTTCTTAAACGGACTTCTTGGTGCTTTATAAAAATCAAACGAAAATTAGGTTCCGCACCCGGAGCTTTTTTTCCAATTTTGCGAAACCCAATCCTCTTTTGGCCGTTATAGCGTGATGCGCCGTACATATTTAATCTTTTTGACGTGATTTATCGACTGGTTATGAAAACCACGGAGGGAAAGCTTTGGTCGGCGAGAAATCTTTGAACGAGGAACAAAAACTTATGTTTGCTCTTTCAGCGCAATAAAAATGCCTTTTTGAAGGTGGAGTACGCCATTCGAATTCTTTTGATCTGAACTATAGAATGGCTACATGTACATTGAAAACGACCAAAAATACTTTTTCCCAAGGTATCGAAGTTAGCAGCGGATAAAAGAAGTGATCCAATTCTGCGAAGGCCAATCTTCTTTTGGCTGTGACGTCGTAATGCGAAGCCCATTTTAAAAACCAAATAGATCGTTGGAATTCTTAAGATTCAAGTCATCAACCAATTACTAAAACTCCGAAGAAAAAGCTTCGGTTAGTGAGAAATCTTTGAATGAGAAACGAAATTTGTTTGTGCTCTTTCAGTGCACTTATATGGCCTTTTTGGAAGTGGAATGCATTATTCAAATTCTTTTGATTCAAGATATCATATGCCCGACTGACGAGTCTGTAGGGACGAAACACGTGTATCGGGCTGTACAAGAGCCCTTATCAGACCACATGACAAGTTGGCTCAAATAATAATGAAAGGATTTACTCATATTTGTAAGTCTGTTAGTAATCATTCAAGAGCTTAAATCTCTGGCTACCGCGTTACATGGCCAATTTTCAAAATTCCCTTTCATAACGCTGTCAAAATCGAAATAAAACCATGTTTTACATCAGCTGCACGTTTATACTGTTACTTCGCTGGAAGCACGAAAAGCACATGAATGCATACAGGAAATCTTGCAGGATCATAATCACACGTTTTATAGGAGTTTCCTTTGAAGCGGGGAAATAACCCGCAATTTAATAACAAAGATTGCACTTCACATATGAACGAAATGGCGCCATCGACCGACCGCCATGTCGAGATCACGGGCAGGCCCTCCCCCTTCTGCTTCCCATCTTCCCAGGCCGTGAATTGACCAAAAAATAAATGATCGCGAAATGGATCAATTTTGTTTTCCCTGCTAACTGCAGAGAAACGGTGTTTCCAGAAAATAAAAGCACCATTAAAATCTTTGAATCTTACGCTATCGAATGATTACTGATAGTCTAAAGGAAAAGCTCTAGCCTACGAGAAATGTGTGCGTTTAAAACACAAGTATTTTCCTTACGCTGAAGCGCTATTAAGAAACTTTTTCAAAGCGCATTAGCCAGAGATTTGAACTTTTGAATTATTACTATCAGTTTACGAAAATTTCTTGTCCAGCGAGAGACATCGTTTCTTCATCAATGCTGTCTAATGGAGAAACACCATATTTACTCATATATAAGTACATTTCTATATATATAGGATGCGAAGAAAGTTCTGGTAATTTTTCAAGTAATTCAACAGTAAAAAAAATACTGCATAAACAAGAGAATTCTTTCAATTAAAGAAATAAGTACGCTTATTAAATCAATCAACAATTATAACCATAAACAAAAAAGTTTAGGTGTTGTAGCGTAGAAGGAGCGGTGTGCAAAACGAGCGCCGGTAGTGCAAACGGCTAGCGCATGCTCACTGAAAAGTGAGATCTGGGTTCGAATCCCGGCTGACGCAAATGTTTTGCATACCGCTCTACATTATTGGGTTTATAAAGCTCACGACAAATGACTGAAACTGCCTCCTTTGGTCTCTTTCACTAACGAAGTCGTTTACGAAAATCGCCAACGATGCTCGCACATTCTTCTACCGCAATTTTGCCCCAAGCGCGTGTCAGAACCGTTTTAAGCGCGTCTAGGCTAGCGTAGCGAGTAGTCGAGACTTCTTCCTCCAGTACGGATCACACGACGTAATTCACTGGATTAAGATCTGGCTAGTTTTATGACCAAATGTACTCGCGCCAAAAGCGTGGAAATATCTCTGGACAGTTGGTAATCATTAAACGGACTGAATGCGGAGGAGCTTAGTCCTGTTGAAGCATAAATCCGTAGGTGTCAAAGTGTTGAGTATTTCAAGGCTCCAGTACGCCCCGTTAAACTTGCTGGTGATAGCTGGCAGCGCTGATTCTGACATTTCTGTTGATGCAGAGCAACGGCGTATTACTGCTGGAGCAAATGCAAATGAGGCAGGAAAATGACTACGACTCATGGTTTCTGCTACTGCGATCTTCTGCTGACCTTTCTCAAGAAGTTGGCGTCGATTCTAGAGATTGTGGAGTGGTTCGACCATGAACATCTTATCCGTAAAAAGGCCTTCGACAAACGAGCAATAGGTATCAGACGAACCATTCGGGGAGACTGCGAAGTGAAGTTTTCTTTCATCTTTTTCCCAGGATGTAACACAAGCAACCTTGCAACTGTGCAGCTTTAGCTTGTTTTTATACTGTTTCAGACGCTCCATTTGTTGATGCCGAGATTTCCGAACTACTTTGCGCAGGTAACGCTTTGGGTTTCATTGAATTTGGCAACGGGTCTTCTGAATGTATCTGAAGTAGACGGGTGGTTGAACGACCTTTTCGAGGACGATTCCCAGTCTTTTCAGTCTCTTTGAAACGGTTCATGGCTCTATAGACACTTGCTAGAAATTAACAGGAAAAATCATCAGAACTTGATCAATCCTTGCGGGATGCGCCATGCATTCGACTTCAATTTTTAACTTCGTTTGAGGTGATTGAATGCACATCTGGCCTTTACAATGACTCGCGGTGGGGTCCCGCTGAACCGAGTCAGTGCTGCTTATCCTCCCAGACAAGTCTAAGACCTGTCTGGCACCAATTTACAGACCCCGGAAGGATGGATGGCTTGATGAACCATGAGCGCGAGATCAACCAGTGACTCCGTGTGCGACGCAGGGCACCTCTAACCACTGCGCCACATGCGCTATATATATATATATATATATATATATATATATATATATATATATATATATATATATATATATATATATATATATATATATATATATATTATATATATAAACGGACTCTACGCTATAACACGTTATCTGTCAGAGCCAACCGTCTGCGCCCGGGCTTGGGTGGTTGCTATCGACATTGAACCCCACTTATGCTGACAGATAATAGGTATCGATAATCAATCAGAATGCATTTTTATTCGACCGCCTCTTGCGGTGGTATGATGTTTCATTATACCCAATGATGCAGAGTGGTATGCAAAAACGTTTGCGTCAGGTAAGATTCGAACCCACATTTCACTCCATCCAGGAGCGAGTGTTAAACCGTTGCTCTACCGACTATCCTACATATAAAAAAGGATAAAGCTCTCGGCGTTGATCAATCCCTGAGGGATGCGCCATGCATTCGACTTCAATTTTTAACTTCGTTTGAGGTGATTGAATGCACATCTGGCCTTTACAATGACTCGCGGTGGCCTCCCGCTGAACCGAGTCAGTGCTGCTTATCCTCCCAGACAAGTCTAAGACCTGTCTGGCACCAATTTACAGACCCCGGAGGGATGGATGGCTTGGTGAACCATGAGCGCGAGATCGAACCATTGACCTCGTGTGCGACGCAGGGCACCTCTAACCACTGCGCCATATGCGCTCCATCTATATATATATATATATATATATACTATATATATATATATATATATATATATTGAAAGGACTGAACTAGTGAGTTTGATAAACAGTGCGAGATTGTCTGCCTGACGCAACGCTTGATCCAAACTTCTTTACAGCATTTCGAAAATTAGATATCGACCTCTTTAACACAATCTAGGAACGGAAGGAAATATCGGCGAAACTGAAAATTATTCTGTGAGACAATCATCCATTAAGTAGTTTGCCAGCTCTATTGCGATAAATTTCTGCTTTTGAGCGTATCGCTTAGCATAGTAGGTGACATTTGATTTTTATGTGATAAAAAGTGTTGAACTGAAGGTCAATCCGTGACATCGGGAGTTCCACTAAGGTATTCCTCACTGAAATTTTCATGTGGAAACGAATACGAGCACTTGAGTCTTGACTAAATGCAATGCGGAAATTTATGATATTGATATCGATCAATAGTTGAATTATCATGCGATCTGAATCATCAGTGTACTCTCACACAAGATTTTGATAAAGGAAAACTTTGCACCAAAAACTGTGTGAAGTCGGAATAACGCTTTCTTCATTAGGTTTATAAGTAAATTACACAATATTTGTATTTTGTTTTACAAAAAAAAAAACGATGCGGATCAAATTACTAGACACGTTGATGAATTACTGCTTTTTATTTTTTCTAACCCAATCCGTGCCACATGGACCTGTAGTGTTCACAGCGGTCTGAACCTGTCATGTGCACAAATTTCGATGCATTCGCAATTGATTGGTCTAAAATTCTGCCATTTAAGCTCCTCCTCTCTCTGGACAAAAGTTTTTTTGATACTGTTTTATTCTGGCGGCGACAATTGAGGCCTTCGGTAAAAACGTATTTTTTGCTTTTGCAAAACGTTTGTGTAGTTCTCGATAGCTCAAATCAAGTGAACTGCAATGGCATGTTTAATTTCTCAAATACCTCATTTTTGGCGCCGTTCCAGTCAAAATAATATTTTATTTCGCTTTCAAAGAGTTCTCACTGAATAAAAGTTTTGTTGTATTGGACTTTCACTTATTAGATAGAGAATATCTTTCCAATTGAAATGGTATATATGGCTCTCGAAAAGGACTTCTTCGAGCATTGTAACAACAGAAAGAACATTGGGTTTCACACTCAGATCTTCCAAACCCACTCTTCTTGTGCGAATCGCAGAGCTTTAAAAAGTTCTTTCTAAGCAAACACGCTTTCTAATTAAAAAGATTTGCTTCATTTGATGGTTAAAATTTCGCTATAAAAAAACTTTCATCAGGCGAGAAATTTTCAAAGGTGAAAAATCTCATTTTGACTGGTACGGCGTTAAAAACAAGCAATATGAGAAATAAAACATGTCTTTAAAATTCACTTAATTTGAGCTATCAGATAATTTTAGACAGATACGTTCTTCAGATAACAGCGAAGAATTCGCTTTTACCGAAGGCCTCAAATGGCGCCGCCATAATAGAACAGTAGCGATTTTTTTTTCAAGCAAAACAAAAAGCTGAACCGAACAGTATAGCGGGTGCTCTCGAAAAAAACTCAGTTGACTGATCTTTAACTGTTACTGATTACATAAATAAATACTAATGCTTAGTGCATACTTTGATTTCGCATCGATGACGCAAATAAGATTTCAGCTGGCTACCTTGTGACTGAATTGCACGATTTGGATCACGAAGAATTCAGAAATACTCAGCTGACCGCCCTTGTAGCGGTCAATGACCTTTGTATATTAATTAGACGAATACTCTATGTATGAATCGAATCAGTTCCAAATCTTGCCCTCTACAAGACGCAGAAGCGACGATGATAACCGCCGTAATACAGAAGAATGAAGGAAGTGAGAAAAACTAAAGAGTAAGAATTACAATGACGCCGAGACTAGGCGTCAACGTGGGTGAAAGCCTTTCACTCAGGCACCTCTCTGTTTGTCTTTTTTTTTCGTAATACTACGAACTATAAGACACCACTAGAACTGGGAGGAAAAATGAGTGCAAAAACACAACTGAGGGAAATTGTTACTCTGCATAGGAAAGCCGGGTGTAGAGGGATTAGAGAAGAGTGTTGAACAAAAGAAATCATGACCGCCATAACTGATTTGTCATTGAGATTCAAGTGATTCCTTCAATCTCTTATAAGAAAAGCTAACCTAAAAGTCCCAGACAGAAGTTATTTCGTGTGCTACATACATTCTTTTCACTTATAAACAGAATTCAATCGCAAACGGAGAGACGAAAGAAAGGCACGTAAGTAATAAATGAAACAACTCTAAAATAAAAAGTAAGCGACATAGAGAGAAGCTTAGGGTTATCATGGAAAACTTATAAAATTGCGAACTAAATTTCAGGCAGGAAGGTGAGGAATGATCTTTTGGAATGTGCCCTTTCTGAAAGCAGCTATTGGATTCGATTTCATCACGTTCTTAGTTTACCTTAGCAAAGTTAACGGAAAAGGAGAGAGCTACCGGCTCTGGCTAGTCCCTGAAAAATGCGCTGCGCATTCCACTTTAACAAGGAACATTTGAGCTGACTAAACGCAAATGCATATCTGGTCTTTACAATGTCTCGCGGAGGTCCACCGATCTATCAAGTCAGTGCTCCTATCCTTCCAAACAAGTCTGATCAATTCACCGACCACGAAGAGTTGGAAAGTGTGGTGAGATTGGGTGTGCGATCAAAGCATCGATGAAGTATGCGTTGCAGAGCACCTATATCTACTGCGCCGCTCCACTCTTAGTAAATTTATCAGAAGATATTCTATCTGTTGCTGCTCATTTTTCCCATCGCTATTTTCACTTCTTGTGGGAAAGCATTCGACCAGATATTCAGCAACAACAAGATTTCTGTCACTTTAAGAATGATAAGTCGGATTAAGAACATGGAACAAAAATCCATGTTAAGTCGTTGTGTCGTGTGAAACATTAGGAAGTATTTTGTTTTAGAAAACTGTGCTGATTACGAATAACATTAAGACAATAAGAAGTAGACTCTAGAGCATTTTGCTGATCAATCTGCTTGATGAAAACCATGTAGTCGCCTTCATTAAGTACTGTAGAGGAGAATTTGGTTCATATCGGCCTAGAATGGCTTCCTTGAACCAATTGGTCAATTTTTGCACTAAATACATTAATCTTGCCTAAGGTGGAAAGGCGGAGAATTTGTATGGACGAAGGTGCGAGACAGTGTCTACGATAACATGTCGTGCTGCATAGAAGATAATCGCACCGCTATACACGCTCGTAATATTACCTGTTTGATTAGCGAAGTAAGCTTAACACATCTAACTGAAATGATCGCAAAGTTAGAAGACTGCATGTGGATAACAGAATAGAAGGCTTCACTCGACAATTTCTGTCATCACAAATAAGTATATCAAAGCCACGAATGATCGCGACGCAAGCCCAGGAACTCGTAGCCGTAACGAGTGAGGTTAGGAAGAGGTCACAGCAGTAGTTGTCTGCCATTGTGTACACAGAAGCATCTAATCGTACAACCAAACAAGGCTCACTCCTCATCTTATTCACCCTGAAATACACATGTGCCTGTTGGTTTGAGCCCTAATCTTGATCCAATGAACCCCTCAAGTTAGCAAATCAATGTAAGATTTGTTTCGAGTATAGACACACCGACTTGATACATCGGTTCGAATGTCAATGTATGGGCAAATTATGCATTCATTCGTCTCTGTAAAACCTACTGAAGTCAAATGCGTCACTAGTGACACAAACATGGCAAACGATACCATCAGCACACAGTGTTTGATGACCATAGCAGATGGCAGTGAAATAAGCGAAAAGCGTTCGATTGTGAGCATGTTCACCATCGCAGCATTCCATAATTCGACGATGATCGACTTTGACTCAATTCACGTTTTCCGCAGTAGATTGACACCCAGTCGGGAAATTTGACAAATTACCATCATGACGATAGCATACAAAAATTATGAATTTTGACTTTTCTTTCAAAATAAAGAGCAATATGCGGTTTTGACACTACTTCACTGCCAATGTTCTCCTTCCGAAAACAAACAGAACCTTAAAAAAATCTGCGAAGACTGACTTTGAAAGTACTTTCTATAAAATTTCACCCCGTTCTACTTATTTGCCTTCTACTCATTCTTCACAAACGTTTTCGGATCTGCGTGACTTTTCTGATGTCAACTGAGAACCTTGTATTTTTCATAATTATCAGTGAATGCTATTCAGGTTGATTCCTCCTAAAATCCTGAGCTAGTCATGCTAAGACAATTCCAGGTTTCATCACACGACACTAAAGATACTTTGTGAATATAATGGAGCATTTCGGAAGATTCAAAAAAGTCATTTGCTTGCCGTGAAAGGTTCACTTTTATTGGATGGTGGGATGCCGAACAAGCAAGAATGTGTCCATTATTGTTCCACAGTAACGCAGCAAAACACGCATTGCTCGTGTTGTGGACGTAGTAAGAACGTTCGCTTCATTTGCACCGTGCAAATAAAAATTAGCTGTAAAAACCCTTCAAAGAAGATATTTTCAAAGGAATTACCATGCTCTGCAGCAGAACCACAGTGCTAGCATACTGCTGAGTTTTATAAAATACTGTTTGCTAATAATGTCGTCGACCTTCCACTTCAATTTACACTCACAAGGGTGCTGAGATATACGCAAGAGAACATTAGCCGAACTTTGCACCTGCGGCTACTCTTTCCGCTAGCTCACGTGCAACCTACTACACCAAACAAGATCTTTGCTTTTCTTTTCTCTCATCAATGGTTCAACTTTATCGGTGCTACCAGCAATCACTTATATACATGGATGAACAATGAGCACAAATCCACATTTAATCAAAATTGCAAATAAAATCACAGCTTACAACCTCCAATGGAAACCTATTTCTTTTCATGGCCCTCGGAAAAGATGACCATGGGTTTGAAACCCACCTGAAGCTCCTAGTTTTTGCTCATATCAAAGCATCTTTGTGTTTGTACATCACCTCACACCCCACGCTACAAAATTGGGCAGCAAAAATGGAAAGCTCAAACATAGTTTACATTTTTTTCCACCGCAGTTAATTTTTGCGAACTGAAAGTAAATCCAAAATAACCAGCGCCGAACAGCTCATAATCGACCGCGATTCCAACTTTTCATATGGCACATAGTGGATTACCGCACATTCCTTATGCTTAATAGTAGAAGGAGCGCTTTAGATCTGCTGTATCAATGAGAAATGAGCAAGTCGTTTAAATTAATGCTTTTAAAAAAGCACGACCATTTTATACCGATTGTTCTAGAGAAGTAGCATCAATGTATCAAACAATATCGATGTGTTAAACCAAACACTTATAGCAAAAATCAAACAGTATCATAATGTTAAATGAGATAATGGAGCAGTACTGAAGTAAAATTGGTGCTTGTTTTTTGCTAACAACAAGATTTTGTATGCATATAAGGATATAAATTTAATAAAACGCGCCTGTGCAATCAGGACGCCAACGGGTCATGGGTTCGACGTCGAGTCGCGGTCATGTGAACTCTATACACCTACAGAGGAGAACATATGGCTGACACCAAAAATCCGCATGTGTCAGTTTGGAATATAATTGCTACATTGATTGATGCATCGCAAATCATCACATCAATGAAGCCCTCATTCACCATCACAACGGCTTATCAAATTTTTAAGATATGAATATGAATGGCAGTGAACCACATCAGAAACTTTTCGCCGTTCATAGTTATACCATTCTTAGCCTCTAGGTTTGAAGTACTTCATGAGACTCACCAGAATATATATCTAAGGTTTGTTTAACAGACATGGGAGGGAGAGTGGCCGAGTGGCTGTGAGAGTCCTCTAGACCAGTCTCACCTCCACCCACACCCCGACAATCTCTGGCGATCAGTAATACACCCCCGTCTGGGTATCCTCGAGACTGTAGACTAGTATTCTATGACGTCTATGAAAGAGACGAAAAACGAATTGAATGCTAGAAGTACTTTAGTGCACAGAGTAAAAAACTGTGAGACGGATCATAGTGAGTAAAGTAAAGTCAAACTAATCGACATGATTATGGAATAGTAAACTGAGGAAAAAATAAAACGGAAATGCTAAATCATCTTCACGAAACAACATAAGTCGCGTGAGATGGCAAACTGTTCAAAAACAAATGGTGCTTAGCCGTTTAATTGACCAGATCTATCCCACATGGAGGATTTCACAAGAGCGAATCATCAAGCCACTTGATGATTCCCATACAATAGGGTGTGGGTGGATATGTCCGCGCGACATCTGTGACTCTTTAGCGATCATGATGAGGGCAGATAAGAAAGACGAAGATGAATCGAAATAAAGCAGACAACGACTTTTTGGGAGAATAACGTTTCGGAAACGTCCCAGGAAGGAAATCCAAGCAATTCAAAGAATCAGAAATTTGCTGATCAAAACAATATTGATGGTTCAGAAAATCTATAGGTGAGTCACAAATACAAGCAGCGCAAGTACACGGATTTTTTATGACTTTACATATCGGATAGAATCTTTTTCCGTTCACATTTCTACAGCCTGAACGCCCTTTTTCATCAATCAACCTTCCAAGAGCAAATTTTCAGGAAACATCGTTTGAGCTAGAAATGAAACGCTCGATTTTGAGCCGGAAGGGAAATCAAAACAGATTTTGGGCGATGTTGCCAAATGTCTCAAATCTAGCAATGTCTCTCTCATATCTTTGAATTTGAATGCTTTATTATAATTTGACCGTTAGAACAGAGAAAAAGGAAAGAAAGTGATAAAATAGTTGTTCGAAAAAGGTGATAATTTCGTGATGAGGTAGGTAGCACATTCGCATTGTTGGCTAGTTACAGTCGGGATGGCGTTCGGATTAACCTGGATGTAAGAAATGGATGATGACCCTGATGGCGGTGGCAGCTGTCGCTTAGTTTAAGAGCGTAGTACGTCGCGAACACACAGCATGTCACTGCGATGGTGAACACCAACAATGGAAAATCGTTGGCATAGCTTTTATCGTTATGTTTCTGAATGACGACGATATGAAACGATTACTTCAAAGTCAATCATTTAATCAATCAGAAATGTTGTTACTAGGTTGGCAACTAAGTTTCGTCGTATTTTTCTATGATTTTTATTTGCTTACAATAAACTTATTTCTTGATCTTCTTCATCGTGACTGATGTCATTCGAAAGCTCATGATCTCGAAATTCTGGATATGTGAGCTATCTTGTTTTTGTAGCTCTGAGAAATTTTCTTTTACTTCAGAATGAACGATTCAATACTTAAGTTGCAAATGTTTCTTAGACTTTCCACTTGGGTCATTCTGACACCGAAACGATACAAAGCTACGTAGAGCATTTAACTACAAAGCGGTTGAATCGCAAATTACCTCAAGAACTCGTGAAGGCGACACCAACACATCAAAATCAGCTGGGACAGCTTTATCAAAGAGGCGTCAAGATAACGCCCGTCCACATGATGCGCGTCTAACATTGAAAAGAACTGAAGAATTGGGATGGGAACTTTTAATACATCCACGGTGCAGCCCAGGTACTGATGCAAGTGCTAAACATGTTTTCAGGTCTCTGCAACATTCCTTGACAGGAAAACTCTTTACCAAAGTCGATGATGTGATGATGCATATCTATTCAATCTATTAAATAAAAAATTAAAAATTTTACACCAATGTTTTCCGTTCTTCCACAATCCCCGTCCCGGATCGAGAAATCCCCACTGGAGAAAAACCACCCAAAATTTTACGCTCTGAAGTTGTGTGTTGCGATAGAAGGCATGAAGAATGGCACAGCTCCAGGACTTGATAACATTACAGCCAACTTTCTAAGAGCTGAAGGCCATACATGTATCATGTGTCATGTTTTGTACATGTATTCAGAAGGAAAAAATTCCAGACCAGAGTAGGACGTCACCACAGTCATCCTCCATTGAAAGGATGACCGAAGAGATCTTCGTAATTACGTCCGATTTGCTTTTTGAGTGTGCTCTACAAGCTCTTTACGAACATCATACTCCACCATATCAAGAACTTTGGATGAGGCTCAGCCAATTGAACGAATTCCGTAAAGGATTCTGCAGCATAGACTACTTTCAAACCGTATCACGGGTCATTGAAGTTTGTCGGGATCATCACTTGCCATTGATCCTAACATTTGTCGACTATGAAAAAGCGTTTGATAGCGTCGAAACGAATGCAGTACTATCAACACTCGTCGATTAAGGAGTGGATCCGTCCTATATAAGAACCTTGTCGGATTGCTATTGAAACTGCACCACAAAAATATAGCTTTTTTATCGACCTCTGACCATAGACGTCGGTACATGGGTTCGACAGGGTGATACGACATCGCCAAAGCTGTTCATCGCCACGTTGCAGTGGATATTGAAGCCACTGATTGGTACGAGAAGGTCATTCGTGTTGACGGAAAATTCCCGTCTCATCTTCGCTTTGCAGACGACATCGTCATCTTCTCAAAAAGTATCAACGAAGCAGTGACGATGCTAAAGGGATTAAGCGAAGCGGGAAAGAGGATCTTATTACGTGTCAACAGGATGAGGATCCACTTCATGGAGAACCCATAGTGCAATGGTGATCAAGTCGAAATGGATGGTTCACCGATTGCGTTAACCAACTCGTATGTACACCTTGTGCGATCACTGAATATGGAAAACAACATGAAGCAGGAACTAGATAGAAGGAGAAGAGCAGCATGGGCCGCATTCGGGCCTCTCAGAGAAGCCAGCGACCAAATAACGGACCCAAAAATGCGTGCTCACCTTTTCGATTCAATAGTACTCCCGGCGCTCTGCTATGCAGCTGAGACGTAGGCTGACACTTCGACCACGTCAAGACTGCTACGAACAACTCACAGAGCGCTTGAACGATGTCTTCTGAAATTCAGTCCGCGCACACAACATCTGGCCGGCTTGTGTAGCTCAGATTTTCGAAGTCTATCCCATGTTCGTGACTCAGAGATCTATACATCTCAGCGAAACACGGATGTGCCGGTCACATACTGAAAAGAGCGGACGACAGATGGACGAGAAGAACTATAGAGTGGATTCCACGAGAATGTACGCGTACTCGAGGACGACCACGTACACGTCGGGCGGACGCGTTCGTTAAAATAATTAAGAAGCTGTACTCGCAGCTTCCAATTATTTGCAGATAATAATAATAATATGATACTCGCAGCAGCCGCCATGCTCCAAGACCACCGTCATAGACGACTGTCGCGCAGCAGAGAGACGAATGGAATATGTGCTGGGGTCCGCACAATTAATGAAGACGGACGGTTCAAGTATCAAGTATCAAAGAAGTATTCATTCTAAAGAAAAAATCTATATAGTTACAGATAGCAAAGTGGCTTTCATATTTGAAATCTTGAGATCACGGACTTTCGAATGACATCAGGCAGGATAAAAAAAGACAAAGAAATAATTTTTTGTTAGCAAATAAAAACAACAAAAATCACGACAAGACTTAAATTCCAACCTGATAACATAAGTAAAAGTCACATTAGCTTACCGTTGCAACAGCTGAGATCTATGCATTTTATTATTCAAACACAGCATCATTTTGATGTACGACGTTCTCGAATATTTAGAAATGTGAGCTGCACATATCTAGAAACGCAACGACAAGGAATTGGCCGGAATTGACTATTAAACTATTTTGAAGTCTTATTTGGCATTGCATTTGACTAAAGCTCATAAAACGATTTTTTCTCGTAGCCTTTCCCAAGCATAGGTGCTTGACAGCTATATGAAACCAGATGAGACATGTCGAGCACTCAAGCAGCCCAAAAGTGGCTTCACTTGCTGTTCTTGACCCGCACTGCCCATCAGACGTGTTCGGTGAACCGATGCAAATCCTATAGTGGGGTTATCATTGGATTTTGCTGAATCACTTTATGATAGACGTCAACCTTCGATACACTTGAGAGCTCATCGCTTCGACCTCTAATTCAATTTTCTAGTTAGTTGAAAAAAGTGGTTATGATTGCGTCGAGAAAATAGAGGCGGTGTATAGGAAGTTTTAAACGATATGAAAACATAACGATTTTAAATACAATAAAAAAGTAGGTTAGATATGTTGGTTTAGAAGGATTAGCTTCAAGAAGCATTAAAGATCTTTTTTCTCACAGAAATTTACATCTTTCATTACTATGTTTTATGTAAAGATGGTTGATTTTGAGTAACAAGTGAAAGTTGTATGTTTTGATCTGCAAATAGAATTACATGCAGTTGTCCTTAGTATTGCTAGCATCTTGACGGTTTTACTTCCACCAAAGCAGTACTGATTCTACAACAGTTACTTTTTTTGCGCAAAATGTGTTTTCTGTTGCATAGAGTTCAAACCTTCCAAGACCACCAGTCGTAATCGCCACGCACTGTGCAAATCGCAGCCTCGGTGCACGATGTTTGGTATTTGACTGGGATTTCTGCACCGTTTTGCATAAAAAAACCGGGCTTTCTAGCGATATTTCGATGTTTTAAAAAATTCTCTACGCAGTCGTATACTTTTGGTGCAAATATAACGTTTATTTTGAGAAGAAAAAAGCTTTTTCACTAAGCAATCACGATGATGTTGTCATTCTGTCAGTCGTAATGAGTTGTACAGAGAATATAATGACACAAATCTATCAGTTTGATATATTTTATTTTAAACAATACTTGAGAGTTATAATAGTGACTAAATCAGCAAACAATGAATAGTATGTGAAAAAAGCTCCTGCACAGTCATGCGATGCCAGGTTATCGACAATTCTTACCAAAACTAAGTTTTTATAACAGAGATTTGTTCATTTCTGCAAATTCATAGCACATGAGAAATATGGAAACTTGTGGAATATAGAAGAGCACACGAGGGATATGAAAACTTGTAGATTACGAAAAGTTTTGTACAGGAAGGGTAAATCCATTCAGCAGAACTAATAAGTAAACCAGGTTTTGCGATTTATCACTGTTTCAGTAAATGCAAGCTTTATTTATAGTCTAGGTGTAGAAAACTATTCTTTCCTAGTAGTCGAAGCCCGATACTTCGTCAGTGCGTTGGATTTTCTGCTGTATTAAATTCACAAAGTATGATGATTTCACATCAGCTACAAGATATATTGGCCACTGGATATTCCAGGTAATGTAATTGTATTTTGTATAATTATGTTTGTTTCCTAGGTCACTGTAAGAAATTGGATCAGCATGTAAGAAGAATTTCATAAATCTGCTACTTGTTGATGTTGCCTTTTATGCAGGCTATTGTAAAGCTGCTAGTTGCTGATATTGTGAGAGAAATCATGCCTAAATAAAAAGTTTGAATTAAAGATTTTCACATTAGTGAAACTTGAAATCTTACACGTCGACTCCAAAGACGTGCTGCAAACTTTTATCAGAAGTTAAATCAAACATATCAATCGGATAGGTGAAAGCTATAATGAAGGAAATGAAGACATTCGTAGCTTTGTATATGTAAATGAGGGCTGTGAAGCCGCTAGAGCTTAGAAATTATTGCAGCATCCATCCGTCTTTCAGGAACCCCTTCTTCAAGGCAGATTTCATGCCCAGGAGTAGATTTCTGAACATTCTAAGATATTTGCATTTTGCGACAACACCAAGTGGGATGGAAAGGAGACTCACAGAATCTAAAATCTCTGAACACTTGTCAATAGGATTTGCCAAGTTCCATTAAGCCCTGGGACAAATGTATGCATCGACGAAACAATGGTACCCTTCAAAGCAAAAATCGTATTTCGAGAATGATTTCACAGCGAAAGGCATAGGGATGAAACTATTCAGACTGTGCAGTGTAGGAGGACACACGTATAACACGATCTCATATGCAGGTACAGGCACAACTCCCAAAGCGCATCGGACGAATCACAGACACTATTGTGATGGACCTAATGGAAGGCTTACTAGATGAAAGCCGACACCTCTACACTGACAACTGATACACTTTTGTTGAAACTGCCGAGAATTTGTTGCAGAAGAAAACTCATTTGATCGGAATGCGCAGAAAAAATTAACGAGGATCAGCTAAGGAATTTTTGCAGCACCAAATGGAGAAAGGGCAGGCATTGGCCGTGCGAATAAGAAAGGCGCAATTGTCCTCAGGCACAATGATAAGAAAGATATTGTAATGATTTCTACCGCACACAGACCCACCAACAACTCAACGACGAGGAATTTTGAGGTCGTGCAGCGATACAATAGACACAAGTTGCTCGTGATTTTCACCGACCAAAAGGCTGTTAATGCTCATACACCAGGAAGACATGTGAATGATGAGTGCATTTTCCCGTAATAATGCTGTGCAATGCAGTTTCACGGTCCAGGTATGTCGGCCTGTTCTTCCACCTAGGGTCGCATATGTGCCTGATGAATGCTTGGAAAATCTATAAAAACTGCATGAAGAAAATCTCGCTCACCGATTTCAAGTGAGTTCATTTCACATACAACATCATATCGCTCCCACAACTGGTACTCAGGCGTATTCTCCAAGTCTCTTCACCATGCCGTGGACTTTATATTGAATTGATGTTGTAAAAAACTGGTACTACGTGTAAGAACTACTCATGCTCAAAACAAAGCTAAACGAGTAATTACGAGAAATGCAAGCAGTATGGTTGTTTGCTTGTTTCAATACTTGTCATTGGGGGTGCGTTCTCAGGCGTTCTGGAGTTCGACAAGTTATATAATTTAGGTCGAAAAATCAAATTGTATAATAGTGTGAACAACATTGAACCGAGAACTGATTATTTTAGGAAATGATGTTTATTGATATAGGACGCATAATTTGTTGGAAGCAACAAGCTAAAATCTATGCAACGCGGTTAAATGCTGACCGGTATTGTTGTCAGAGTGGAGTGTTAGTGATCGATGCTTGTTGTATAAAATGTCGTTCGCTGAATAAATATTGTGAACAAAAGATCAACGACATCAGTGCAACATTTGAAAAATATAGGTGCGGCATATGCAAATTCTTAAGAGAAATTCTCTGCAAATTGATAATTGTGGGATGTATGAAAGCTAATTCCAACTTCGCACTGAAAGTAACACCACACAAGCTTCTTGAAAAGTCATACATTGGGGAAAATATGTTGCTTCATACTGTCACATATCCTTAAAAAATTAAGAAGTATGAAATGTAGATGCGTTCTTTTTCCTTTGATGTGACCTTAGTATTCAAAAGTAGGAGATTTCAAGACACGCGGGAGTTCCTTTTACTAAAAAAAGACTTTTATAGGAGTTATTTTAGTAAAATGCCATTCTTTTTTATCATTAACTGTTTCCAGTGCACAAATTTCACTATATATTTACTAATACACCCACTGCAAAGTTTAAGAGACGAGATGCTCACTCAGAGCGTGAAATGCGATCTCAACTCCCTTGCTACATCGCATTAAAAGAATCAGTTAAAAAAAAGAAAATCAGTTTTGAGAATCTACACTTTCAAGCTATCGAACGGTTATCAAGTCTCTATTATATGGCCAGGCGTAAACGATAGCAAAGCACGCATGGCACTCCGGAAGCGAAACGCAGTTTTTGTTCACTTTTTTTACAACGCATTAAAAACCTACATTTGTGAGTCAGTTTAGAACTAGATCTATATTTAGAATTGCCATTTATTAAGCTATCGAATTATTACAAAAACTTTGGTAAATTATCTGAACTGTGAAAAGATTATGCAAACAAGTGTAAATCACACTGTGCACTCCGAAGAAAAAACGTAATTTTACCTTTGTTGATACACATCACTGGAAAAGCGTCTTTAAAAGTCAAGCATACCATCAGAACCACAATTTTTCCATTCATTGAATGACTGCTTGAAGTTCAATGAAAAAGTTATGGTTTATGAGAAAACCACGAAATTGCGCATGTACCATTAGTGGTACACAAGGTCCTGAAAGGATTTACCGGGCAGAGTGGAAAAGTGCCCTAATGGAACCAGTGTCGTCATATTCGTTCTAAGCTGACCTACCCGGTAGTTCACCAGTCTAGCGCAGTCTAGAGTTCTTTATGAAGGCGCTGGCACTGCCTGCTTCAGCTGTCACCTCGTCTGTTAACTGACACGAAATGGCACCTGTAAAACTTTCATTTATCCTTGCAGCGAGCGACAGAAGCCCAATCAATCCCGCTCGCTCACTGAGTATCATACATTTCCTCTGGGATCCTCGCAACGGACTCTGGCGTATTATGGGCAAAATTATTATCCATGAACATTGTTTTCGTGAATTTTGGTCGAATTACAGTTCTTCCACAGACATTGTCAATATTGGTTGACACTCTTTCGCCTAGCTAGCCCTTGATAATATAAGGATGATGTCCTCGGGAGAGTACACCAAAGTCATCAGGGTCGCACTGCTCAACGCGATAATATACAAAACGTGCACGTGATGCACGGTAGTTACAAGTGTCTGTAATACACACGTGGTTATTAGCCTATCGCTAAAAATGTATGAATTAATATAATGACTTAATTAATGAATCAATAATCCAACCTATGCCTACACGCATCCTGGGATCACTGTTCATCCTATTCCACCGTGATTAAAAATTGATACTAGACTCGTCTGGGAGGATAGCGGAACTGACTTGATAAGTCAGTAGGTCACCACAAGCCATTACACAAGCGAGATAAGCACTATATTACCTGTGTCGATACCGAACGAAGAGGAATGGATGACGCATTTAGCAAAGATTGATCAATTCCAAGAGCTCTCATCTCTGTTCTTCACGTTGTTATAGTTCACCTCATACACATTGCCTTTAGCTTTCGGAAGTATTTCGCTACATATATTGGGTTTCTTTTGATATTTTTAATACCCACAAATTCTATGCAGTAACTGTGACTTAGTTTAGCTATTGGAATCAAAATCACACACAAGCTAGCTAAATTACCAGTCGATGAACTCATTAGAAATGATGGTTTTATGATGGTATACTTCTAAGTGCAGAACAGAGCTCTTCGAGCCCGAACCCGCCAAAACATCAGAACTGAGTAATTTCGGTCAATACAAAAAATATGAAAACGGTTTATGTAAACTGGAATGAACAATCTGGAAGATAGGCATGCAAAAAAAATAATATCTGGCTGCTGGTACTCAGCAGTTGAATGTATAGTATTTACACCATCCATTGTGTATTAAACTTTCATCAGGAAAGCATGGCAACCGAGAACAGGAAGATCTATTCTCTTAGAATAAGCATCTGCTGAAGTAATTGTGACAATCTCCATTAAATAAAATTTCCCAAAATAAGACGGAAGTTTATTATGCAACATTTATATTTCATCTAATTGGGTAAAAGGAATTCCGATTAGGAAGAGATTCGGAATTTAAGAACAATTTTTAGGGCAAGTAGGCTTTCGCGGAGATCCAAAATAAGCCCGTTCACCAACACTTTTCCATATGTTCTTATCTTTATTACCAAAGAGAAGGTGATTTGTAGTCAGTATATGAAGTAATGTGCAAGTTACAGCTATACGATAAATGCCAATTAGATATATAAATAATTATAACTTATGCAGTACATATATATATATATGAATAATGCACTAGTATGAAATGTATATTCAAGGTGCGTAAAAAGTTCCAGCGATTATGTATTTAGTTGATTTTAGCATTGATGTAATATTTTTAATGCCTCTAATTTTTTGAATTCTTTGTTAAATTTTGGTCCCGAATCTGTTTCATTTATTTGTCTACTCTCAGGTGTGTTCAAATTATGGGTTGTAAAACTCAACGTATCGCAGCAGTTGAGTTGCACAAGACGAGAAATAAAACGATCGACACTGTTAAAATCGACTAGTTTCAAACCAACAGGTGTCTACAGAGCGGTATAACGTATCAAAGAGACTAAAGGGTTTGAGGATCGTCCTCGTAAAGGTCGTTCAATCACCTCATCTACTCCGAAAAACATTCAGAAGATCCAATGACCAAATTCAACAAAATGCGGAGCGTTCGATGAGCAAAATGGCTTGGAAAGCTCGGGATCAGTGAAAGGCGCGTCCAGAACATTGTCAACAATAAGCTGAAGCTGTGCAGCTAGGAAATCTTTCGTCTTCACTTTGTGGACAAGAAGATAAAAGAAGAAGAGCTTTCAAAGGTCCGCCAAATGATTCATGGGTCGCTGGTGCCAATTTGTGGAAGTTGCTTTTCACGGTTGACAATACATATATATATATATATATATATTATATACATGCAATATATATATACATATTAGCAATAACTATAGGGCGCAGTCACTTTCCGGTTTGATGGTCTGGGACGACATTTGCACCACCGAGAAGACACC
Source organism: Parelaphostrongylus tenuis (assembly GCA_019055375.1). Classification (NCBI taxonomy): domain Eukaryota; kingdom Metazoa; phylum Nematoda; class Chromadorea; order Rhabditida; family Metastrongylidae; genus Parelaphostrongylus; species Parelaphostrongylus tenuis. The sequence goes on along the minus strand of JAHQIW010000221.1, from coordinate 99,440 downwards.
ATTAGTCTACATCAAGAAAAACGTCGAAATCAGCGCTGCAAGCTATCAGCAGAAGTTATACGGGGCATACTGGAGCCTTCGAAGGCTGAACACTTTGAGCCAACCGATTTACGCTTCAACAGGATTGGGCTCCTGCGCATTCGACCCGCTTAACGTTTCTATTTGTCTAGAGCTGTGTTCAGGCCAGTCTGTGGCAGAGGCATTTTCCGTCGAAGTTGCGGGATCTCAACCCAGTGGACTACTCCGTGGTCCATACTAGAGGAAAAAAGTCTCGGCTACTCGCCACTTTACTATAGACGCGCTTGAAACGACTTTGACAAGCGCTTGGGGCAAAATTACGGTGGAAAAGTGTGCGAGCAATGATAGAAACTTTTGCATGCGACTTCGAGAATGTATAGAGGCCAAAGGAGGCAAGTATAAGAATTTGTTATAAACTTACTTATTTATTGATAATTGTTGATCTAGTAAACGTAATTATTCCTTAAGTTAAATAAATTCATTTCTTTATGCAATGTGATTTTGCTGCTGAAATATCTGAAAAATTGAGAACTTTGCGAATCTTGCATATATATATATATATATATATATATATATATATATATATATAAACATACGTGTTTATATACATTCATGTATATATACATATATATATATTCATGTGCATATATATACATGTGCATGCATATGTACATATATATATTTGTGTATATATTTGCACATATAATTAGTAGATTATCTATCAAAAGCCGTTTCTAATGTTATGAGCATACTTTTCATTGCTAAAGCAGCGAAATTTCGAAAACTTCGAGCTTTAAGAGTTCTGAAAAAATCTTGTACTTCCGAAGAAATAAAATTCATGGAGGCTTGATTAGGCAATTCGCAAAAACCCATTGAAGTACTCAAGCAATTCTCAACCGACGATTTTTCCAGCAGTAAACAACCTCGTCAACCTTCTATGTCATGAATTGGACCACTGAATATTTTGGATGGTTTTTGAAACGCTTCAGCTGGTAGAATAGCTTGAAAGGCACTCTATCAGTGTCTCTATTATTTAAAACCTAGTGTGCTTTTATAGCTTGCAGTTTCATTAGTCATTTATTTGACTTCCCTAAGTAACAATCGCGGATGTGTGCAATTTTGATGAACGATGCTATTCTAGCGAAGAACAGTCAACTGAGATTCACACCACGCAATCTCTTCCCCTAACAGCTCGCTCAGATCACTTCATGCTGATACATATTGCTTTTTTTTATTTTGAACCGTTTTTCTCCTGTTGTTGAAGACGTTCAAGGAACTATTTACCTCGTTGGCTGGTCAGCTAATCCTACTTTCCCCTCTTCAATTATTCTGTCGACATTAGTTCTTCCTTTTTTCTTATGTTCCTTGTTCTCTTTGCTCAAGTAGTAGTGCTAGTGCTAAATCAATTGGTGCTCAAATAGTAAAAACGCAGTCTCTTCATTCCTGAACATTATCGATCGGTATTTGTGTGATCAATGACTAGTCGTTGTCAACTTAACTGTCACACGCCTTATCTGTTCGTGCTTTCTATCGGTTTCATCTAGGAAAGCATGACTGCTGCACCTCAGCGTTTTCCACTCCCGGTACGTTATTCATTACCTTTCACAAAAACAAAGCACCACCGAAATCAGCTGGTATTTTTTCCCATTTTCTTCATCATCAATTTTTCATACTATTCCAGAATATCCCGTTCCGTAGAGAAATACACAGTGGATGCGCTATCGGCACATCGATCACCTGCACAGCACAGGCCTTCCAGGCGAAGCCGAAGTTGGTTCAGTATCCTCTACTTCACCATATTCGCTAATTAAAAAGCGTTAGTGGCCACTCGGTAGCACAAGTTGTGTACTAGTACGTGCCGTAAATCACGAACACGGTTTATTCAATCTTTCTCCGGGCTCACCAAGATTGCCGTAGTATGGGAGCGGTAAATTGGTATCACACTTGTCTGAAAACTGTCCACTACCTTAGGTTAAAGAAATTGCGCTCTAGCTTGGCTATCCCAGCATTTCAGGGAGAGTCCACTTGACCATCGATTGACGACATTCTTGGAGGTAACAATTCTCAAGCTGCGGCCTTACCTATATGCAACTAATTCAACGACTTTCGGGGTGGATGAAATGAGATGAAAGTAGTGGAATGAACGATGTGTTGGAATTGGAAAAAGAATATCAAAACGAGTCGCTTAAAATAAAAGAAAATTATGTAATAGCGACTTTAACAGATTTTTGAGCTGGAGTAAACTTTGTAGCAGTATGTCTTACATGCCACTTGCTTATGCGTTTCTCAATCTCTGCTAGAGTTTTCTTCATCCGTATGAACATCGCGTAACGGTAAATAGTCGCAACTTCTTTAAGACTTTCCTCTTACTTCAATCTTAGCCTTCACATTAGTCGTGCTTCACTTGGAGGCCAATTTGTTGGGCCAATTAAATTTTGAGGTATTAGGAGTGACATTTTTTGATCGTTTTTTGTAAACTCCGGCGCTTGACTGAATTTGAAGGTGTTCTAGAAAGCAGGCGAACTATAAAAATGATGTTACATGAGAACGGATTTTGCAGAAGTTTCACCATACAGCTGTTTTCTCTGAATGACATCGCGATCCTTGTCACGATACCAATTGGAAAGAATGGGCAGGTCTGTGTTGACTCGTTCTTTCTATCTAATCTTTTTCAAGATGCTTTAGATCACTTTCATTGGTTTGGTGGAACTAATTTCTTTAGATTACAGCCACAGCCCGAGTTCACGGAAAATTCACCAGCGAAGTGGAAAAACCGATCTTCCTCCCAATTCAGGCAAAATTCACTCTGCTCCTTCACGTTGCTCAGTATGTTATCGAGGTGACTTTGTAGCAATTTTATTTTTCTATTTATTTGAGCCTTCATCAAAGTGTTTTTTTTTTTCGCTGCGCGTATCCCACTGCTTCTAGCATTCAATTCGTTCTTCGTCTTCTTTTTGAACGGCGTAGAATACTGTTTGAGCGAGTGTCCTTGTAACCTCGAGGATAGCCTTGCTGTGGGGTTCCATAGGACGTTGTTGTTAACTACCGAAGAGAGGTGGAAGGTGGAGCTCGGCTTCACGCGCTCTGCGACGATCATCACAACCACTCAGCCACGGCGTCATGCGCTTCATAGCATTATGCGTAAAAATGTTGGTCTTTCGAAGTGCTTCAGTGCTTTTATTTCCAGCATTATTCAGATAAATGCGTAATAAAGTATCGAGATAAAATCAGTAGAATAAAAATATAAAGATTGATAATTTTGGCGATAATCAATCTCGAAGACACGCCAGGTATCAAACTTTATGAAGGATTGGTGGAGGTGACTGAGTGCATATCTTTACTTTACAATGAGTTTTGGTAGATGTGTTGACTCAGTACTGTTATTCTCTAAGACAAGTCCGTTACCAGTTTGCCAACCCCTGACCATTATCAAGTCATCGTGTACACTGTAGGTCAAATCTAATCAGCGCTAACACGCGCTAAAATAATTTTAAACAACATTCAAATAAATGGAAACCTTGAAAGTAGATCGTAAGTCAAGGAAATCAAATTGATGGTGATTACTTTCATTCAGATCTACTTCAACAACAATCACATTATGGATTTTGTGCATCGAGTGAATCCATTGGAAATTAAAGGAGTTGTCATTGAAGGGCCGTTGATTGTTGATGAAGTTGTCTTCACACCACCACAAGGTAGCAACTCTCAAACCAGGAAGGCTATTTGGTTTTCTATTATTTTTCTGAACACGCCAATGAGAGATCGAGCTAGAATCCATTTTTTCTGAAGGTTCCTAGGAAATTCTATTTAGCATTTCCTATTTATATAGCATTGAAAATTCATCATTCGAAGGGTCGTTTTTTCATGTCTACTCACTTCTTTTGAATTCTCATCGGCATGAAGAGTGAAAGCACAACGTTGCTGCTGTGGTCTTTAATCGTTGTTTAAAAAAATGCCTTTGATTTTGACTTTTCAAAGATGTTCTCCACAGGCGAGATACTTGCTTCAATTTGTAGGTGCATGCCTGAATCCGCTTCCGACATACGAAGAGGCAACAGGTTCTTCAGTAAATCCTGTTTCCGAGCTTCGGCATATGAGCAAAGGTAAAGCGAACACAAGTTTTGTTGTAAGCTCTATTTGTCACTATAGTCAAATTATCATTCTTGCCTAGATGTTGGTCATAAATAAAATTCAATCCCATTAGAATACACTGCACTGAATTATTTCTACAATTCAATGGAGGAAAACTTCTAGAGGAAAGAAGCTTGTCGGATGGTGCGACAGAGACATCATCACAATCTTCATTAAAGATGAATTTATTATCCAGTCAGGCAGACACCATTAGAGACTATGGTGGCGTAAGGGCTATCAATCTCGACCTTGTTTTGCTGCGCCACGAGAAAGGATTTAGGATGAAGTGCTCGGTATTTATCAGTTCTTGAATGACGCACTATTTTCTGTTTTTTTGAGAACATTAGAGGTGAATGAATGTATATTTTACCTATGCAATTACTTGCGATGGCCTACCGATCTGTAAAGCCTCTGGACAGTGTAGTCAGTCACTCCAATATTCACCAGTTAGCTAGTATGACACTTTGCTTTCTCGTTACAGCCCAAGGCTTAGCTTAGATGGGACGCGTGGTTGAACCTACGATCACATTTGAACTATTGGACAATAACCCTAAACGATGCGCCACAATGCTCACTTCCATTTATGGCAGACAAAAGCCCAAAGTGAATTTTGAAAGGTACCCTCAATGAGTTTTAGGCTGTCCATGTTGTGAAATGGATTGATTAGTCGTTCAGTTGAAAAGTCAATAGGACCTCTAGGAGATCAAATCAATTTCTTTGATCATTCAATTAGAGTTGTGTTGAACGAAGAGAGAAAGTCTTAGAAAGGTCTATTTTTTAGGATTTTTGTAAGTTCGTAATTTTCGGTTGCTAAAGATGCTTTAATGATTCGTTAGTCAAGCAGAACATGATTAGACGAAGAAATAAAATAGTCATTAGTTTTGGATGTGTATATTACAATAAACGCAATAATGTAGAGTTGTGTGCAAAAACATTGGCGTTAGCAGGGATCCCGGGGGACATTACTGAGTTTATTGTAACATCATATCACCGAAATGCGCGGTCAAAAAAAAAAAGATTTTTGGTTGATGTGTTTATTGCCACCACTGTACTGATGCACTCAGGCCTCTCGCAAAGAATTTTCAAAATCTGCATGACCTCACTCTCAATTCTTTTAATATGTAGGTTCAAATCTGTGAAAATGAATCTTAAAGTAAGAGTATAGCTTCTAACACACAAAACTTCTTTTTTTGAAAACTACCAATAGATAGAGGACAACTGCATGAATTTACTAGTGATTCCTTCTATAATCAGCATCATTTGAGAAAACTTCATATATATTCAACGTTATAGAGTGATAAGAGCGAATGTGGCGCAGTGGTTAGAGGTGCGCTGCGTCGCACACGAGGTCAATGGTTCGATCTCGCGCGCATGGCTCACCAAGCCATCTATTCCTCCGGGGTCGGTAAATTGGTACCAGACAGGTCTCAGATTTGTCTAGGAGGATAAGCAGCACTGACTCGGTTCAGCGGGAGCTCACCGCGAGTCATTGTAAAGGCCAGATATGCATTCAATCACCTCAAAACGAAGTGAAAAATTGAAGTCGAATGCATGGCGCATCCATCAGGGATTGATTAACGCCGAGAGCTTTATCCTTTATCCTTCATAGAGTGATGCGCAAAACTTTAGCGCCAGGCGGGACTAGAACCCGCACCTCACTCTTTCCGGGAATGCGTGCTCTATCCGTTACATTACTGACGCCCATTTTGCACATCGCTCTTTCTACGTTACAGTGCATCTATCTGTTAGCCGCCAGCCGTCAACGGCCTGGCCCGGGTAGTCGATCTCGACATTGAACCCACTCAAGCTGACTTATTGGGTATTGAAGATCAAACAAGATTCTTTTTATTTAACCCCTTTTTGCGGTGGTATGATGTTATACATATATACTCAATGTTACAAAGTGATGTGCAAAACTTTAGCACCAGGCGGGACTAGAACCCTCACTTCACCCTTTCCGGGATTGCGTACTCTATCCGTAGAAAGAGCGATATGCAATATGGACTTCAGTAGTGTAACGGATAGAGCACGCATTTCCGGAAAGAGTGAGGTGCGGGTTTTAGTCCCGCCTGGCGCTAAAGTTTTGCACATCACTCTATAACACTGATTATATATGTATAACATCATACCACCGCAAAAAAGCGGTTAAATAGAAAGAATCTTAAATTTCATATAGTTCGCTTTCCTTGATATATCCAATATATCCAATATATATCCAATATATCCAACACATTTAACTTCTGCTCGCACAGCGTGTAGCGCTGATTAATGGTCTCTCGCAGTACTGTGGTCTCCAGTTAAACGCGACGTTCCACCAGGCTTTCAATCCTTTCGGGGTCGACAAATTGATACCAGTCTTATCTAAGGGGGTGGCACCAGTGAAACATAGGCAAGTCAATACAAGCCACTCTATAGGACAGTAGAAGTCACCTTCAACGATGCTTGAAGAACTCGATTGCACTGTAAATCCCTCAGGTATTAGTCAACGCCCACAGTGTCATCCTCTTTCAACATATGCTTAGAGTTTCTAAAGGATAGCTGTGAAATGTGAGATATAATACTAAAAGGTCCTTCACTAAGCTTTGATCTTAGCTAAGCAAGTCTTGTATCTCTGCATGTAAAGCAAATTAATGCCATGCTCACCCTAGTAAAACTCACTCCGGTTGGCGAATGCCAACAGTGAAGGCATGGAAAGCCCTCACTTTCCCGAAAATATGTGGATAAGTCAGCTGGACTGTCGTTTCTTAAGCGTCAGCCTAATCCCTTCTCCCCCTCCCTTCCCTTCAAGTGTTGAATATTCTCTCCTATGACAGTTACGAGAAAACGACTCTATAAAAAGAAGTACCTGGATCTGCATAATATCTATAGTTGGGTCATATGATAAAAGTAAAACAGAACATCTCTGTCTAAATAACCGTGAAATATGACCACGAGATTGCTAAGACACAAGCAAAACTTGGAGCTTGATATTTTTGTGTCAAGACTCGAATTGCCACGATGCCTTCCTAGTGAACCGCACTTTGGCACTGCAAAATCGCGGTTCTGGCTCTTCTTTTTTTACGGCCTTGATCTAGCTTAGTTTGTGACTGTCAACAATCACCGGAGTGAGAGCGCAAGCTGCCTTGGATTGACACAGTAGCTGTTTGACACCGTGGCACAGAAAAATTGAGTTCCAGGTTTATTCTTTTAGCAGCATTCCTGCACTTGCACTTCACGCCGTACCCTAATGCATTGAATGGAAGTAGTTGATAAGTGGAAAGTTGGATTTGAGAAAAATTCGACAACTGATTTAGGTTCTTCTACAATCTCCTCGTTGCCTACATCTGCGCAGACCGGTGCATCAACTACTTCTACGTCGCTTGGCATCTCGCAGATACCCCAGTTCGGTCTCATTATTTCAGGAGCCATTCAACCAATGGCGGCATTTCCACCACAGCCACCACCTGCAGGTTTCGTGACATGCACTTCGGATATGACTTCAAATTGCTCCAATAATCAGGAACAGGCCAGAGCGCTCGCTTTGTACTCGACCACGAGAGAAGATGCGTCGTTATCAAAGATCTACGGTATGACAAAACGCTCACTAGTTCTATTAATTTATCATAACATCAAAAACTTGTTTTTTTGCGAGAGTATCCCATAGATTTTATTTTATGGTGTTCTTCAACTGATTTCTTTTTGCTTTTGTGTGACTTCGTAGAAAATTTTCAACCTCTCCACAAACAAAGGTTCTCAGTTGTATTTGCTATTTCTAGTGCTCAATAATAATCCTTAGCAAGTTTCTGCGTACTATTCCGTTTGGTAGCACAGATTTCCAAGCCAATCTCTTACGCTGAGCAATAACTTTTCTCTGGCTAGCGCGCAATGGCCGGTTTTTAAAAATGTCTTTATTATAACGTCTCAATGAAAACAGAATTTTTTAACATACGCGTTTTCTCGCAAGACGGAGCTCTTTCTTGAGACTTGGTAATCAAGCAATCGTTCGACAGCGTAAGATTTGCTGATTACAACGCTGTGCTTACTTTTTGGAAAGACTGTCTCCCATTAGTGTGGCAGTGGAAGTATGATTGATTTACATACGCTAGCAAGTATTTTTTGGCCCATTCAGGAGCTGGGGTCTGGGAAGGGAGCAAAGAAGGAGCTAGTTCGACAATTGATCGATGTTGCATAAAGGAAGTGCGATTTTTGTTATTCGATTAGGAATTATTTTTAGCTTTGGAAGAAACTTTTGGTTAAACGTCTGACTCTGATAGCAGAAGATTTTCTCTATATATGTACATGTGCTTTTAGTGCTAGACTAATGTGGAGCATAAATTTGTTCCGGATTTTACAGCGTTATAAAGGGGTGTTTTCAAAAACGATTAAGTACTGATAATGAAAATTGCTTGTCCGGCTAAGGAATAGCCTTGGAACTCTGTGCTACCAAAAGGAAAGGAATTGTTTTTTGACAGCAATACGTAGCATTTTTCCTGCGCGAAAAAAGATAATTAAAATATCTGCTTAACAGGTTCACTTTTACAGTCTAATCAAAGCGAAATTTTTGCTACCTCAGCTAATGATTGCAGGAAAAAGCTCCCAAATCAGTGCACCGGCTCCGTTCCCGCCCCATCAAGGAATTTCTCAAGGTCAACAAACTATCCAAGCATTTGACTCATCCTCCAATATTGCTCAACTACCACCAAATCATTCATCCATTTACCGAGATAATTCCCAAACATTGATTTCTGGATCAGTCGTACCCGGTACATCATATCCGCAGCAAACCATTCCGCAGCCGCATGCTTCAACACAGCAGTATCCACTCTCATATGCGGGCCAGCGTCCTTATGTGCATCCACAATTTCCTGCAGGAGTTCCAGGAATTCAGGTTGGCGTTGATCATCCATGTGCTTTTGGTAATGTTGAATTTGATACTCTGAAATGCTGAAATGTGTAATATTCCATTGGATACTTAGCCACTCAGATAACTCGTTACCCATGGAGGTTACAAAACTCGAACGAGGATTGAGGCTAAATTTGAGAGTCTGTGGAGTCTCACAATGACTTAATGAATGCTGCCCGATAATAATTCTTGCTGAAAACCCGGTATGGTTGGGCTAAAGTGTTCGCGTGCTCATTGCTAACAGTCGTCAACCTTTGTGAATAAAGTGAAAGTTTTCCGCTTCTCGACTTGGTTCTTCCCACGTCAGCGACGACTTCTGTGTTCAATGGACGTTACTGTTAGTCGATCGCGTGAAACGGCAATCTAATAAGCCTGATATTACATGACCTATGCGACCGCAGAAATTATGCCGATATGTCTTGGTCTTTGTCAACTACACGTGTAGTGCAATGGCCAAACGCAACCAGCAATTACAGTGATTTTGGTTCAATCCAGCGCTCAAATTCCCTAACTTCAGAGCCAGCTTATTGGCATCAGAGTTCTTTATAAGGCTGAAAGCACTGACTGTATACATCAGAATGGCACCACAAATAACATGAAATTGTCCTCGCGATGCTTGAGATGAAGCCGAGCGAGCGCCTCTATTTTGTGATCTGCCGCTAGATTTACTACTCTCCCACAAAGCTTTGTGGCTCGATGTCAATATTCGAACTAAGTTTACCATTTGCCGAGTATCTGGCATCTACAGTAATACGCTTTATTCACGACGCCCATCTACACCAGCCATATTTGTCTTGAAAGGCACGCATATTCGATCAATGGGCGCATTGTCGTTTTCCAGTCAAGGTAGAAGAACTGAACTAGGATGGCCTTTGGATATTTGAGTCTGCGCAGTTGGATTTGAAGAAAAATAATCAATAATGTTAGGATCTGCTTTTCAAGGTGTCTCCGATGAGAACGTTAATGATAAACGAAAAATTATCCGGTGATCACTTGTCAACTCACTTCTAGCACTATTTTTTTTAATCGTATTTCTTGAGCACACCTTCATATTTACGAATCCTATCATCATAGTGGGCTTGCAAAAACAATTCACCGAAGTCATGGTGACTTCCGCTTCCAAATAGGTAGAAACGCTACAGTCGACTGCTTATTCGACAAAAGACGTTTCAGTATAAATTTTTGAGATTGCTTAAAGCCTTACCTGAGGTTACCAACCTAAAAGGTTGGTAACCTCGGATTAGGTTCTAAACATTCTCGAAAATTTTTATCTAATGTTTATTGAGAGATCAAAAAACAGTCGATGCCATGGATCAGAAGACGTATCTACATTTTCTAGGGAGAGCTGCACTGATCGGTATTGATATTAAATCTTAATTTTGATTAAAGGTGCTGGATCTAAGATTAAACTTCGGTTTTTTAGAGGTAGTAGTCGATAAATTGCACGTGTTGTCTAAATCACTATTCCCATTCAGATCCATCCTCAGTATAACCCTTATCAGCACCCACCTCCTTTCCCGTGTCCACTTCCAAACAGAACCGTCGGACCTTACCCTTATGGTAGGTTTGAGACCGTTCTATTGGATAAATTCTTCCCTACGTTATTAGTATTCTTAGAGCATTAGCATTTACAGGATACATGCCTCAACAATATGGAACCTGTCCGATTATTTATGGATCGACATATCATAGCGTGAGTCCTCCTACATACTCTTCCGTCTAAAATCAATTGGCAAAGATTTTTCATACTTTTACAAATATTCCATGTTTCTGTTTAATGCTTGGAAATCTTTGTTTTGCTAAGGGTTCAAGGACGTTGATAATTCCTCACTTCTCAAACTAGTGAGTTCGCCATGTAGTAATTGGGAATTCCCAAGTAAGTATGGAGATATTAAACAATATCAGTAACACCTCGGAACGGCTAGATAGAAGAAAATACTCATTCAAGTCTCAATGTCATCAGAATTTTTCAAATTCACCTAACCAAGATTGACGATAGTGTCAAGAAGTTTTTGTTCTTGAAATCAATTATGATGACATCTGTCGTGCTTATTGTAGCACTCTTACAGGATTTTCTCTAAAATTATGATTATTTTGATGTAAGCAAGGATGCCGACTGATATGCATCACTTTGAACTTCCGGCGAATTTGATCCTGTGTTTCACCTTTACCAGGAGCGCGTGCAAGCCACTACACTATGAAGACATGCTCTGCTACCACTCTTTCTGCGATTTAAGGTATCGAAGCTATCAACAATAAACCGTCGACGAGTTTGGTCTGGTTAGCACATATGTGACTAAACCAAGTCAAGTTGGCAGTATGGGAGATTTATATTATCCAAAAGAACTCTTCCATTTACTGATTTTAAAGCAGCGATATGATGTTACAAATATATTCAGAATTGGCGAAAAGTATGTAAAACTTTAGCGCAGATGCAAAAAGAGTTATAGCAGAGCGAGTTATAACAGAGCAAGGGCCTCGCAAGTGTAGTGCGCCTTTGGTAGGGTGTGAAAGGCGGGTTTAAGTCCCGCTCAACTATAGTTAAAACATCATAGCGCTGCTATAAAAGGAGTAAAATGAAAAACTTTTATCGAATACGTCTAGAGGCTCCCTTTGTAGAGTGGACTTACTAGTTCAAAAACAGATTCTATCGATGTTTAAACTAAAAAATTTTGCGCCATTGTCGTTACTAATTTCAGTATCGTTGTTAGAATTCGTGTTGTTCCGATTGCTGAAATCATCTAATCCAGAAAAGAACCAATGTCAATCACCTCGTCGTTCAACGTTCACTCGAAAGCATGCATCTTGATTTCTGTTACTTTAGTCGTCTTTATGCGTTTTGCATTTAGTCAGGGTTGCTATTCCAAAATCTGCCTTCAGTAGGTGCTCCAATTTCATTAGCACAGAGTTGAAAATCTACTTCTATACCTTTGCAACGATATTCTACGGGATGTACTGTAGGAAAAAAATTCGATACTTCTTGAGATGCAAACCATATACTGTTCCTAAAGAGATTCTTAGTAGGCTTTATGTTTTCCTCTTAACGATTGATTGTCAAAAATATATAACTATGCGGCAACAATGACACTTTGGTAGGACGTTGATTTTTCTCTGGGGACGCGACGAAGTCACCTTGCAGGTGTGGCGGGTCATCATAACGATGATGTAGTTTCTTGCAGATTATATCGCCACTGAAAGGGGTTTTGTTATCTGTAAAAGAGAGAATAACATGAAGAGACTTTGATAAGGCTATTGGTAGTAGAAGCAACTCTATCTCCTCATGAGCACTAAAACAATCAATTTTTTGTTAGAAATGATACTGCACACAGCTTAGAAATTGATATTTTTTGATGCATGTGGATATTATGAATACTTTTTCGGACGTGTTTGTTTGTATTGCTCTGAGAAGTTGTTGTTAATTGTATGCTGCTGACAAATAAAAATTTCTTGTAGAATTTTATGAAGCTGCTATTTGTTACCTTTGTAAAGATGATCAAATTAAAATCATAAGAACAAAGACAATCAATCGAGTCTATCAATTAAGCATCAGATTTGTGTCGGGTAGCGCACACATCACACTAGGTCGCAGTGACCCGAGACGCAGTGCGGTATAATGTATCACATATGGCACATGTCTTATCCAAAAGGTTAAGAATATATTGATTTTGGACAAAATCAGTGCCTGGATGATGTGAGATTTGCTCATAAATTGGCAGTTGTATACTTCTACTAGTTCGCTGACATAAAGCCAAAGCTGTGAGTTTCAAATAGGATTATTAATTACATGGCAACAGTGACGTCTATGGAACACTCCTTCTCCGTTATCTTAGTGTAGAAGCGAATTTACTACTTACTTAGAGCACCCTTACTCATCTATGCTTCAGATTTCACTATTTCCATTCGTTCCGCTCTCTTGCAGTCGTAATGTGCGAAAGTAATCGAAGTTGCTTCGGCTACTACATGAAGCTGCCACAACCGGTCTTTATATCATGTTCACTACTGATCTAGTGCACTATAGTAGTTTACTGGTATCCCGAACTAACCTTGCCAGAGCTCTCAAAATCTACATGAGAGGCCCTGGTCGTTTTGGACCAAAGAATTTGTTATTTTGAGACTCGAGTATTTTAGGAAATGTAATGAGCCAGATTAGTATAAAGAAATAATTTATTGGCAGCAACCAGTTGAATATACACGGAATGCATCAGCATGATGAAGGCATTGCTCACCCGTACAAAAACCAATGTGCACAATCGAAGTGCAGTCGTCGAAATCAGCTGCGAAATTGCTGATAATAAGTCAAACTAAGAAAATCCTAAGAAGAATTCAAGCAAAACAAAACAAAATGAGCTCTCAAGGATTCCATCTCAGTAGAACCAATATGAGGTGTTATTAAGAAAAACTCATTTGGATAAGCATCGTGCCATCGAATTTCATCAACAAAATCTTCTTCCATGAAGAGAAGCTGTGAATCTCATTACATGTAGCCACAATCGAGAGTTATATGAAGAGCTATTCAAGTGGGTGAAACTATCCGTTTTCCATCGCTAATTATCGAAATCTGAGAATTTGGTAATGAATTTTTGTAGTGAAGATTCTCCACACCTTCCGCGTTCAACATAATAGTGCGCTTCTTGATTTCAACAGATGGGACGAGGCGTCTATAGACAGCGCACCTGAAACCGGACTTTTTGAATGCTTTTGAATGTGAATGTACGCCAGTGTCTATGATTTCATACTACCCTCCCCTACCACTTCCTACCCAGACAAGTCTGAGAGTGATTTTCCGCGTCTGAAGAGATGGATAGCTTGAGTACTGGAGCGCTATCGAACTGGTCACAGATTCAGTGCGTAAATGTAGGCATGTCAAACCATTGCGCTGGATAGGCCATCTATAACTCGCAGCGATTTCATAAATCATGTGCGTCCCTCCCCGATGTGTTCAATCATTTAGAGACTAAGTAGAAATATCTAAATGACGTGCTAAGTGTAGCCATAAAAAAATTAAGGACAGAACTGACCAAATACATAGACAAAACGAGATCAGCCCAATTTCGATTAACCATGTCGATTTCGGCCCGAACAAAGAGAAAGACGTTCTGAAACTTGTTGTGTAACGATTTCTTGAGAGAAGTAGAAAAGAAAAAACCAAAATTACCACCAGTCGAAGTAGTAACCAGGAAGAGTAAGCCTATCTTATTAAGATGTTAATGTCTTCCAAGATTTCGGTACAATCTTTTTTTTGAAAATTCAAAACCTTATCCTAATGAATCGAGATCTTGAACAAAGTGGCAGAAAACGGTAATTATTTTGGCTATCAAGCAAAAATAATACGATGATTGCTTAAATTCGAGGAGAAAAAGTTGAGAGGAGAGAATTTGTCTCAAAGAAGGCGTCAGACCGGAGTTTGCCATCTCTCAATTGCACATGATTTGACCGATATAGCAGATACTTACGACATTATCAAAGGCCCCAAGATACGTGATACACATCCAACAGCCTGATTGACACCTTGCATGGTTCCCTAAATCCGATGAACTCATCAACAAATTCTATGCATACTCTAAGAGCACATCGTCAGCTGACCGACCTGTCGTCCTTTGCCGAGTACTTGACTGTACAGTGACTGCAGTGAGTTATTTAGGCACGGCAATCCAATACCGAAGATTAGCGCGTAACTGATATAATAAAGCCAGAAATTGATCGGTTTCAGATCCCAGCACCATTTCCATACTTGTGTACCTAAACTGAATTGTTCAATTCGATATGACATGAATCGCACACCTTGACGTCAACTCACATCACCACCACCTTACCTTAGTGCTCTTAACGGCATTTCTGATTCATCAACGGTTGTGGTATAAGGTCTGCATTGGTCAGCCTTCGTCTATACAAGTACCACAGCCTATGATAGCCGCACACGGTGCTATCTGCAGTGTGGACGTGGGCAGTTAGTGATAAGGATCATAATGTTCTTACCGTTTATTCCATTATATTTATTGCAATCGGATGGTAGTTCTCCGGAAAGAAATGGCCATGAAAATGTAAGCAGATGGAAGACGAGCAGTGCTATCATCGCGCACAAGCAGTTCAGACGTTCTGATACCCTAAAATTTCTCGAGAAAATCTTACACAAGTTTTCAGAAAACTTGCAGCAAAATTCAAATACTGGCAAGTAAATTATGTGGTAAAATTTCCAGGGCCTTTTTACTTTATGATAGAAAACATCAAAGGATGCAAATGTGCCAAGCCACCAGTGTTTAAGATTTATTTGAATCAATGGAGGACAACTCTACCCCATACCTATAAATAGCACAAAAACGTTAATAATCTCCGTTACAATCCATCTTATGCCCTATATTTTGATGGAATTTCTCATAATCCGCAGATGGCAAATATTTGTCTCATCCAAAGAAACTTAATCAAAATAGGTTTTTTCATGCGACAACACGAGTCTTTGCTTCTTATCCCCATGTAAGTCTTGATCCCCGATGTTGCATTGATGAAAAGAAGATTTATTCCTGTCTTTTTTTAGTGCTTTATTTGCAAAATTTAACTCTGTTAACTCTTTAGCCACCAATAAATCATAGCGAGGCTAATCATCATATTAAAACTACTATATATTTAGTAATTTTTTATTTGTTTTACTTCATTTGATCGGTCTCACAGTTTTACAAGTGTTAGGGATAATCAGCCCTGCGCCGCGCCGCGACGTACAGCCGAACTATTCAGCCTCAGCCCCAGCCCTCCATCTGGTAATCAGAGATGAAAAAAGACAAGGAAAGTAATTTGTTGAGATCTTCATTATATTTTTCGGTTCACAAACTGATATAATGGCCTAGATAAGATTACGGCGTTCAAGAAATAATTTTTGATGTCTCAGTGACGTATGGACCGTTTCGGTAAATGATTACTGACGGTTCTTTTACCAGAGAAACCACTTTTGTAGGCCTTCAGTGATCTTTTGATGGCTCAAGAACAATGATTTTAACATTTTTCCATTTGTCAATGAACGTTCTTATTGCGCTGTTGCAGCCAAGGAAGAATTTAAATCTTGCAGTCGAAGTGATCAGCCCGCTGCTTCTAATTTATACCCGGTTTATTTGGCAACATAAAGTAGAAATAAAAAACAATTGCCTAAGAACGATGGAACGGAACCTCTCTTAGAATTCAATAGAGGTCTCAACTTTTGAAGCAGAAATATATTCAAAAAATTGTTGAAATTTGTCGATGAAGTGACATTGCTTGGGGGCGGCAGTTGATGGAGCAAGCGCGCAATAAGGGGCAGGGATGGGTGGCGAAATTTATGTTATTTGATTAGGGTTTATTTCCGTATAAAGAAAAACTTGAGATTTCGTGCTTTTCTGTTACTCCATGAGTTTCTCTATATGCTCATATATTTTGGTGTCTTGTAACTCTTATGTGCGAAGAAACTTTGAGGGCGAAACGTGATCATCTTTCGCTTTCACAGCGCTTTTTAGGAAAAGAAGTCTAGCTAAAAGCCAAGGACACACTTTAGCCTGCAAACGAATCACGTCGGAGATGGATCGTAATCTTTCCTGAGTTGCTACAGGGAAGTGAGAAAGTCTTCCACGAAACCGAGAACGATTCTGACTTATTTTTAGCTATTGAATAACTTCTAGAAGCCGGTGGAAAAGGCGCATTTAGCCTAAAGTCCGAGAAAGTACGAGAGGTTCTATAAAATGCACGCCGTCCCCAAAAGAGCTGAAAGCCCAGAGTTAATCTCTCATGGATATCGAACTTTGTACTCACTGCCGCCAATGCGTTAAGCAATATCAGCCTACATAGTCCATATTTGATCTATAGAATAATTTTCGACCTTCTAGTGATGTATCAAGTTTTCGGGTATAATTTGTACGGAATGCGGAAGCGAATCTATGTTTATGACACGGCACTCCTAACCAGTGCATTATATGCACCCCCATTTAAAGAAAAGAAAAAATGATCCATTTAGCGTATCGAACCATTTAGCGTAGTCTGTGAACGCGTAGACGAAGAACATAACGGCTGTTAGTGCACCGACTGCTCCTTGCATCAACGAGTTATAATTCAACACCTGCTCATTGTTCAGACCGAACATTACTTCTGAGAACGGTGAACCAGTACTGTAAGAATAAAGAATTCTAACAAGATGCATGCGTTGACTTACTTTTATCCTATCATAAAGTTCAACGTACATTTTTTTTCTCACAGCGAAATAGAAAGGAGATGCGAAGCGAAATACACCGACTTTATAACGAAAATAATCAAGAAGTCAATTGATCGAATACGATTATTTTTACACTGTTGACAACATCATATTTTATCAATGGTGATGATAAGGCGATAGAAAAAAATTGAAATTCCATTCACAAATGACATCCGATTTATACCAAATCTCGTGAGATCAACTGTATATATCACTATGTGATTCTACGCTCGAATTTTTTCTTGCTAATTTAGGATATTGAGAGAAAAGTGGCATAAAAAAGCAGTTTTTTCATTTATCGTTCTTACCTTTCAATGTTTAGCAGTAATGAGCATTCGAGCTGCTCTGGTCCACATACATACAATAACGGCCAAGACATTCATTCTTATCGACTTCACCACATTTCGCTCTGAATATGGACTTTGACATACTGAATTGTTTCATCAATCATTCTCTATCGTATACCATTAGCCACTATAGCATCCTTCTTCAAAATCCTCCAAGCCTAATGGCTGAGGGCTAAACGGAAGGAGGTTTCTGGAAACACTCACCTAAATCTGAATCACTGGCCGCGGCGATACTGTAAGCGGAAACGCTGTCCGAGTCCGGATCATTGAATCGATCCAGACCGTCATCCAAGCAGAACAGCAGGATTAGTGCACTATAAGAAAGGTAGTGACTCATTTTTTGATACAAATACATGCGAATATGCAGCAACTTGTGCGATTTACAAAGTTGCAATAGCAAAAGTTGCACCTTCCCATTGATGCGATCTTTTACATGAGACACAAAACTCAGTAGTTATTACAAAGGTAATAATAAAGGTAGAGATTGAAGTGAAACTGACCACGACACATTTACCACGATGGCAAGCAGCGCTGGTGCAGTGTACATGGAAAGACGCATAAACCCAATGTCGACTCCTTCATTGCCGATCCACGTGAAGAGAATTTGCCACAGCTAAAGAGAAACATCGTCAATTTACTAGTAAACTCAGCTGTGATATTTCCAAGAATACAAGTCATTTTACCAACTAGAATATTATACATAAGTTTTCCTAACGTTTATATTTGCGGTAAAGTTATTTTCCTCCAAAAACTTTTCAGTAATATGAGATCCGAGTAAATGAGATATTTTAGTCATTTTCAACCTGAATCATCATGACTGCAAATAGGACCTTTCAGAAGAGCAAGATGACATTCACAAGTCTCAATGACTCTATTCAAGACTTTTTTGTCGCCTTTTTGTACAATTCTATAAGTTGATCAAGTTGTACATCCGTTTCATCGTCAACTGTCACCCCTCATCAGATTGAAGTCATGTAAACTCATGGCGCATGGTTCCCGTCATTAAGTTTGTCACCAAACATTAGGATCGAAATACCATGTGCTTAAAGACCTAGAATCTTCATTACACTCTTAACATTATGGCTCCATGGAGGTGATTTCCAGTGGTGCGCGGTTGTCGGTAAGGCCTCTGTAGAATTCATTATCCTCCCTGTGATTTTTTTGGAGGTTCTACGATTACGGAGGTTCCAATTACACTTTTACACTTTTCACTTTTCAACAGATAACTTATTCAGTGCAGATGTGAGACCTCGGCTCGTCCAGGGAAACGAGTTCTTTTGTTAGTTTCTGATTTCAATTCCCATTTTTCGCAAGGAACTTGCTGTTGAGGAGAGAGTGTGCGGGTTAGGGAGTGAGGACGGTTAAGAGCCGTAGGATTCTCTCTTCCTTCACGAGCTGACATCGCATGCAGTGTACAGCATCAATTTCTACAAATAATTCGCTATCTTCTAATTTTCAATCTCATGGATATTAATTGGAGGAAAGTGTATCAAAACTGCTCGGTAAACGTTGTAATTTTCATTGTAGGACTTGCACAAAATCATTAACATATTTCAGACTGCATTTTTTTTGTTCAACTACATCCCGATATCTTTGTGCACCCGCCCGAAAAACCATATATATTTTAGCAGGTCTCCAAAAAAGGCGAGATGAATTAGTTCCCCAGTAAAGCAACTTTTGAATGGCGATCTTAGAGTACTGCTAGTGAACTCTATAACGTCCATATTTTTCTCAATGTGTTAACTGCTGGTAGAATATGATTACATAGTGGGCAGGTATATTTTTACCACACGAAAATTGTGCATGCATAAAAAAAGTGGGAGGCCGTATAGAAGAATATGGGACATGCATAGAATAAAAGAAATACAAAATTCTTCCAAGATGTAGGAAAGAATTTCTTCAAGAAAGTGGTAACGTTCATTTTGTTGAAAATTGTGGCCGATGTGACCTCCGTTGGTTCACTCCGGATAGCGCAAAAAATTAGCGCCGACCCATGTGCACGCCATGAGAGGTTAGCCGTCGTTGTGAATATACTAACATTTTAACGAAAAGTACAGAAGCATAGAAGGAAATAAATCAAAGACCTGGTCCGATATTCAGCCCGATTAGTGCGCCACCACCTGAGAGCGCCATAGAACGAGCCCGATCCGGTGCTTCGCTTGCCGCAGCAACGTAGGCGAAGTACGTACCACGGTTTCCTGAACAATTAGTTCACTTGGAACATCACTACGGTAAGACTAGTCGTCTCTTTTGGCTAGATAATATCAGTGTTAATGACTAATAGTTAGAATTATCAGCATATGCCGTATTAGTAGCTGTGGCCAGGTTTATTTACTTATTTATTATCAGCCTATTTCAGTTACTTACGATCTGCTTGATATCCTATCAAGTTTTCATCAAAAAAAAAAGTTTGTTATTTGTTATCTGTTTATTTTTTGAATTTGTTTAGTCTTTTACTGCTAATTTAATTGGTCACTTTTGACTAAGTTCAGTTTATTCCCTTTTATTCAAAAATTTTTGTCTGTATTCATTCATTCATTAGCATGGCTTCTCACTGACTGAGTTTCAACATATTTCCATTTGAATGAAGAAGTATTGGTTATCGCAGCGATATGATCAATGTACATAATTGTGCTGCCTGGTGACCTATCAGAAAGAATTGTATCAAAAATATTAACTCTCGTTATCTTGTCACGGTTGCTCGCTGAATCTTTACAAATGGTCATTGAAGGCATAAATGTTCGAGCAAACAGGTCACTTTATAATGATGTAATGTGAGCTTACCACTTCCGGCTCCGTTAAGAAATCTGGATAATAGAAGCCCATAGGTTCTCCACATTAAAGGCACATGGTTGAGGCACATATAGATCACATTGCCAATAATGGACATCGCTACTGAAGCGAGCAGTGGTGGCACAATCTTGCCACACCAATTTGTCCAGTATCCTGAAGTCAAATGGAATGAATTTGTTAAGACCGTCAATGAAAATCTCAAAAAGATAGAACTGTTTCTAGAGCGATAATGTACGAGACAGTGTTAATCTATTCCACTTCCTCTTAAGAATGCGCTTGGTTAGAACGCGATATCTATATGCTTCCGTTTTCAAGGGGTTTTCTGTGGAAAACGTAGAAAGGTGACACTGAGATTTTTGAGATTATCATTTCATTTTTCGGTCTTTTGAGAAGAAAGAGAAGAAAAAGGAATAGTGAGCCGGAAAGGGTCAGTTCATTGACCGTTAAAAGGAGCAAGATTGATGGATGAGCATATACTTTCCGTGTGGGAACGGATAAGGGTCAAGGCGATAGAAAATAAGATCAGACTCACTTTTTTTGAGATATTGCCAAAAACTTTACCATGTCTAATTTTCGTAATGTCTATTTGACGAAGAAAACTGTTTCTAATTCGTTTTATGAGTTTTGTGATTACATCTTAGAGAACGTCAGTTCTGAAGAATAACGTGCCAACTCTCACCGAGAATTGGTGCCGCTACAGCTTCACCTACTCCCGAAACGGCCATAATCAAACCGACGAACGATGCCGACAACGAAGGATCGAGCTGGAATCAATCATCACTATGCTGAAGCTGATAATTATTTATGATTTCAATTTTTCGCCTCTTCTATACCGTTTCTTTGAATTTTGAATGTTCTGAGCCACTGCGCTCTTCGAACCATATTTCTTTTGCATTTCAAAATGTTTTTTATTTATCTAACTGATGCTTGTTTCCATAAGAAGTGGCTCCCAAGCGTCATTTACATGACGATAATCTGCTAATATTATAGAAGCGTGACTACTTGTTGTTATTGGACTTTACATGACTAATGCTATTACAGTAGCCTCACCAATAAGGAAAAATCAGGTCAGTAGGATTAACTAACGGAAGACAAGCAAAATAACAGACGAAAATCATCAACATAGAGTTAGGTCTGACTGTCCATCCTTTTCAGTCCAACTGATCAATAAATTTCTTCAGCTCCTATCAGAAATCTATATTGGATTTTTGCGCTCAGACAAAGGTTTCATGAGCATCACGTCATCGGCATCAATCTTTTATTTGGACTCTTCACTAGAAAGGTAGCCACGGATAGTTCTCCAGGTTCTGCATGATAGATTCACTTTTAGCTGTTTTTCTAGATAGTGATGCCTCATAGCTCGAGATGCCATGTCCATGAAGCGCGTTCAGTGTACGTTAAAGTTCAACTTTTGGAAGTTCTTCAAGGCATGGTAAAAAGGATATACTTCTCAGAGGAAAGGACTAGGGTAAGAGTTAAACTAGGGTAAGAGCTAATTGCGATATAAAGAATTGGAAGTGATTTTCTTGCCCTCTCTATTCGATTTTTTTTTTGGATTTTGCTCAACGTTAGCCATCAAAATGGAAGTTTATACGCTTCTCGCACTGCTAGTAGAAAGTACAAGATGACAGTATGTTTTCAACAATGAAAAGTTGTACCTGTTGACAGTATGACCAGAAAGTCCAAACGAAAAATGCGAACTGAAGAGCATCGACGAACGCAAAAATACTGATGATATAAATATTCTTCCAGTCAGAAGTGTTTCGAGAAGACGACGCGTATTTTTTATGAACGTGTTCTATCGATACCATACTAAAAACCGGCAGCATTTCTCCAATCCCTTTACAGATGAAACGAGCGTCGACTAATGGTTGGAAATCAAAAGAAGACGTGAAAGTTAGAAGCTGAATTAAAGAAATAAGTGAGTTCATCTTCTTATGAGTACAGAGAAAAGTCATAGATCCGTTTACTCAAAAGTAAAAAACAGTGTGGAAGCCTGTACATTGAGAAAGGATCTCGGTAGAAAAGAAAGAAAGGCGAGCTTCCCAGATAGGATATCAAGCGCGACTGGTTTGTAAAGTGCGCTGACTATTGAAGCCAGTCACCACTGCCTTGGGAAACCACACCTTTTCCTTGTAGTGTAGAGACACAGTCGTGCATTGTTCGCTTATTATACAACCGTTAGTCGGAGATATGAAAGGAAAGAATAAATGAATTCAAAAACTGTTTCAAACCGGCTCTCTTGTTTTCGGTTTGCAAAAATGTCTAAAAATTATAAAGGGGAAACCAAAAAGTAGTATTGTTTCAAATTGTGACTTGTACTATTTCCTAAACTTCTAACAATAGAGCTTTTTTGCATCGCTTAGGGATTGTAGAAGCACAACAAATAGGCTGTAGATTACTTTGTACAGAATTGGAAAATCATGGTAGAAAATCATGATGAGTGGTAAAAGATTGTGATAATAGATTTTATTTCGTAAATAAAAAATGGAGCAGAAAAAAAATTCCAAGGCACTTTTTGGAATACAGAACGAATCAGAGATAATGAATACAGCTTGACTCTGAATATTCGAGGAAAAGAGTCGAAAAGACCTATTTTCACTACAGTGAAGCCGTAATCAGAACGTAAATATGTCGACATTGCTTTAAACAACCTTCAAAGATTGCTGCAATTGTATCTCTTTATTCTAACCTCAGATTTGTCAGAGTGTAATCGACCACGATCTGATGATTTCAATCTTCTTTATTAGTGCTGTTACAGGAACACTTAGACAGCCTTCTTAGAGTGTTCTCAGGTTTCACCACAGACACAGTTGACCTTTTCAGATCAGATAGAGGTATTCTCATATGGGTTAGTGTAGTCTTTTCGACCTCATTTGGACAGGAGGCTTAGTTAGCCTGGGGCATAACTCACCAGCGATGCTTTGGATGTTATTGCATTGAATCTCTAACCACTACTCTACTAAAGCCCATATCGATGTCAGAGGCATCAGTAATATAAGGAACTATACAAACTGTAGACAAAAGTGGTCATTTGAAATATACAAAGACTTGTATTTAGTTGAATTTAGGAGCCCATTTATGACCTCTAATATCACAGTTACCATTCATAGTTTTCATGTATTGTTTTATAAATGATATTATTTTACAGAGAGATATAAATGGACTATCTATAGAGTGAATCTCACGGACAGCGTTCATCTATTTAACTACATTCGAAGAGAGTTGTGAGAAATAAATGTTCAGTAACTAAAACTTCATCACATCTGTTGCAGCTGATGGCCGATGTGCTAAGAACGCTGCCAGACGAAACGGTCGGGTTGCTGCATAACAGCGGCAACTTATATGTCTGTATTCGCTACGATTTGACGTCAGTGATTGTTTATGAATGTGTTACGATGATAATCGTGGGCGCATGCGATTAAAGAGCCCCATGGGGACCGCGTTGAGTTCAGTACGGTACAATGACGACAGTGAGTAATAACGTGGGTGTTTAGCTGTTGACAACTGTTCTTCTACTGCCAGATTCAACGAGAATTTTTCCAACCTAAACTCTTTCAATTTCAATTGCACGCCTACCAGTTATACCTAAAACAGTGCCTACTGAAAAGTCTTATGCGCTATACTTTCATCAGGTTGCAGAGGACGCAAGGGCCAAACTGACGCGTTAGCCAGATGGCTAGTTCTTGCTGAGGTCAACAAATTGTTGCAGTATTTGTTGGGAGAGCAAAATAGTAACTTTATAGACTGATGAGCTCACTTAGGCTATTGAATGAATGATTATGCAAGTTCCTTTACGATACTAAACAGAATCAAAGGATCTCGGTGGATCTCTGATGAATTAACATCGAACTTATTATTCATTATCCGTTTTGGAATCGCTTTTTCAAGGCAAAACCAGTAAAAAAGAGTTTACCGCACCAATTACAAGATCTTGCCACACCTTACCCGTACTCGTCATAGTGTTGAAATGTGACCTATATCTATTGATAACTTTTTCCTCTACTTATGACAGTTTCAAAAGGTTTATTGCCTTGTTTCGCACTGTATAAATTAAATTAGACACTTCATAGACACCAAAGAACATCTGGATCATGTCAAAGCCCCCAGCAGCGTGTGACAGAAAGGGAGAGAGATTTGTAGAATATGACGCTTGAGTTGAAGGTGTTTCTAAATCAAAACAACCTTAGTTTTACGCCACCACAACAACCTGAATGGCAAACTTGTCCAGGAAAGCGTTTGACACTGCCAGTGAAATGTTTACGAATGTCGTCACCGTCGTAAACAACAAAATCAAAAACGCGAGGAAATAGAACTATAGATGATTTGTTTGACATTTCGATAGAGATAAAAATATCCAAATACTCGCAAATGACTGCACATCGTTTCTATTTTGGAGTATCCGATTGAACCAATGACGAACATCAGAGTGACGCCATGATATGGTTTAGTATCACACTATTTTCGCTGGCCGAATATCACCGATAAAATTGCCGTCATAAATCATCTCATTGACGATGGTGAGACAAACACCACAACAGCAGTTTCCATCACTGCCTAGACCAATACACATTGATATAACATACATAAACAGATATACCTGCATAGGCATACACATACACAAGACATCCGTCACTGTTGTATTGTGTTGATGAGCCTGTACGATGTTACTGAAAAGTATCACCTGTCCTGTATCAGCTGTAGCCCCGTTGATCGTCGAGTGACTCGAGTGGGTACCAGCAATACTTCCATTTTTCCCTATCGCGTATAAGAGTAGCCCAGTGGGTCCTCCTCGTTCTAGGGATTCGCTGAGCATCATATCTTTCTTTTATGCCTTTCGTGAAAAAATTGGACCATCGGGTCGGTGGTCTTCCTGAAGAGCGCTTGATATCCTCAAGAATCCATCCGGTAACGGCTCTCGCCCATCGGTTGTCGTTGAAGTGCATCACGTTCCGGCTCTACCTTATTTGATATCCTGTCGTGTAGAGCTGAAAGAAACTGTAGAACTTTTACTGAAAAGTATCCCTTTATAATCACTAACTTATGACTCATTTCTCTTCTTCAGTGTCGCATTGATTAGAGTCGAGTGTTCTTATGAGTTGTTCTTTATGATATGCAATTATCCCATTGTATCCATTCCGACTCGGTATAACTGCGAGCTATTACACATCCCAAGAACAACTGTCCTGCATAATCAAATTTAATTATTACAATTCTGAAGAAAGCGAGGATTTCAGAACTTCAACCACCACAGAAAGTTTACTTGTAATTGAATATCCCTGTCGAGTCAAAATAGAAGTTACTGTTCTAAAATAAACCACCACTAAATGAAGAGAAATGCAATAATATTTCAATTATATCTATATGGGAAGCTCTCATAAAAACACAATAAGTGCGTTACAAGTATTAAACTTTATCCGATATTCAGAGTAAACTTCGCCTTGTGCCTCTGATTTTGGCGATTGCTTCATTGTTCCAGTTTTCTTCACGTACATGATAAGCTTCAACTGGCCATTTTTCGAGGACCAATTCCAGCAAATTTCAGCATTCTGTTAACGGCCCAATTCCTCCCACGTTTTCTGAATAATTTCAAGCTTTCATTTTTACTGAAATCTCCCAACATTCGCTATTTATCGTGATGTTTGATTTGTCGAGTGACAAGCTGTTTATGCACTAGTGCAATTCCTGCCACCTGAAGCCGATTCACCCAAATTGAAGAGTACTTAAATATTTCTACCCTAAAGTCAAGGAAAGTATGAACTTAGGCTACGCTTTATCATCGTCTTGGAAGAAATCTACTCAGTCATATAGTAAACACCCTTAGAATCACAAGAGATGCAGACTTAATGTGATGACGTTATGGAAAAACGACTAAATGGCACAGCAGAACAAGAAGCTTGCAAAGACCATTCATTTCTGTCAAGTGAAAAAAAAAATCTCCGAAAAATTTTCTTTTTTCGTCCAAATTTCAAGATTGACTAGATATCTTTTAGGTCAAGATTTACCATCAGTTTTTTGACTTTCCTCCATTTATCAAATCACTTTGATGTAACCCACCAACTCCTAGTATTATTTCTCATATAATTGAAATATAGACATTATTGTGATCGCGGACATATTCCAACGTTCAAAATCGAATGCAAATTTTTGAATATACGATTGTACTACGAAACTAGTTCTCGGCCGACATAACCTTGAGTTTCTTTTGGGGATGTTAATTTCCGTTTTACAAGCAAAAACAGGAAGCTCAAAACCTTCAAGCAAAGCCAACTTTCTATTGATATCGGTAGTGATCAATGACCTACGTCGTTTTTGACAGCCTAATTCAAACTAATCAACACTGTACTTAGTGACTCATAGTGACTTACCTTGATGAGGAGATTGTCTTCTTTTCAGAATGTGGACAAAGCAGATATTAATTGACATATGGCTTACCGGAATATGAGTACTATAAAGATTGAAGAGTTCAACGACAATTATCCCTCCTAGATGCGCCATACACTCGTCTCCATTGACAGGATCAAAGAGTTGATTTAACGCACATTGGACTATTTAACGAATATGCCTGCTCATCGATTCACTGGTTCTAACTTATCAGATTAGTTTCGCTTGTTTAACTCCGAACAAATGAAATAGTTGGTTAGCACAAGGTGCGAATAGAGGCGGCACAGCCATCTGTGGACTGCCGGATTTTTCTAACCACTACATTACTCACACCTATCAGATTATATGAGCTCATTATCATTTGAATCTCATGTGAGTGATCGTAAATAAATTATTAGAAACTAGAAAGTGAGCTGATAAACATGTGATAGTTCTGACTCATCCACTGGTGAAATTATTCCAGTACACCTGATACTGAACGGGAAACGAGAATAATCTGGTTATACTACATAAGTTTTTCATCAACTCAGATCGTTTTACAGTGTTAGTGAATATGGTACTCGGATAAGAGCTCCAAAAGGCGATGAATGAGCCATTTGATGACCACATAGACCACTTGATGTTCGTTGAGTAGAAAAAAGCGGGACTATGAATGAGAACGAACTTCCAACAGTCTCATATATCTCATACAAATCATTGAAGCAACATAGAAGTCCAAGACGTATATCAAAAAGTCAACTACAGTTGGAAAATAGAATATAGCAACAAATGGTACATCGCATGAAGCTACTGCACCGTAAAACACCAGCCATTTCGTGCTTCCAAACGAACATAAAATTTAAACTTTACAGAAAACAATCTGCCTTTGATCATTTCTTTGATTACCTCTGAGCCAGTGTGAAGGTGATGGGAGTCTTCATTTGACCGGTACTGGACTCCACTGGATTCGACTCGATGCGATCACGAAGACTCACATCGGAAGAAAAGAGGAATCATAGGAATCGACAAGCATCTTTCATTCTCTTGTTCTTATAGCAGTATATACCTAAGAGAATTGAGTGGCAAGCAAAAACACAGCCTCAGCCTGGAATCGAACCCGTGTTCCATCATACGGGGAACACGTACTCTACCACTGACACCACCGAAGCACATTTGCGCCACCACGCATTCTTCAACATCTCTATGTTAGCTGTCAGCCATCAACCTTAAACAGGGTTGGTCGCGTATGCGATTCTTTATAAACGCAGCTGAGCTGACAGCCACTCTTAGATGTAATACTCCCAATTTCTAGCATTTCTACTATATTATTTTACTACTTTTTCGCAGTGTTATGATGTTGCATATATACCTAAGAGAATTTAGATCTTATGGCAGTGTTATGATGTCATAATTATATATTCAAATATGCTGAGCGATATACAAAACTCTCGACCCCAGGTAGGAATTGGATCTTGTTTCACCACTTCCATAGGCTATCTACACTATAAATAACTGGATAGCATCGATCTGGGTTTACGGCTGTGAGAGAACAAAGTTTTTCTTCCTAACTCTGTGTGGTGGCTTTTCAATAAAAGAATCGTACTGATACAAAGTGTTTATAAACACATTTATTCAATTAACGGACATAAATGTCCACGTGGAAATGAACATTTTGGCGTGACTCGCCTCGCTGTTGTGATTAGACTCAGACATACAGGATTACATGGTAAAGTTCTACAAGGATTCTTCATTATTGTCTATAGCCTTCTTTGATTCCTACGAAGGTCGTTATAAAACTTTTTATTCGGCCATTGTTTCAATGCCCTCGTCTTGTTTAGAGCCAAAAATCCGAATCGATGGTTCATAGTCGTTCTTCCTCGCGGTGTTGATCCTCGTGAAATTAGAGTCCTTGATAGTTACGAATTAGCAGCATTACTAAAGAAGCAAAATAAAATAAGGAACAGGAAAGAAAATAAAATAATAAAAGCGAGGAAATTAATGATAATAAATAACAAATTATTTTTGCATAACCTGCCATCCCTGTTCTGTGTGGATCCCAGAGTTTCTTGCGTTAAATCGTTTTCTTGCGTTCTCCTTCATGAAGGTTTTCGATTTGATCTGTTGCTTCCGCTGATGCTTGATGAGTTCGACTTCTTCATGAATGTCGGAGAATGACTGCTGGTCGAGACGATTTCCCTTGAATCTTATGGGGATCCGAGCTAAGGTTTACCCTAATATTCAGTTGACTGAGTACAAAAGAGTGTTGTGTGAGGAGATCATGCCGGCTCCTGGCTTATCACCTTGCTTCAGTGCACCGCATTATTAACCACTGCTCTCCTCCACCCTCAAAATCAGAAGACTGGATTTGAAGAGCAACGTTCGCTAGGATAATAAATATAATGCAATCATTGTTTCTATACAACTCGTGATCACAGTTTACTGTGCAGATCCCAAAACACTTCTTCCATTCGATTTGTTACGCGACATTCATCGTCCACACAGATCGTCGAACATTTCATGCGTTGTTTTGGTTACTGCTTGAGAACGTCGTCTTCTCCTTGAATGCCATAAAGTGCTGGTGGAGGGAATTCCTTTTGCAATCAAGAAGGTAGCCGTACCAAGGTGTTTCCTTAGATGTTCATTGATTGACTACGGATGAGTGTTGAAGAGGGAGTCGGACCGGCCCTTTGCTTCCTGATGACCAACTTTACTAACAGCTCGGCCTGATACCTCCTCTTCTCCGCCGGAAGGTAGTAATAGCAAACAAAAATCATAGGCAACAAGTTAAGACCAAAGGAAGCTCGAAAATTGAGTTTAAATGATTTCATGCAACAATATTCCCTGGATAGCATTAATATGATTTACTTGAGGTTAAATTCATACACGCATGAGTAATTGAGAGATTGACATAATTACTTCACGCCACTGCCAATCTAGTATTACGGTAGTCGTGGACAGTTGTGCGGCGGAATCCGAGCTTACTCTGATAAATTACCCTTTACAATCTTCCGTCTGTTATTTTCAAATCAATTAAAAATGGCATTCCGTTTATATCGTCGATCCGGCTGAAGATGCATATTCAGACATGATAAGGAATAACGAGGAGAGAGTTCCAGTGGACGCTCAACATCAGAGCTTAATGGCGAGTAATAATTTCGGAAATCAATTTTCTGCGGACATTATTTGATCTAATCAGAGCGCGCAGTGGTTAAAGGTGCTCCGCGTCGCACAGAAAGTCGTCGGTTCGATCTAGCGCTCATGGCTCATCAAGCCATCCATCCTTCCGAGCTGAGTATTGATACCGGATTCGTCGCAATCTTTTCTGCGAGTATAACCAGCATTGATTCGATACAGTGGAAGACCACCACGAGTCATTGTGTAGGCCAGATATGCATTCATTCACATAGAACAAAGCTAAAAATTGAAGGCGAATGCATGGCGTATCTCTCAGGGATTGGTCAGCTCCAAGAAATTTATCCCTTGTCCTTTTCATTATTTGATCTCCGCTACGGGAATCCTATTGTAGATCGCAGTCCATAGCACGAACATGTTTTTGATCACTGCTGACATGGAGATGGTCTGTCTCCTAAGGATACATTCTCCATAGGGGTCATCTACGGGTCAAATCGTTACCGCAAGGCAATCACATGGTGTTTTAAGCGAAAGGACGATGACAGTGACAAGGTAAGCGGTTGGATCTGTCGTCATTAATACCATGTTTTCTTTTTATTTGTTTCTTTTGACAACTCATTTGTGAACTTTTTCTCGTATTTTCTTGCCACATCTTGTACTGTGCACGTGGCGGCAGTTCTCGGTGACAGCATCCATCTTCCCTTTACGCTCTTGTTCCGTTGTCTTTTCCTCCTGTCCATAGACCTTATAGATATCGTAATTTCCCATTACTCACGCCTTTTCTTCATCTTTTACTCGTAAAGACAGCTCATATGACTTTAGTACATTCTGAATCCAAGATGAGTCTACGTCGCCATCGCTTTGGAAACGTTGTAGAAGACGAGCAATCCGATCGAACACCTGTCCTGAGTGATCCGAACGCCGCCGAATTTGTGAGTATTTCGTTTCACATACTTTTCATAGTCACAAACGCTCTACATTTACTTTGTAAGCTGACTTTTCTTTAACCCACGGGGAGCGATAGACACTACATCTATCAACCAGAAGCAATTGGACTGCATAATTTTGGTATCGCTCAATTGCACATTTTTTGCGAACATTTTGTTACACAATTTTCCTGTACTTGTTCCTAGACGAAGCTGTTTTGGAAACAACTTCACTTGCTAACCATGCACGAATGGCGCGTAGGGGAAAATGCTAGTGAAGCGGTGTGCAAGATTGATAGCGCTTCGCTTCCTGTGGGCGGCTCGATCACGACTGATCCTCAGACTGTGCTCTCCAACTTTGAACTTCTCGAACCACTTCCTATCCGTCCTTTCTGCAACCGTAACATCACCCCAAGCTCCATTGATCTTGAGCGCCTCTTCGCTAGCATAATTCTCCTACGTGCCATTCGTGCATGACCCACGACAGCTCCATTCTCAATTAAGTGTAGGCAAGTCGTATACTAAAATGTTCATAAGAGAATGCGCAATTGATTAATATTGGAATCATACGATTTTATTCACTTCTGGTCATTGAATTTGGTGTTTAATATTCAATCATCAAAACTTATAGAGCGGCTTATTAATTCCTAATTTGAAAGACGATTGTTTTCAAACTTTGGCATCAATGATTCATTCCTGTAAATCTCTAGGAGATCTTGCTTAGCCGTCATGAAGTTGGTAATAGTTATTGTGATACAGCAGTAATGATAATTTTGGGCGATGGCTTGAATTTTGGCCATTTCGCTTTTTCAGAGTTGGACGTACGATGTATGATACAATATACAACGTATAATACAGAATAAAATAGATAATACAACTAATGCCTAAGCTCTGAATAAGACATAGCCGTCGAAACATCGGCCATCGAGCTATTAATACTACTTTCCTTACTTTATTGATCCGTTTCCACAGTGTTATTTTCACACCACGGATCCCAGCACTTCTAGTATACAATTTGTTGTTTCGTCTTCTTCTTGAATGTCGTAGAATGCTAACTGAGAAAGTCTCCTTGCAATTTCCAGGATAGCCTGTCTGTGGTGTTTCATGAGGCGTTCTTGTTGACTTGCTGGGAGAGTTGAGAGGTAGAACTCAGCTCCACGCGCGCCGTGACGAATTAATACTACTGGCACCACTGTTATCAAGTCTCGTCTTCTAGGATAAGTCTTCAAGAGTTACATGAATTTGTAATAGTTTATGACTTCGCAGATATCACTACAATGATCGATAGAGTTCATTTGGCTAGCGTATTGACGTCTTTGCCAGCTGAGCCAATGATTTGAGCAATTTGCTCGCTGTTTCAGATTTAAATGTTTCTTGATTTAATTTGAATATCCGCCTCTTCCCTTATGATTCTCACGGCAGCAGCATGTGCTTGGTAACCTTTTCAAGCCAGGATACTTGAGACACTTTTTTGATCCGTTTTCACAGCGTTTCTTTACCTTTTTTTCTCACTGTACGGATCCCAGTACTTCTAGCATTCACTTCGTTTTTTGTCCTCTTCTTGAACGTCGTAGAGTACTGATTGAACGAGTCTCCTTTCAAGCGTTCATTGTTGGCTGCCGGAGAGGGTTGGGGAATGCAATTCGGCTCCACGTGCGCCACGAAGAGCATCACAAACACTCGGTCACGGCACCCCTTCAAGCCATGACAACGTTTAGATATTACAAAGCATCTGTAAGCTAACTGCTCGGCCTAATTGAATAGGTCATGCACTGGATAATCAAAGAGTAGACTTGTCACTAAATTATTCCCTTTGGAAGCAAATATTATTGATTGTAAGAGCTTTCCATTGGTAAATTACTGCCAAATGATACTTTTTCACGATCGTTGAGATCCGATCATCCATTTATTCTCTATTAGCTTCTCTTTTCAGGATTTGTATGTTATTTACTTACTGGAAGCTCTCTTTGTAAGTAAGGGTTTTTGTAAATGAAAAAGATAAGGTGCACAGCACCGCTTTAGCAACCAAACTGCACCTTTCCTGTCGTGACGCGCGGCGTTAGATCACACTCAAGTATTATAATTGCGGCGTCGTCCCCTTAAGCGAAGTTGTATTTTCGCAGACCGCAATGGAAATAGGGGAATTTAGGTAAGCTGTAGTTCTAAGGTCACATTAACATCATGAAATGATGGAATTTCATTGAAAAGG
Source organism: Parelaphostrongylus tenuis (assembly GCA_019055375.1). Lineage (NCBI taxonomy): Eukaryota > Metazoa > Nematoda > Chromadorea > Rhabditida > Metastrongylidae > Parelaphostrongylus > Parelaphostrongylus tenuis. The sequence continues at coordinate 66,433 of JAHQIW010000221.1, read as the reverse complement.
CTTCTACAGAGAAAATTTTGGTAAAAATAACATCTTTAATTCGATATTCCGTCTATATTTCTTATTTCTCAACGGGAATACCACGCCGCAATGAAAGGAAGGATAGTACCCGCTGGCATTTAACATTTAATTCTCTTTTTGGCGATGTTCTTCCAATCATTTAATAGCTTGGAGAATATCGGTTTCCATACAAAGCCTAATATCTCTTTCGATCTTTATATTACGTTTACTATTGGAAAAACATAACGTTCTGCTTTCGAAGTGCGTCGTTTCAACTTTACAGCGATTTTCTCAATATTACATAGTTGAACTCTGATTATGGGAAAACTTTATCACTACGAAGGGATACGATATCAGTAAATGAACTTTCATAAACGTCTCTTGAGTGAAAAAACGCCCATTTATCCCATTCTTCAATGAGACGAGCCTGTATGGTGCAATAGTCGGAGGTGCTCTTCACCGCACCCCAGGTCAATGGTTCGATCTCGTGCTCATGGCTCACCAACCTATCTATCGCACCGTTGTTAGTAGACTGGTTAAGGACTTGTGTGGGAGAATAAGCGGCAGTGGCTCGATTCAGCGGTAGGCCACCGCGAGTCATTGAAGAGGTACCTCAAACGAGCTACAACTTGAAGGCGAACGCATGGAAGAGAGAACGCAAACTTAATCCGTCCCTCAGGGATTAATATAAGTGGATATTATGAAAAATCATTACCCATAATGCAGTGGAACAAAGTCTCTACGACTTTTATGAAAGTCTCAACTCATGAGTTATGCTAATGATTGAAAGACCCCCAAGAGAAGTTGATGAAGTGGCATTGCGTTGCAATCTGTAGTATCATTCTTGACAGACGAGCTTTGTTTTGTAATTTTGTTGGCATGTTCCAATCAAGAGTAATCTTACTAAAGTCCCTTCATTCTCATTTCATCTGTTACTGATAGCTAAATCCCTCTAAGTGACGAAAAAGTCTCTGTATTATTACGAAACTACAACCCTGGGAAGATTACGTGCTTCAATAGCAAGCGCGGTCGTGCGGCGCGGCCTGCCAATCAGCAATGGTCCTCTAAGGGATCCACTGTCACGTGAGACTCTTCAGTGATCGCTCAGATCCAAACGGCGCTTGTCCCTAGTTTCACACTACGGTTATTTGTGATAGATCCAATACTTCAAACGTTCTTCACATCAAATTATGTCAAGATATGTGCATGATCAAAAAGAATTCTTTTTTTTTAACCACTTTTAGCGGTGTTATGATGTCACAAATTCGAATGATGTTGGGTGATATGCAAAACTTAGACGTTTAGTTGGTAACCGAACCCGCGTTTCACCCTTTCCCAGGGGCGCGTGCTTAGCCAATTGCGCTGTTGACGCCTATTTTGCCACCAATCTCCCCACGCTACAACGCATTGACTAGGTTCAGTGTCGATATCGATTACAATGCCAAACCGCTGACAAACGGTTGCTGACAAATTGATGCGTTGTAGTGTAGAAAGAGTGGTGTCAAAGCAGGCACCGATAGTGCAATGGTTAAGCACGCGCGCCCGGAAAGGATGAAATGCGGGTTCAAGTCCTGGCCAACGCAAGAGTTTGGCACATCACTCGGCATTATTGGGTATATCTCAAGATTTATGTAATCAACAAAGATTTTACATTTAACCTCTTTTTTTAGGCAGTGATATGATGTTATAACTACAAACTTTGGCACTCTATTGATCCGTCGTCACAGTTTTCTTTATCACTGTGCGAATCCCATATTCTAGCGTTCACTTCGTTGTTTCATCTTCTTGAAAGTAGTGGAATACTGGTTGAGCCCATATCCTTGCAATCTGGAGGATAGCTTGGCTGTGGCGTTTCATAAGGCCTTGTTGTTGATTGCCGGAGAGAATCCGAAAGTGGAGTTCGGCTCCACATGCGCCGCAATGAGCATCACAACCACTCGGCCACACTGCCCCCGATGTTATAACTGTATGTCCAGTGATGTTGAGTGATATGCAAAACGTTAAACCTCGGGCAGGAGCTGAACCCGAACTCGACCCTTACCGGGTACGCGTGCTTACAGCTACAGTACTTTGTGACTTACACTCTGCTGAACAAGGTTGAAAGTTTTGCATATCACTTAACACTTATGGTTATATGGTCATCTCAGCATGTAGTCATTTGTTATCATTTAGTCACACAGTGACTCTAAGCCTAAGCCTAAGGGTTCAACTGGTGTGTCCAGTTGCTCATTTTATGTTGTGTTTTTCTCTTCATTTCGAAAGATTACGAGGCGATGTGGTAAGGACTACTAGTGATTTTGCTGATGTTACGCTAAGCCGGAACGCTGATTGAGGATAGAAGCGATAAAGTTCTCTGCGTTGATCAGTCCCTGAAGATTACGCCCATTCAACTTTATCAGACATCGCTTGATGTGACTGGATGCATATCTGATCTTTACAATGACTTGTGGTGACTTAGTGATGTGTCGAGTCAGTGCTGCTATCCTCACAGGCCAGTCCAGGACCACTTCCTCGATTTCGGAAAGGTTAAAGGCTTGATAAACCTTGAGAGTGTGAACGAACCATCGATCTCGTTTGCGGCGAAAGGCAGCTTCTACCTTTCCGCCACATGTGCGTTTGTATCACCACTCTTGTATCATTGATTACGAGTGCAAAAAGTTAAATACGTGGGAAACCGACGATCAGGGAGCAGTTGTGATCGTGAAATTGTTTCTAGTACCACTCATTATACAATGAGCTTTTAAACATCCTATTTATTATTATTTATTTATTTATTTATTTATTTATTATTTATTTATTTATTTATTTATTTATTTACACGATCCGTCATCACAATTTTTATTGCGCTGATCGCAGCACTTCTAGCATTCGACTCGTTTTTTCGTCATTCTTGAATGACGTAGGGTACTAATCGAACATGTCTCCTTGCAATCTGGAGCCCGGCTGAGGCGTTCCATAGGGCCCTGTTGTTGACTTCCGAAGAGTTTTGAACGGGGAGGGGAGGGTGAAGCTCGGCTCCATACGCACCTCGACGAGCACCACAATCACTCGGCCATGGCGCCCCCTAAAACTAGTTTTGAAAGAAATTTTTCATTGAGGAAGGGCCATCATGGTCGCGAGAGCATCATGGTCACGAATGTCTCGTTTAGTGATTATGCATGTCGACAATACTGTGCTTGAGCGAGGAGGACCCATTTCACAATAGGTGACAGCACCTGTTGAGATGCTGACTCGACAACGCTGCACATACATTGTGCTTGGCACATCTGTGTACAGTAATTTAGCAAGTAACTCGATGAAAGCAATTCGAAAGAGACATGAGCCCGTGTAGCGTAATGCTAAGAGGTTCCCTGAGATACACGTGGTTGGGTTCGATTCCACGTCTATGGCTCACCAAACCCCTATCTCTCCAGGGTCAGCGAATTGCTATCAGGCTAGTCTGGGAGGATAGCAACACTGACTTGATACGTCGGTAGGCCATCACAAGTCATTGTGAAAGCCAGATATGCATTCACTTACCGTCAACGGGCGATGCATGATGAAGGCGAATGGATACTTGTCCATTATGGCGATAAATGCGAAACGCTGTATAGAGACTTTTCATAGGAGCGTTAGTGATCATTCGAAAGCCAAGAATTCTGGCTAGAGACTCACATGGCCGATTTCGAGAAAGCCCTTTTTTTGATGTTGCTACAGAAGGGAATCTCCTTGCGTTCCAGATGCGCATTTTTTATCGTCGGACCAGAGAAACGGTTTTTTAGGATATAAGCACAGTGTTGGCAACAGCAGCGATTACGCTATCGAATGATTACTAATAGTCCAATGAAAAAGCTCTATCCGACATGAAATATGCGCGTCTGAGACATAGATTTATATGGATTTTGCAGTGTTATAGAAGAGCTGTTCCCGAAAACCGGCGAGGTGAGGCTGTACCCAGAAATCTAGGCTTTCTAATGATTACTAACACCTCCCATGAAAATTTGTTGTCCAGAGAATGGGATCGATTTTTCATTTGTAGCATCATAATGGACAAATACTGACGAATGTGTGGAGCATCATTCAGGGACTAATTATCGCCGAGAAGCCTTGTCTATCATTAGTTTTATACTTTGAAGATGTTTTAAATAAGCCAATTACATAGTAAACTACTAAAGATATTTGAAAGGTGCTAAGCCTCTCGTGTTTAGCGTCCTTATTTCAATAAAATTTCGTCCTTCGTCGATAGTGTCGAGAATTCGCTTCAACATTATTCGTGCTTATCTTCCCCCATTCGATGAACCAATGTCATACTACTTCTCGAAGTTGGAAGGAATTAGAATAGGAAGAATATTGGATATTGCCACTGTCATATTACCGATTAAGAGGCTGTTTTTTATTGACTGCTATATCTATAGAGCGTGTGTGTGGCGCAGTGGTTAGAGGTATTCTGCGACAAACTTAATCTATCTATCGCAGGTTCATGGTTCGACCCTGCGTTCAAGGCTTACCAAGCCTTCCATCCCTCCGGGGTTGGTGAATTGGTGACCAAACTCGTGTGGAATGATAGCAGCGCTAACTTGATACGTCGATAATTCATTGGGAGTCATTGCGAAAGCCAGATCAAATAAACTGGAATTGAAAACGAATGCATGGCACATTTCTCAGGGTCACATCAACGCCGAGAGCTATATCCTTCATTCTTTAATAATGCCCATGAACTTTTTGTTCCAACGCTTTTGAAGCGATGTATGATTTTGTAACTATTTTTTCAATGATGCTAAGTGATATATAGAATTTTGGGCTTTTGGCAGAAGTTGAGCTCGTATTTCATCCTGGCAGGGGAAATGTGCTACCCACTACATCACTAAGGCCCTTGCCCTGCTTTCTCTTTCTGTGATATGAGACATAGAAGCTGACGGCAATCAACCATCAACGGGTTTGGTCTGGTAAGCTCATATCGGCATTAAACCCAGTCACCCTAACACCTTTCAGATATACATAATCTACGTGAATTCCTTATTTCATCGTTTTATGGCAGTATGATGGCGCTATAACTATATATCTAAGGATGTTTAAAGACATGGAAAATTTGGAACCTCAGGGCGTGTTGGGAGCTGAACCCGCGTTTCGACCTTACCACGGGCGTGTAACGACAATCTCAAGTCCTTTGCTCTGCTATCACTCTCGCCCTTTCTTTATCTCTCAATCTGTCTCTCTCTTAGCGATGTAAGCTATCCAAGCTGTCAGCAGTCAACATTTTTGGTTAACATAATGTCATTTTGGAGACAAGTGTGATTGTCGCTGAATCGATTTCTCTCCCTATTTTGTGTATTCAATTGTTGGTTATGTTCTGAAGTCTGTGGTTACATCTCTTATTTTTACGTGATGGAAAAGCTGAGCGAAAGCGAACTTACAAACCACATATCGGCGTCATTGGGAAGAGATTATGAGAAATCTGCCTGCGATATAAGGCATCGAAGCTGTCAGCAAGCAACCGTCAACGGGTTTGGTCTAGTAAGCACATATCGGCATTAAACCCAGTTATGCTGACAGCTATCGGATAGATATAATCTACAGGGTGAGGGTGAGATGCGCGCTTAACTCCCGCCTAAGGTCCTAAGTTTTCATATCATACAACGTTCTTCGATAATTTAACGCCATTTAACGCCATAGATTGAACTGTGTTTGTGATTGTGCGAATAGATCTACCATTTTTCGTGCACTTGACTGACATTTTTGTTTTGTAGTTTCTGGTTCCAGTTCTTATTTTTACTTCATGGAAACGCAGAGTACACTGACGAATCGCATATCTGCATCATTGAAAGGTTATTATTGAAAAATCTGCAGTGAATTTGCACCCCTTATTATCTTCATTATAAATTTCCGAAGTAGTACCTTGTGCTATTGGATTCGGAGACTTTAATAGTAGGGAATATGTAATGAGGATAAATACGAAGGGTGAAGCATTTGATGGTGTTCAGTCCAGGAATGTGCCATGAATTCGACATTTTCTCTTATCTTAACCCTTTAAGGACGCACCTGATCGATCACAGCGTAACTCTCAAAAGGAGCGTGCTTTTTGGTATTCAGCTAGAGTTCTTCCTCCACTTAAGAAGCAAAACCTTCAGTTTTTCTTGCTACTCTGATACTCTATAATTTTCTCTATATGTTCATATGTTTTTCGTATGTATATAACTTTTCTATACAGCAAAAAGTTTGAGTGTGAAACGCAAACTTCTTTCCGCTCTCAAAAGGTTCTGTGTTAGCCTTTCAGAAAACCAATTACAACATCGAAGTTCGCAAAATTTCGGCTATCGAATGATTGGTAATAGTTTGGCAAAGACCACATACAAGCCTCAGCCGTAAATAAAGCAACTGAGTATAAAATATAATTTTATTTTCGTTGTTACGGCTAATATGAAGGCTTTTTCTAATATCAATTATTTTTTGAAATCGTATAGGTTCAAAATTTCGAAAGTTACCACATGTCTAAAAGGAAAGTTTTGTGCAGTGAGAAAGGCCTCCTAACAATCGTGTACCTCAGGTGGTACACGTCGCACCTTAGAGGATAAGGGTGAATGAATGCACGCATATGTGTCATTTTACAGTGAACTCCCATGGTTTACCAATGTATCAAGCCGCTGTTACTGTCCTCTCAGACAACTTTGGTTCTCCGGAGAGACAGAAGTTATGGTGAACCACAGGTATGGGTCCGAAATAGCGATGTGTGCATGGCAATCTGTATCCAGCCACTGCCTTACCCACACTTATGAAGGGAAGACTCTTTTATAGATATTGCAGCAAAGAATTCAGATGTCATTGTTCTACAATCCATTCTTGAATCTACTTCGTGATCTTTCTTCGTCCTTTTTGAATTTTCCGGTGAAGCGATTCTATTCTCTTTCGGTTGTTAAGGCATTTTGGAGCTGTCGGATTTCAGGAAACGACGAATGGGCAGTAATTTATTAGGGATGGTGAGCATGTGCGACCCGATGCATGTCGCGACGTCCGTTGTGCATCAATTGCGATCAGCTGTTGATCGTCATCATAATCGTGGCTGAAGCGTAAATCACCACACTGACAGACAGCGGTTCATATATACCGTAGTATATCTTCACATTGCTGGCAATGGACCAAATTCCCGCGCGTCTATCGAGAAAAAGCCCGCCAACAATGAGCCACGAGATTGATTGGATCGATCCTATTGGATTATGGCTAGCAGCTGCATGGCGACACTGTGTATCAGCCATGGCCGACATTTCAGTCTTTGCCAGGATAGAAGGTCATTCTAAAGAAGTTAGTAAGACGCCGCATTCTGGTATTGAAGGAGTTTTGGAAAATATGTTGTGCTTGTTGATCACACTTCCTCCTTGCTAATAACAATAAGTCCGACTAAGCTTTTTGTCCTCTTTTTGCACTGTAACATGGGCTGTTGGTTTCCTCAAATAAAAGGTACTTGTTAAGTTATTCGTGGTGGTAATATGTAACTCATCCTGAAAAGGTGGATGGGATTAACACTTTCCAAAATCGATCATGTACCTGCACTGAGGCTTCGGATTGGAGGAAATGGGTTCCGTGTTGTTGGTGAGATTAACGCATAACTTCCGCATAGACACGTAATGATACTCTCACTCGTGCGTGAGTAAATTTAGTTATATGTGGATTGTATCCTGGTGCCGATTTGACCTAGTATTTCCAATAGAACGACTGAGAAGTCATATGGAAGGGTGTTCGAGATCGCCTTCGACTCTAACATTTGCTCCGCGAAAACTCGACAAGCTGTTAACTATGGTACATAACCACTACGATGCAAAACGAGCTTCTAATCGACTTTCTCAAGGCAAAGGAGGTAGCCTCGAGTGAAGGACGCGATATTTTTCCATTTTTTAGCGAGCATGTTAAGCTCGCCTTTCGAAAGAGGGATACTAAAGTGACGTTTTATTCGATGTCTAGCAGGATCACGAGTGATGCAAGTGGATCCAGGTAGAAGAAATTAGTTCAAGATGTTATAATTTCAGATAGAAATGCAGCACTGTTTTCGCTTAGGTTCTGATTAGATTAAGAACACAGGGCTCGCAAAGCGCGATACTATGGAAACGCTAGTTAGCTAGCTTCAAGTGTTTTTCAGTAAATACTGATAATTTATTTGTTTGGACAGATCGTATATGGTTACATTATGCTGCTGAAATGTCTGATTATAAGAGTTAATTTTCTTTTTGAAAGCCCTTTTCTCATTCATCATGAATGGCGAGGAAGCATCTACTTTTTCCACACATGTGTACAGCTTGTCCCTCGGCGACTTCGCTCGAGTGATCGGATTTGTGTCCACGTTATACGCCTGGATCCACTTTTTTGAGCAACTTTCTTCGTCTTCCACAATATGAGCATCCGAAAAACTAACGACATTACTCATCCTTGCTGCGGCCCGTCACCAAACTTAAGTTCTCGGAACACTATGCGGATTCTGCGCTGAATCTCTTTTTATATAGTTTTTCTAGTAATGTTCTGGCCAGCAAGTCGATGCGCGATTCTTTTACTGGCCACGGGTAATAACTGGATAGATGTCAGTAATCGAATAGATATGTTTATGCCGAATTTCATAGGAACTGCTCAGTTTGGAGTAAAATTGTCATCAGCATTCCTCCATGGTCTCTAGGTCTGGTCCAATGTTTCTATTCTCTTCTCGTTACTCTGCTAGATAGTATCAGTTGTTTGTCGCGAGAGTCAAAGAAACTTCACCTTTGGGCGGCTGTATAGCAACGATTACCGTAGTCTTTGATCATTGTTTACTTCGAGTACCACCAAACTGACCCAATCGATAGTTGATGGTGGTTACATAATGCATGGCTGACCCTTTAGGGCTGTCAGAGGTCACTGTTAGGTTATGGCTGGACACTTTGAAGAATAACAACAGTGATAAATTCTTACTACATGAGTTAAGGCTATGAAACATTTTGTTACTTCTAAAAAGGTGTCTTAAAAATCTAGAATGCGAGGCGGGTACTACAGTTAGTTTCTATTTGGTACAATAGGTGTGACTAAGTTTTCTGACCATCGAACTGCTAAAAACGCATTATTCATGGAGCGAGTAAATTACAAAGTGATAGTTATTCATGGTAGTTCTGATGATTTGATGATTTTTGCTCCTTGCTTAGGTAGCACGCCGTGGTTTTTTCTTTTTAGACCTTTTTGTGTCGGATGGTGATAACAAATCCTCAACTCACTATATCCGTGCAGTGTTTTCAATGGCATTTAACTTTTTCTCTTCCTTCTGGGTAGTTTTACTACAGTTGATCTGTTCATCACAATTTCATATACTTACTGTCAGATTTAAGAGCGATTTTTCGGACTTCTGCCGCTGTCCACAATTTGCATATCCCGGCAGATGGTCTCGGGCTGACCCTCGCTCTTTGCCATCTCAGCTATGTCTGTTCTTTTATGCAAGCTAGGCGAACCGGTACCGCCCTCGTTGGTTACCCTCTCCATCGGCATGCTCTTTTTGTCTTCTCCGACCAAACGGATAGCTCTTCCTCTCTGTAGGTGGAAATCGTGGCATAGAGCACTCAGCATATATCCAGACAGTCATCTATGCATTGTTGGCGCAATCAGTGAGAAGACGTCTACATCGAGGCACCAACTGCCGTAATCTAGCGCAATCCGTCTGAGGTGAGTCTTTGATAGCACAAGCGTTTTGCTAACTAAATCACACTTCTTGAAATATTCAAAGCAGAATGAAAAGTAAAGCCGACTTCAATATGGCGGGTTGCAAATGAACATAGAGGTACTCGCATTACAACAGTATCTGGACGGAGATTGTAAAACTCCATATCTGAACTAACAGTATATCATTGATAAGTTTGTAGATAGCACTCTTCGCGCTTTGTTTTCAGTTATTTATCAGAGTCATTAACGTGAGCTGTATTGGCTTGGAAATCTTCTAAGATATACTCGTTTGGTCATAACTTCTTTAATCTTGGAGAAACAATGCTGTTGCTACAGTATAATGAGGACTCATTTGTTTCTTGTTTGTTGTTTTTGTACTCATTCGCTCCTTGAGTAAGCCGTCTTCGATAGATGTACGAGATTTTCGTTAATAAGGGGGGTATGTAGACCTCATATCCATTAATCAGAAGTGGTCTGGTCAGTTATTTTATGACCAACCTTGAAAGCTGAGAAGCCTTAAGATTAATTGAAACGTGGTGCTACTCCACAAAATTATTAAATCAGCATGATCGGCTTCAATGTTTTCTAGTTTTCGTTTGCTTGAAAACATCGAGAGGTGAAGAAATTTTGAATTTTCACGGAATGTTATGTAAGAATTCGACCTGTTCTAAAATTTTTTTCTTATTGTAGTTATTTCATTGATTCTAATTCATTAATTCCTTTCGAGTACCTAAATTGTCGCAGTGGCTAAAAACGTTTTTGAGACGATTAAGGCAATTGAAAAAGCAATATCAGCTGTTTCTGAGTGTTATTCTTTGCTCTCAAATCAGTAAAGTTTGTTGTAATTACTAATAGTATTGTGAGTTGCTTATACTTGAATATATTCTCAATTTTATAAGACTATTTTCGTGGAGTTCCGAAGAAGCCTTCTCGGCATTCACATGCTCATTTTACATTCATTCTGCGCGATGTCTCAAAGATTTTCAAACCACAACATTGATATCTTCATAAAACAGGTGAATACCACAAGTAGTGGCACTGCGTGTTCTTAACTAATGAGATATTCACCGCTTCGCAACTGGTTTCATCCGAAAAAGAAAATGATGTCTGTGTAGGTTTACTCAGCTGGCATTTCGGATGAAAATGTCGCACTAAGTGTAATCTTCAAGAACTTCTTTACTCACTGTATACTAGGAAGACGTGGTGGGTTATGAAAATAACGATATTGTGATCTGAAAATCTTTGAGAGAATGTATAGAGTGAAGAATTTAGAAAGACAATGTCCAGAAGGAAATTTTCACCAAGTAAACGTTTTGTTTATCCCTTAAAATTCTGAAGGAAGGGCATTTTGAACAATTGAGCTTGTTAAGCTTACGATTTTCTAAAGCAGAAAAATAGTAATTTACACATTGTCTGGAGTTATATTTTCATTAGGAGGAATACTGCAATGCAGACATAGTGGGTTAATTTGTTCGCGCGTTCAAGGCTGACTAAGCCTACATCCTACCGGGATCAGCAAATCGGTACCAGAATTGTTCAGGAAAATAGAAACACCGACTTCATAGACTATTAGGGCTTCCCAAGCCGCTATGTAGGCCAAAAATGCATTTAGTCATCTCTGTGGAGCTTTGTTAGAGAAAGTCATGGTACTTCCTTTAGATGATGATCATAGCTGAATATCTGGATCTTTATCCTTACGGTTTCATTGAACTAGAATGTAGGAGAAGCAGAACCAATTTAGATTTCTTTCAATTGTTGTTCATACGGTGGTGGCATGTATGCGATTACGGTATTCAAGCGCTAGTAGCGCGACATATGGATGTCGTAAGAGCGTTGCACTGTTGGTGCAGATCCGGCTATGGATTTGAACGATCGAGAGTCAGTGGAATTATTCATATCATCACTGCTTCACTATAAATTGTCGGGTGCAGAAATAATAGGAACTGAGGCTTCCTGCACTGCTCAATAACTAATTCTTCGATGAAATATAAGTTCAGCTCGATCAGTCACTCTAGTAGATTTCAATGAGTGAGTTTCTACAATGTAGGCCTATTAAAGGATTTACAACACACCAAGATGTTGTTTTTGCTGCTGATTTTGCTACAGCGGGGTTTTGGCTCGTCAAATGTAGAAAAGGCATAATTTGTTATACAGCGTATCTATTTTGTCTTGACTGTTCAACGCAGAGTTCCCGTCTGCCAATCTGTGACCCCGTCCATATATCGGCTGTGAAAGGTTGCCAATGGCGCTATTCTGGGCCCTCTGCTAAGGTAATTTGAATAACTATGGTAACTCCTATCTGAGCAGATTCTTACCCAAGATATGTCCTCCAGCATGACTATTTTAGCGCCATTTGCCATTGGCATAGGCGGAGTATACTCTATGACTGATTAGCCCTTATGGGTCCATAGGTGCAGGATAACTGCAGACTGTGGTAGCTTTCACCAGTCTACCTGCCGTCGTTTTTGTCCATTTTTAGATTGACTGTCATAAATTCTAATTCCCTAATTTGTAGTTACTTTCTGTAGGCATGCATAGTTACGTTTTGTTATGAGTCCCAGGACCGACTATTAACCTCGGCATAGTTTGAATAAATAAGTGGTTTCTTCTGTTAAGCCGTTCCGATGTGTTAGTGATATTTCTTCTTGAATATTAGCGAAGCAATACAACAATACAGTTAGTAATGCAGCATGAATATTACATTGATCGTGGTGGCTAGCGTTTTGGCGGGTCGCCTTCTTCAGAGCCTGGAAAGATCACATTGATTCACAATCCACTAAACCAAAACATCCATAACCCTAGCAGAATACGCAAGAAATGCTGGGGTTACAGAGGTTTTGGTTTAGTGGATTGTGAATCAATTTGGTCTTTCCAGGCTCTGCGGAAGGCGATCCGCCGAAACGCTAACCACCACGATCACTGTAATATTCATGCTGCATTACTAACCTTATTGTTGTATTGCTTCGCTAATATTCAAGAAGAAATATCACTAGAACCTCAAAACGGCTTAATAGAAGAAAGCACTCATTTACGTTTTGTTCACCAAAGATATTGCACAAACACATTGATTCCTCCTTTTTTGAGTTGTCATGAGTGAAAAACACTTCTGAGCCTTTTTGTGACCACCTTTTTTTCTTAACGCCCTGGCCTTTCCAGCGTGACTAGGAAGGCGTCGGTTCAGATCATCTTCTCATCATTGGAAGTGTTGCTTTTGGGAAATGATGGTCAGCCAATAGCTATGCTATTGGCTAAGGTTTACTGAGTCTATTTCATTGCTGACCCAATGCCTGAGTTGTTTGCGCACAGCCGGGTCGTGGCTGGGTCGGATTGCGTAACTCACCACACCACCCTTCTAGCCAACCTCCCCATTACTGTCAAGAACTACTGCTTTTGATTTTGTTCAGATTTCTTCAAGAAAATCATTTACCCTACAATTTGAACGGAAATCATCTTTTCAAAATAACACCGTTGACTTCAACCAATAGTGCCATATGTTGTCTGTTGTCGTCAATGGCGGAGGCTTGTAGAAACGTCGAAAGGACTCACATCTCGGATTAATTTCTGCGGATAAGTTCATTCGCTTGATTTGTGATCATTCTTTTTCAGTTTAACACGATGGCAGCTTCCGAAAAACCGAGTCAGAATTATCCAGTGGAAATATATGAATTCCCTGATTTTGTGGTCAGTTCTCACCATCGACAGAAGCTGTTCTTCTAGATCTTCTTTTCTACGTTTGTCATTCCAGCATGTTCCACCGAAAAAAGCTCATTATGATGCGTGGAGTAACAGCACTGGAAGTAGCAGTGGATGTAGTAGCAGCAGTAGTCCAAACAATCTTGAAGAGCTTCATGTGGTCAGTTATGAGATTTTTTCCTTTCTTAGCTTTTCGCCAGATTCATATAGAGTCTGGACATCAGGTTAATATCATCATCCGTCACAGTGGTGGTGCGTTCAAGACTATCGGCCCTCGGTTATTCGATATTCTTTTTGATGTGTCCGGCAGTAGCATTTAAGAGTATGCCGCGCTTGCGGAGATGTTTTTTGTAAATAAACACATTTGAAATCTAACAGTTGCAAGGAGATAATATGCTAGAGAATGTGGTTTCTAGGATATTCCACACTCGTCAACTGGTTCAGTAGCTTCAACCAGTACCACCTCACATCCATCATCTGATAACGCTGCATCTACCACATCAGTTGATGTTGCGTCGACTCCAACATTCACTGATCTTAAGCCAGGTGGGAAAAAGTTTTTTGCTCAGATATGCTCTGAGAATCGTAGTGATCTCTTCGGAATTCAATCTGAATAGAATGACTAATGCTCGTTCTTTTTGCAGAAATCGCAAAAATCGGAAAAAATGAGAGTTTATGTGTTTTTCAGTACAGGTGTTGAAAACCGATACACTATGAGATTCGTAGTGATCTCTTCAGAATTCGAATAATTTGATTAGAAAGGCTAATGCTCGTTCTTTTCACAAAAATCCGAAAAATCCGAATTCATGTGCTTTTGAGTACAGGTGTTGGAAATCTTTAGTAGATGATTTTTTGTGAATATGTTCACACAAGTGGTTGATTTACATAATGTTAAGTCGATTAAAGCTAAAGGTAAATAGATGTATTTTAGTACCTCCAAAACTCAGTTCAACAGTGCATATTGGCCATGGAACAAGTAATATTCGAGCTGATGTTGCTCCACAAATCCCTGCCGTACCCAGCCTCAAAGCAGATTATCATGCGACGAGTCCGGCTGTGAATACGGTAGCAACAGTTGTTCCGAAACCCATTCGTGATCCACCTGTGAGCGAAAGTGATCCACCTTTGATCACTCATGATGCTCGTTTTTCAAGGTGAGGAAGAAGGTCAAGGGAAGGTGGTACACTGGAGTGTTAAAGTTGTCACGATTGATAATAATGACCATTTCAGCTACGCCGAATTTGACGAAGCGTTCGAAGCGTGGAAACGGAAATGCTTGCATCCATTCCGTGTCGCCTCATCAGAAACTCTTAGAGAACCAGATGGAACAGTGAATCATCGCTTCAAGTATCGCTATGTGGTGTTTCATTGTGCTCATTATGGTGAGCCAAGAATGAGAGGTATGCTCCGAACGAAGCACCTGTTCGTGTTGTCCGAATCATTCCATGCATTCACCCATCTGTCGCCTTGCACGCGTACGTTTTCTCTTGGTCATCATGACCGTCTAAACGGACATGTCCGCATGTATAATTAGGTGCGCCTCAGAGAACATGTGGCGCTTACGAGCGCCGTTTTCTTGAACGAAAAAAAAACGGTCCACCTGTAACCGCAAATTTGCCGTGATAGTAACCCACACACAAGGCCGGCCCAAAATTACTCTTCAGTGAATAACTAAGGTCAGTAGTGCAGTCATCAAGTCGAACCGGCCTTCTTATCAAATCTTCACAACAATACCTCTACTCACGCTATTTATGTTGACCTCGCTCAAAACAGTGATAATCTGATAACATGATAACATGTTTAAGTCTGTTATGAGGTTTGCTATGGCACTTATACGACTTTAGACAGCTGTTGTTTCGCCTTTCCAGGCTCATCAATAGCACAGTGCTTTTCCATGGGATCTCCTGAACAGAAAGGCACTATACTCTGATGAGCGTTGAAAGAATAAAACGGCTGTCTAGTACTGTATAAGTGGCATACCAGACCTCATAACAGGCCTTCATAAGAGTTTCAGTATGATTCACTGTCTTGCCTATAGACTGAACTGCTAAATCATTCCAGTCATCTAAATGTGACGT
The DNA here is from genome assembly GCA_019055375.1 of Parelaphostrongylus tenuis. Classification (NCBI taxonomy): domain Eukaryota; kingdom Metazoa; phylum Nematoda; class Chromadorea; order Rhabditida; family Metastrongylidae; genus Parelaphostrongylus; species Parelaphostrongylus tenuis. The sequence goes on along the minus strand of JAHQIW010000221.1, from coordinate 51,020 downwards.
TTTCTACAAGATTGCTTACCAGCATGAGATAAGCTTATGGTAGCAAAATGGTAGAAGATGACAGCAGCCTTGAATTACTGTTTTATAGAGTCATGGATTTGTTTCAGACTTCAAAGATTGAAGAGTTATTTGTTAAGAAACGTCTAGCTTTCATTTGTTTCCTACTTGAGCCCAAAGTCGTTGTCTATCTTTTTAACTACACATTTCTCTCCGTAACCAAGGTTATTGATCGAATACATAGAGGATAACACTTTTTGGATTGAATTCGTGCCAGTTATTGAAATTCTAGGGACGAAGTTCTTACGAGCAGCTGCGCGCGTTTTCCGGCCTGCCGATCTCTATAATGTCCGTTGTTCATCGCACGGTAACCTACAATTAGCATAGACAGATGCTATTACCAGCTGACAGACTCATCTTCGCCTTCGCCTCCGCCTCCCGTCTTCACCTATTCCTATGTCCTCATTTTCAGCATGGCAAGGGACAAAGAACAAATATGACCACCGCTATGGTGATCGTGCAAATAAATCATATGAAATCGACAGCAGTACCTATGTATCGTGGAAAGAGCGTAATAGCGGAATAGGAGCCGCAGTGGTGCATTGGTTACTACACTTCTCGAAAAGGGTGAAGTACGAGTGCAACTCCCATCCGAGGTGTAAATTTTTGCATCTCACTCAACATTATTCTATATGTAGTTGTAAAGTCAATCATATTTTAGTATAACTACTTTTTGAGCCATGCATGTGGTCTGTTATGGGCACTTATACAGCCCAATACACGTGTTTCGGCCTGGGTAGCCTCGTCATTTGGGCAGTACCTTTCATCTTAGCTAATTATCTTGGGAACACCCATTCCCTACGTAGAGAAAGCGCAGACGTACTATTTACACGTGCCGTCAAGTGAAAAAATCATCAGATAGGCAGTGTTATACAATTTGCTCTCGGCTGGTCATTTTCATAATCATATTTCCATTAGATATTTAATTTAACTGAGAGAATTTCAACGTATTGTATGGAAGTTCAAAAGTATTGGTGGTTACCTGGAGCTGAGAGTACTAGATTTATCTCGCTCAAAGAAGGCAAACTAAACTGTACTCTATGAAACGTCTATCATAAATGGTTCGATTGTAGTAATATAAAGGTTTTTTAATTTGAAATTTTTTTTGAGTTGATGAAAAGATTTGAAAAAATTTTTGAGTTGGTGAAGGATCTTCTTCGAAAACTGCAGTAAATAATAATATGGAACAAAGGGAGCACATGCGTAGTGGTTAGAGGTGCTCTGCGTCGCTCATAAGGTCAACGGTTTGATCTTACGCTCTTGGCTCAACAAGCCATCCATCCCTCTGGGGTCGGTCAATTGGTACCGGACTGGTCTCAGACTTATCTGGGAGGATAAGCGACACGGTCTGTCTCGGTACATCGGTAGGCCACCGCGAGCCTTTGTAAAGCTCAGATATGCATTCGGTCACCTCAAACGAAGTTAAAAATTGAAGACGAATGCACGGCGCTGATTAACGCCGAAAGCATTATTCTTTATCATAATGGGACGGTGCACAACTGTGTGTTCTGCATGCGAAACGCTAGCAGGGAACACTTTTCTGCCGATTTAACTTGTCAAAATCTTGTAATTAGGGATTGAATTTTTAGACTTTTTTGGATTGTTTATAGAGCAAACCCTTCTGAGAAAGAATTAGCATGTTGCACCGTTGTTATTATACGAATTTGTTTGGTCTTTTGAAATTTTACGTAACCCGTCATCACATTTAACGTGCTGATCCCAGGACTCTGCTCAATTCGTTTCGCCGCATATATCCTCAAAGAAGTCTAGATATTTCGTGTGTTGTTGTTATCAGTATTTGAGGATTTCGTCTTCGTAAATGACGTAAGGTGCTGGTCGGGTAATTCTTGTAATCTCGAAGAAACCTGAGTTGAGACGGTCCGTACGGCATTCGTTGATTAATTGTAAGGAAGTATTGGGGAACGGGCTCAAACCAACGCGTTACTTCGTACTTACAAGTATCAGTAACCAATCGCCTATGACCTCACCCCGTGTGTGACATAAAACTTGTTGGTTATCTTACTGTCCTTTGGATTTAGTTGAAATCGAATGGTCTGCGGACATGACATAAATCAACTACGATCTTTTAGGTATTGGCAAGCGTCCCAATCAACACTATTTGCCATCAGGATGTCGCGCAATGCTTCGCTTAAACTATAGCTTCAGTGAGCAGGTCAGGAATAGATTGCTGCAAATCTTATTGTTCCTTACTGCAGCGTACCGTGAATTATAAGTTATTAGATTTCTCTCAGTCTTTACTTTACAGCTGCTCAAAATCACCACTCTTCATGACGAACATCTGAACCATGAAATTTCCGTGGAGATGTTCCGGAAGGTGTCAGCTAAACTGAAAAGGTCATCACTTGGAGGTATGAGATGTCAGAAGTCAAGATTCTTGTCAGACTAAAGTTACAAAAACAGCTACGTGTTCAGCTCCATCTCCAGCAGCTAAGAGACAAAGATCTAATTCACCAACAGCGTCATCGTTACCATCTAGCAATCCGGCTCCTGTAGTCTGCCAGACATCGTCGTTGACTACTAATTCCACACTTCAGACTAACACTGGAACCAACGGAGCCAATGCACTGGCTGCTCAGGTACTGTTATGGTTTTTGACTGGCTTGGAAGGTTTTCTTATCAGTGCTGAGAGCTCTTTTTCTTTGAAACTAGCTACGCATCAGTGTGTGACTGGTGGTGTCAGTTCTACCAAGAATTTGAAACTGCTAATCATCGGTCACTCTTCTACACACGTCGCATAATGATTGGAAATCATAGCGTATAACACTACTAACGTTTCTAGAAAGCTGACTAGGATTTCTTTTAATTGACCGTTTTTAGCATTGTTATGATGTTATAGATATACCCAGTGATGCAGAGTGGTGTGCAAAACCTTTGCTCCAGCGGGACTCGAACCCGCATATCACTCTATTCGGGAGCACGTGCTCTAACCCGTTGCAGAACTGACGCTCGTTTTGCCATTATTACGCTACCGACCACCTGGGCCAAGCCGTGGGCGGTTGTTGCTGATAGATAAATGCGTTGTAGCGTAGAAAGAGTGATAGCAAAACGGGCGTCACCAGTGCAACGGGTTAGAGCACGCGCTCCCGGATAGAGTGGGATGGGGGTTTTAGTCCCGACTAGCGCGAAAGTTTTTCACATCATTCTACATCACTGGGTCTACTAATGTTTTTGCTAAAGCTTTTTGCTTGCAGATGTCGCTATCGCAAACAAATCAAATGGCAAATATGGCGATTGCTTTGCAGCATCAACAGGTTTTTTTGACTTGTACCTTTTTTTCGTGTTGTCGTAACATTCAAGTTACATCTCTGCAGTGTATGTCAAAGGTTTTTGAATAGTCATTAGAGATAACAATTCAGATTATGGCGTCATTGTTGAACCAACAAAAAGAGAACATCAATCTGGCTTCAGGAATCTCCCCTCTTAACATTCCGAGACCACAACCGTCTATGATCAATATATTGGTTGGTTCGCTGAATTCCTACTTCTCCTTGAACTTTATTGTCAGCACTAAATACTTTGTGGCGAGACTTTGACTTTTCTAGGGGATGATGGGGTTGCAGCAACGTTTGCTGCTACAGCAACCAGCATATGGTCTCGTACCTCCATTGAGTCAACAGATCGTTTCAACACCTCAGGCACAGTCCGTTCCTAATGTGGAGGTTAAAACGATCGTTGGCGGTGCTGAGCAAAATGTAGGTTTCAGTTCGGTTCTAAACATAATTATAGCACGAATCGCAGGCCCAGGCATGTAAGGAGTTAGTGAGATTCCACTTATAATTCTCGAAATCTTATTCATTTTTTGTTTTTTATCAAACAACTACGAGTCGTAAATTTTTGAATAGAAATAGAAGTTAAAATCGAAGTTCAAGATTCGACCATTGAAGAATTGAGCGGTAGCGAAACGATGCTTTTGCAGTGTAGCGCGCGCACCCGATATAGGCAAAACACGGGTTCAGCTCCCTCCTGAGGTCGGATTTTTGCTTACCACTCAATCCTCTTATGTGCATTTGAAGCATCATAGCACTGCCAAAAGGCAGAAAGACTCAAGAAATCTTGATGCTAAGTGATATGGAAAATATTCAACCCCAGACAAGAGTTAAACCACTGTTCGCCCAAATTGTAAGCGCCTTTGGTGATGGTGAAATGCAGGTTAAACTCACGCCTTAGATCGAATGTTTTGCTAATAATTCAGCACCATTGTGTATATAAGTGTGACATGTTAACATTGCTATAAGAGCAGAAGGATAGAGAGTTGATGTAAGTTGAGTGCAGTGTTGTAATCCTAAAATCTTGAGTCTTAAAGTACACCAATATGCCAAACCAAATGAGAAATTTAGAAAAAAATTCAAATGAGAAATTAAATTGCCGGCCTCCAGGAGGGTTGGATATGGATGGCTTGATGAGCCATCCATCCCTCCGGGGTTCGGTAAATTGGTACCATACTGGTCTCAAATTTGTCTGGGTGGAAAAACAGCACTGACTCGGTATAGCGGGAGGCCACCGCAAGTCATTGTAAAGGCCAGATAAGCATTAAATCACATCAAATGAAGTTGAAAATTGGAGACGAACGTATGGCGCATCTCTCAAGGATTGATCAACCCACAGAGCTTTATCCTTTTATCCTTCTACACCTAACACGTATTACGTCACCAATTGGTTTAGAAACAACTACATGATCAACTGTACAGAACAATACTGCGTGATTTGTCCCAGTAGTAGAGACGAAGATAGCCTGAGTTCAGGTACAATATACTGATAACCTTAAACATATAGCGATAAATACCATGGTGAAATGCTTACACCACTTTGTTTACGCATAATGGAACACGTAGATGGAAAGTCGAGAAGTTGAACAAGTGGTTTTATAAGTAAAGCATAGGCCATAAAAAGGAAATCTATGGCGGCTTTGAGGTGTTGGCGGAAATGGAAATGTACAGGAGGTAACAAGCTCGGCGCGTAAATTCTTGAGGTTTTTGGATAAGCCTCCGGAAATCCAGTGATAAATAGACTGAGCGTCTAATTATTATGGATGATACGGCACCTTATTTCAAATTCATTTTCTAATTTGAGTAAGGTTGAGATCATAGTGCGTGACAACACGTTTGTGACCTTCCTATACGAATTGAACAGTGGAATTTTTTATAATAGGTGGACATTTGGGTTACTTTTTGGACTGTGTTTTCAATAGATCGAGGAGACATGAAAGGTAAAACCAAATTTGATTAGTAGAGCACGTCGTCTGGGCTGGGAGGATGGCAAAATCGCCAGATAGCCGCCGCATTTGGGAAAGATATATCAATCACGCACAAGCTCCAAGAACGACAGTTCGTTGGATGTTCGCGACATTTTGTTAGTACTACTTTGCTGATCTACAAGTTGCCCTCATCGCAAATGCAAATTAGCCGAACCCTGTCGTTGAAGCCTCATTAGTTGTGTAAACACAAACAAATTGACGGCACATTTCAATGAATTTATTATGGTACACTGATGACTTCAAAGGTATCGAAAATTGTCAATAAGACAGTGTATGTGATCTAAAAATGTTAAAACTGACTTAATGTGACCACAGTCGCGATGCTTGCGATTAACCTCCTTTTTTAAAATTGATTTTTCTGCAAAAAGGTTGTTCTAGTTTTCGCCAGTGAACTGCGATTTGCCGGCACCAGTGGCTATGAAGCCGGCAGTTGTCTCTACAACATCAGCAACTTCGCAGCTGGAGCGATCACCTAGAGGTTCACCACCACACCTAGTACCAGAAGTTCCATTGGCTGGTGAACAGACTCACTGTACTACAACAACGCTTCCAACTTCGATTGAGGAATCGCTGGCTCGACTGAGAAATGGAGCACAGGATTCGGATCTGATGGCTCGTTTAGCGCAATTGAACCATTTGTCTTCGTTCTGGGGAAATGCGACCATTCCTGAGTTTAGATGAAACACTCTTCTGAATCGTTTTGTTTCTTCTTGGTCAAAAAAAAGAAGCTTTTATTCTCTTCATTTTTTTTGCCTGTTGTGTACATGTAGCGTGAATGCCTATGTTTTACCGTTATTATATGTGTTATCTATGTTTATTCGTCGATATAGTACGACGTAAATACTCATTCTTTCTTCCTCTTCTAAGAACTAAGTACTAATTGTTTCTGCCTTATAGTGCCCAACTTATGAAGTTCGGTGGCTTCTTATTTATTGTTTATCAACCGTTTGGTATGTTCGAAGTGCTCAATGTAATTCTCATTTAAACGGAGTGCAATTGTACGGTTTCAACTGGTTCTCGCATCCTATTTGTTACGCTCAGAAGTCTGATATCAAATTTTCGCCTCTCGAAATACGCTCCAAAATTTTCACTTTCAATAGAGTACGGGAAATGTGTATTGATATTGCATTCTGTCGAATAAATGTTGAGAAGACTTTTGACGATAATAACCAACCTATTGAGTTACTTTCTTTATTGCCGAATCCGTTCTGTCTTTAATCTTTGGCTCCAATCACATTTATCTTATACTCTTCATAAATGCATGGATGATCCGTTGCTCACATATCGTGACATTCACTGGGATTTCTATGACTTATTACTGTTTAACAGTTATTTGTAGGCTTAATCGTGATTTTTGAGTCGCTGCTTTCTGCCTGTTGTAGCGCAGAAAGAATGATGTCAAAAGAGGCATCAATAGTGCAACGGTTCGAGCACACGCCTCCGGAAAGGGTGAAATGCGGAGTTTGAGTCCCGCTTGGCATAGAAGTTTTGTCATATCACTCTACGTCATTGGGTATATCTAAGGATAAATGTTTTGCTATCACTTTTATTCATTCATAATATCTCAGATCTTTCTTTTGGTGTAGGGAGTCTTGTTAAAAACTTATTTAAATTCTGTGCTGTTGCTCTTTATCGAAGGTTCATAAAAGAATTGTGTGTGTGAACAAGTTGTTTACAAGGTAAGTGACATTTCCGCGTTGAGTCTTTTTGCTAAGATCATGAAAAAATCTAGCCAAATAGGCTGTAAATCAACACAAACCTATTTGGGCTCTCAGGAACGCCAAGTCAACCGAAATGTGAAATGAACGCTATACTGACTGCATGTCAATTCATTAAGAAAGCAGTTAAGCAGTGATCAATACCGATGTTAACTGAACGTCGCTATTTGTAACAAACAAATTTATGCCTGATGATCATTTTCGAGCCATGCATGTGGTCTGTTATAGGGCAACTTATAAGGCCCGATTCACGTACTTCGGCCTCAACAGTCTCATTAATCGGGCGGTACCCTTTTCGTCTCTTGTCAGTCCTCTCATGGTGCTCCAGACACCCATATTAAGAGTAGGCGACGACGAACATACACAAGTGGTGGTATCTCCATCAATCACGATCCATCAAGTGGAATAATCACTGGATGGAAGTGTCGTGACACTTGGTTGCTCTTGGCTGGTATCTTTATTTCGAGTGTTTTATTGAGGCCACTCTCAAATTTCAATATATCTCATACTCAATATTTAAGCCAACATGTCATGTGGTCTGGCAATGGGCTCTTGCACAGCGCGATACACGTGTTTCGACCTTACAGTCGGGCAGAACCCTTCGTCTTCGTCTTTTAGCCAATCCTCTCAGGAGCCTCTACTCTCCCTAAAAGGAGGTAGCGAAGACGAACGATTCACACCCAAGTTAAGTGAAATTATCGCCAAACAAACAGTGTTGTATACTCGATCGAAACACTTGTATCGGGTTGTGAAAGAGCCCATTAAGAGACCGCATGACATGTTGGCTCAAGTACAAATATGAGATGCATTAAAATTTGAGCGTGATCTCAATAAAACACTCTAAATGAAGGTATATATTAAAGAAATACCAACCAGAGAGTAATCGAGTATACAACATTGTATGTTCGGTAATAATTTCATTTGACCTACAGTGTAAGTCGTTCGTCGTCATTTACCTCTTGATAGGAAGAGTAGAGACCCCCGAGAGGAATGGCTAAAAGACTACCCGATTGACAGACTGTAAGATCGAAACACGTATATCGGGCTGTACAAATTTGCTGGTGTCGTTAGATAAATCATACCTTTCGTTTCGAATGTGGTCTTGGGAAAACATTCGAAACGAAATAAATTTATGTTTACATAATATAAGCATCACTTCTTTTAGCGTCGACCCCTCATACCTCCTGATCCTCCTCCCAATGCTTCTCCTCCTCATGATCGTCCTGATTCACGCCAGACGAATTACACATAAGGCCTAGTATTAAGTTCAACAATTTCTGTCCGGCGAGTTGTACGCTCTGTAGTTGTAGTTAGTGAATCATAGTCAATGGGATGGCTGCTCACTGTCACGATGGCAACGATGACGAACTCTCCGGAAGTGTGCACAAGATTCATCTGGCTTTTACTGAAGTTCATGAATTCCCACTGACAACGAAGCAGTAACAAAAGAACTTACCGACGAAAAATAGAACCGTACTGCGCACAGATGTGGAGGCAGAGTCGTCTCATCCACTCGCTTCAGGTTTTCTGTCACATTTCACTGTAATTTTCTATTTTGTAATTTCTCCCGCTCAACTTTGAGAGGAAGTGGAATGGTGCTTGTTTGTTAAAGCATACGTTCATGATTACGTCGAGAAAGAGAAGCAAACTCTCCGATCTATCGCAAGCGAAATGTGTGATTCATTATTTCTCAACTTTGAATCAGTAGGCTCGCTGCTCTGCAACTTTACTTGTAAACACGTAGGTGTGATTGTCATCATAAGGGAGAATCGCATAATCTCCAACCCACAACTCGAGGGCCATGTGAAAATGAGATCTGGGTGGACTTATAATAAAAAAATCTAAAGCCTCTTACAACGCGTAAAAGAATTGCATGGAAATCAGTAAAAAATTTCGATAGTGATGCAATCAAGAAAGGAAATTCTTGGCTCTGACCAATCTAACCGTTCTAAGATTAGTTGTACGAGTCCAAGAAGATTCTAACTATGAGAGTTGTTGGTCAGCAGTTCATAGCGTACGATAGTTGACTACGAAATCATTTTATCATATAGCACGTTCAATGATATCGCGGATTTGCTTCGCTTTAAGGAGCCGTGCTGATGATTGAGACGACGTATAAGTCAGAGGGCAAATTAAGGAATTAGCAGCAAGCAAGACGCAACTGGAGTAGGTGGGAAAAGTGCTAAAACGATGGTTGTACCTAACTACAAACCACAAACGATCAGAGCTGACTATCATCTGCGCCACCTCTCGTACCGTTGATCGTCAAGTGTCTCGAGTGGGTCCAGCAACACTTCCATTTTTCCCTATCGCATGCAAGAGTAGCCCAGTGGGTCCTCCTTGCTCTAGGGATTCGCTGAGCATCATATCTTTCCTCTAAAGCTTTCGTGAAGAAATCGGACCAACGAGTCGGTGGTTTTCCTGTAGAGCGCTTGATATCCCGAGGAATCCAGTCGGTAACGGCTATCGCCCATTGGTTGTCGTTGAAGCGCCTCACGTGTCCGGCCCACCTAATTTTCGATATCCTGGCGTGTAGAACAACATCTCTGATTTCGATCGTTGACATAGTTCGGAGCTTCGGATCCTTTCTCTCATTTGCGAGATACGAGATAGTGTTATGAGAACGATATCGTGAGCAAAGCGAAGATGGTTCAGTTGTCGACCGTCAACTTTCACTCCCGTATCGTCCCATTTTAATGTTCGCATGGCGTTTTGTAGGGTGGCAGTGAATAGTTATGGCGAAATTGTATCGTCTTGTCGAATCCTTCTTCTTACGTCAATGGTGATATTGTTGTAGAAAGGAGATGTTTTGGTCGTAAAATCTTTATAAAGCTCACGAGCTCACTATACATGTCGATAAAGTAACGGTGTAAGTTATCCCCTTTGAAATGCGACATTCATCAACTAGGTGCAGATCAAAGCGTGATCGGATGGACGTTTGCGCATAAAACAACTCGCACAGCCATGCTGAGAATTTTTCAAGTCCGTAGCATAAAGGGCTTGCCTGGTTCGCCACACTGGCTCTGTACAAACGCCACGGATTTACTGCAGTAATTATATGTGCTAGGTCGCAGAAAAGTTACATGATGTATTACGTGTTTGACATCGTTGTTGTACTGTAATTCTGCAGTCTATCGCTCTATCGCATTGTACTTGGTGAGTTTTTTAGAATATCTTCATCCAAAATTTGATCTCGAATATGTCAGCATTTGCCGATTTTGAACGGTGTAGAAGGATGACCGTTTAGTTGAGACGCAATTCATCGTGATTTTCCTAGCTTGTGGGGTAGTTCGTCACTCCTCCTAGTTCCAGTTCTTTTATAACCGTGTTGCATTATGTGTCTCTCGTTTCCTCTAATCACTTTGTTAATTAAATCTCGCAGTCGTTTCGTTGTAAGTGCTGGCCCTCATTTTATATTATTACATAGAACTTTTATGTATCCAACTAGTATTGTCCTGCGGTAAATTACTCTGTAGGATCTCGTGTGGAGAGAGGTGGCCTTTGAGGTTCGAGGAATGGAAAATTCGTCCATTTAAAGCCCATCCTATTGTGTATCAATCAAATGTTCATTAAGCCACCATTCAATTCTTCCCGTAATGGAATGAGTGTCGCCCTTGAAGAAGTTGAGTGGGATCTAACTTCCTGTCCTTTCATCGTTTTGCATAGTGATCTTTACTAGTTTTATGCTAGCATTTAGTGTCGCTATCTTTTCATCTATCAGTCTCTCTTGTTGCGCTTTTCTCACCACCATTTGTTCAGTTTGCACCAAAACACGGCCTGGACGGTGTAAACCTTATAGTAACCATGTACGATTGCACAATTCTTTGAGTCCCATCTTTTACAAGCCGCTTCTTCCTTGCCTGCAATTTCCTCATTCTTCTTCTTTCTTTCCTTCTCCTGGAAACTGAATTGAACGACTGTCTCTAAAGCCCGGTGGCTTCCGCTCTAGGTCCTTGAAAGCATGCACTGAATTCGATGCATAGATACCCCTTACCAATTGAACAGTAAGGTCTACTATTCGGGAGTTTTTCCACGCGATACAACTGTCTGTAACGGTTATTCTGAAAGAAGCAAACTTTGAGACGAAGTCAATGTAAGTGTTGTATATTGAACGTATTGCTGTTGAGCTGTCTGTCGATTGAGGACAGAATTTTTTTACAGCATGGAATTCAGACCTATGCTGATAACCAAAGTCATAAGTGAACCTGCTCTAGATCCAAAGTCATAAGACGGCAGAAGTTTAGAGACGGAGCACCCGGTCTTACGATTAGAAGTTCACTCATTCCCTGCTTTTAAATACTTCCTTTCTTACTTAGGTAGAGTGCAGCTGTGTTCATGTATCCTACGGACTCTATAACTTGCTCCACTTGTTCAGCTCTTATGCAATCACCATGAGTAGAGTCACTCTGCTGGATACAGTATCACTAGAATAAAGGATAAATTTCGTTTGAGGTGATTAAATGCATATCTGACTTTTAAAATGACTCGCGGTGGCCTCCCTCTAAACCGAGTCAGTGCTGCTAATCCTCTCAGACAAATCTGAGACCTGTCTGGTACCAATTTACTGACCCCGGAGGGATGGATGGCTTGGGAGCCATGAGCGCGGGAACCTTTGATCTCGTGTGCGACGCAGAGCACTTCTAACCACATGCGCTCTTATCAATAGAATATCAATAACTTGATACTTGGCACTTGGAAACCAAGGAGAGTGCATTTGCACCTACACAGACGAAGATAGCAACCACTTCTGAACCTAAATTAAGATGTCTTGGCTCAAAATGAATTCTGTCAGTTCTGATGGAAATGTTACGGTATACTTTGTTTACTGAATAAAAGCTCCTTTGTGATACCATGATGAGAGTCTGTTTTCCTGTACCACAACAATATAAGTGATACACAATAAGTTTTGTCGTTAGAAAGTACTTGTCACTGCATTATCAATGCTTTTCTTAGTTTTGCCTAAGGCATACTGACCTGTTGCGGACCTTCAGCCTTTCTTGGTAATACATTGTTTAGAATGCAAGTGATGGATTTTGGGTTACATATTCATCACTGATGAAAGAGGACTTCCATGCAATTTGTTCGTAATTCTTATGGTCGGTTGCTCTAATTCTAAACTATTCATCAACTTTGTATTTCTTACTCTATATGATTTGATTTAGATTTGATTGAGAATGTCTTTGAATGTCGATCGAGTTGATTACCTCCTGACAACTCGCATGATTCGCTGAGGCATAATTTACAATCTTTACCACGTGATAAAGTCATTTTCGTGGTCGTGAGCCACGCGAAGGCGACGGTATATCAAAAACACTTCGTTGAAATATTTCTAAATGCACGAGGAATTTCTCCGTCGAGACCGACTGATGTGAGATTCAGATATTACCAAGTAATCCATGAATCAGGCCGTCTTGATAGACTACAGCTGTATGGTAACGAAATTAGGAAGTGTAGTAAGCTACTAGGAATGTTTAACACACTGCAGATTGAAGCGTTTGGCAGCCGTTGTAAGCGCGCGAATTTTCTTTGCTATGGTGTGCATCAAATGCTAGGGTACGCCACGATGTGGATGAACATATCGTAAAAATGAAAATTAACTAACAAACTGTCCTTTTTACATAGGGATTGTGCGAGATCGACATATGTTCTTCAAAAAGAAGACTAACGTTTTGAGCATTTCACTTTTTCACAATGCGTGATATTAAGATGATGACCTTTTCCATATATTTGGTTTAGCAGCTTTGATGAAGACGATATCGCATCAAGATTTGCTGTTTTTTTTTTCTTGAAGAAGAGTTGAGCAGGACAAAATTCAAGCAGAGTGACACCAAAAGTTCAAGACGATTACATGGCACGTTTCTTAAGAATAGATCAACGCTGACAGCTTCAGAATCAACGAGAGCGGTTAGCAAATGGGTTCCACGAGCTGTCAAGCGCTACACAGAAAGACGACCTATCCGATGATCCGATAGCTACACGAGAAGTCTAGAAGAAAGATATAATGTCACCGAATTCACCTGTATCACCTGTATCACCTGTCGTCCCGTTGATCGTCGAGTGACTCGAGCGGGTACCAGCAACTCTTCCATTTTTCCCTATCGCGTGCAAGAGAAGCCCAGTGGGTCCTCCTTGCTCTAGGAATTCGCTGAGCATCATATCTTTCTTCCATCGCTTTCGTGAAGAAATCGGACCAACGGGTCAGTGGTCTTCCTTTAGAGCGCTTGACGTCCCGAGGAATCCAGTCGGTAACGGCTCTCGTCCATCGGTTGTCGTTGAAGCGCATCACGTGTCCGGCCCACCTTATCTTCGATATCCTGGCGTGTAGAACGGCGTCTCTGATTTTCGATCGTTGACGTAGGTCGGAAGTTCGGATCCTTTGTCTCATTTGCGAAATACGAGATACTCCTAGCATCGACCTTTCGACTGCGCGTTCGATAACGGCAAGTGATCTTTCATCCTGCTTACGTAGCGACCAGGTTTCTGCTGCATACGTTAGGGCAGCGATAATTGTCGAGTCGAAAAGGTGGGCACGGAGTCGGATGTTCTTTGTCCTCTTCACTACATCTTCGATGCTCTTAAACGTTCCCCAAGCCGCTCGTTTCCTTCTGCTCAACTCTGGGGCTAGGTCGTTCATCATGTTGATTTCACGACCTAGATAGATGTAACTGGAGCATTCGGAAATTGTCGTTCCGTTGAGCGTGAATGGGGCATTAGAAACCCATCCGTTCCTCATGAACATTGTTTTCGTTAGATTCAGTTGAAGACCGATCTTTCCACAGGCGTTATCGAAATCAGTCAACATTCGTTCCGCTTGGCTGATGTTTGGTGTTATGAGAACGATATCGTCAGCAAAGCGAAGATGGTTTAATTGTCGACCGTCAATTTTCACTCCCATTTCGTCCCATTCTAATGTTCGCATGACGTTTTGTAGGGTGGCAGTGAATAGTTTGGCGATATTGTATCGCCTTGTCGAACCCCTCTTCTTACGTCAATGGTGATATTGTTGTAGAATGGAGATATTCTGGTCGTGAAATCTTTATAAAGCTCACGAAGGATCATTATGTACCGAGTAGGGACGCCCTGGTTATCCAGAGCCTCTATAACCGCTTCTGTTTCCACTGAATCAAAGGCTTTTTTCAGATCGATAAAAGTGAGACAGAGTGGTTGTTTGTACTCTCGCGAAACTTCAATGAGTCTTGTGATCGTGTGGATGTGGTCAGTAGAGTAAAATACTATGAAGTGATAAAGAGTATGAATAAAATTGACGGTCGACAATTAAACCATCTTCGCTTTGCTGACGATATCGTTCTCATAACACCAAACATCAGCCAAGCGGAACGAATGTTGACCGATTTCGATAACGCTTGTGGAAAGATTGGTCTTCAACTGAATCTAACGAAAACAATGTTCATGAGGAGCGGATGGGTTTCTAATGCCCCATTCACGCTCAGAGGAACGACAATCTCCGAATGCTCCAGTTACGTATATCTAGGTCGTGAAATCAACATGATGGACGACCTAGCTCCAGAGTTAAGCAGGAGGAAACGAGCGGCTTGGGGAACGTTTAGGAGCATCGAAGATGTAGTGAAGAGGACAAAGAACATCCGACTCCGTGCCCACCTTTTCGACTCGACAATTATCCCTGCCCTGACGTATGCAGCAGAAACCTGGTCGCTACGTAAGCAGGATGAAAGAGCACTTGCCGTTATCGAACGCGCAGTCGAAAGGTCGATGCTAGGAGTATCCCGTATCTCGCAAATGAGAGAAAGGATCCGAAGTTCCGACCTACGTCAACGATCGAAAATCAGAGACGCCGTTCTACACGCCAGGATATCGAAAATAAGGTGGGCCGGACACGTGATGCGCTTCAACGACAACCTATGGACGAGAGCCGTTACCGACTGGATTCCTCGGGACGTCAAGCGCTCTAAACGAAGACCACTGACCCGTTGGTCCGATTTCTTCACGAAAGCGATAGAAGAAAGATATGATGCTCAGCGAATCCCTAGAGCGAGGAGGACCCACTGGGCTACTCTTGCACGCGATAGGGAAAAATGGAAGAGTTGCTGGTACCCGCTCGAGTCACTCGACGATCAACGGAACAACAGGTGATACAGGTGATACAGGTGATCACGGGTGTACAAGTAATTAAAGTGCAATCACCGTTTTTAACTCCTCAGAAATGTTCATTGTCAATCAGGCAAGCGATAAAAAATTCATATTACACTTTCCTTCTGAAGTTACATAACTGATAATCGAGAGTAAAAGACAACGAGAGGGATCCAAGTAGACACAAGAGTCAAAGATATCCGTGAGAACAGAAAAGTCGAGACCGCGTTAACCTATCGTTATTTTCAGTAAACCGATATGGTGCGGGAAGCTGACAGGTAAAGTCTGTTTAGCAACTCAAATAAAATGCCTAGCTGTCAGTTCTCTACTATGAATGCCTAAACAATTACGTTCAAAATTTTCTCATCACTTTGTAATTTAGGCATTAATCTGGCCTAATAAAGTTTCTGCCTAGCGTTTGCTAATTTTGTTTCTTAAATTGCTCGGTTTTTACGCTGTAACAGTCGAAATAAAATTTTGTTTCACATTTGGAAAATTCTCGCTGGATGAAGCTTTTTCTATCAACAATTAATAACCATTCGATAGTGAAAATCTTAGCAATTTAAAGGATATAGTTAATTTTGAGAGAAAACTTCTTAGTGGGTTGTGGTAGTCAAAAGAAAACGATTGGGCCTCGTACTCCAAAGGGAGGGATTTCGTGAAATTGGCCTCAAGTCACCGTGTCTTTAGCAACACATCGACTGTCTGCGAAACATTACCTTCTTTCGATTATTACAGTGCAATAAAGAGTTAAAATTTGAGCTATCAAAGAATTATTAGAAGACCAGCGGAAATGCTAATTTTTATAGGAAATGCTTGAGTGTGAATGATATTTTGATTTTTACTGTTAGAACACATTAAGGGCGCCAGTACAAGATTGAAGCGTTTCATCAAAACTTCCAAGATTTAAACTATAAAACGGTTAATATAACTCTGACAAAAATCAGGAAACGCGTTTTTGCTAAAAGGTCAAAGCAGGATGTGGACATTGAAAATCATCCAAATAGGCGAAATCTGTCCTTTTTTGGTCGTTACAACATTTTGAGAAGTCCTTTATCTAAATCAGGCACGCCGTTGAAATTGCTAAGAATTCCCTTATCTAATGATTATCAATTATGAGAAGATTTATCCGGCGAAAAATGGTTGAATGTGAAACATAATATTTTTTGCCTGTTGCAGCGAAAAAAAAAATAGGTCATTTGAGGAGTAAAATGCACCGTTCAAATTCACTTGACATTAGCTATCTAATGGCTACTAAAAGGTTTCATATGCTTCTACCAAATGGCTCAAACAGGGTGGAGAGATCGGGAAAGAACAGCTATATCCCGTTCTCTTTTTCTCATACTATAGCTATGAATAGAGAATTTGAACGAAATAATGCATTGATCTGAGAAATGGGGACCTGAACTGCACTAATAATCAAAAAAAAAAAATCAAGAATTATCGTTGAAGTGGGATCGTATGCAAAAAGAATGAGAGAAATACGCCCTTCCCTCCCAAATAAAAAAATCAACAAAACCATAAAAGCAAATTTCAGCCAGTGTGATTAATTTTATGCACCTCATGCAATAAAGTACACGAAAACTGGAGATAATAGGAGGTGAGTTTCATTGAATTATAAGCAAGTATAAATAAAATATCGTAGAAATGTTCGACAACGCTTCTAAATATGGTCGTTTCATGAATACTTCTCTATTTCCTTTGAAAGTGCGGATTATAAATGGAGCAGTTATACAAATTTCATTAGAAACTACCACATTAGCCTTAGAGCAGACGCCGCCAGACGCGCTTCGAAGCTGTCCGAGCGAGCCGCTGGTCAGCCTAAAATGGCGCCGTTCGCAATGGGTTTAAACTGCACCATTTGTAACTTGCAGCACGAATTCCGAAAATGACCCTTATCTCTTCCTCTACGTGCCATTCGTGGTTGAATAGTAAGCGTATTTGTTTCCACGACAGCTCCAATTTAGGGTAAGTTTAGGCAAACTGTCTGTTGAGATGTTGCAAGAAAATGTGCCATTGAGGGATACAATTTATGCAATTTTAATTCTGGTTAGTAAATTTGGTATTTGTTGTTCTATTGCCAAAACGTATGTGACGATCTATTGAGTTTAGTATTATATTTTTCGTATTCTGTTGCCT
Organism: Parelaphostrongylus tenuis; assembly: GCA_019055375.1. Taxonomy (NCBI): domain Eukaryota; kingdom Metazoa; phylum Nematoda; class Chromadorea; order Rhabditida; family Metastrongylidae; genus Parelaphostrongylus; species Parelaphostrongylus tenuis. The sequence continues at coordinate 33,722 of JAHQIW010000221.1, read as the reverse complement.
CTAATGGGATCTTAGGCTCCGAATAATTATAATGCCGTCTTTCTTCAGAAGTAACTTTTCTTCTATATCCAATACAGCGCATGTGGCGCAGTGGTTAGAGATGGTCTGCGTTGCACACGAGGTCAATGGTTCGATATCGTGCTCATGGCTCACCAAGCCATTCATCACTCCGAGGCCGGTAAACTGGTACCATGCAGGTCTCAGACTTGTTTGCGAGAAGGATAAGCAGCACTGACTTGGTACAGCGGAAGGCCACCGCGAGTCATTGTAAAGACCAGATATGCATTCAAGAATCTCAAACAAAGTTAAAAATTTAAGACGATTGCATGGCGCAGCCCTCAAGGATTGGTCAACGCCAAAAGCTTTATCCTTTTTTAGCAGTATTCAATACACTAAGTTCACTTCAATGAATTCTTTTCTTTAGATATCCAGATTTAACAAGAGGTTATGGATCTCTGTGCAAATGAATTTTGAGTTTCCAAATTAACCTCGGAAATCTTACTTTTCCAGCTAATTCAGAGTACACAGAAGGCTCGAGTGTAAATTTTTTCACTCAGTCTATAGGGGAGAAAGGGCAAGCAATTAACTCGTAGATGCAAACACATCTGGAAAAATTTTTTTTCAATACCTTCCCATCGACTATCTTGAGTCTTCGCTTAAAAATTTAATATAGCCTGCTGGTTTCGTACGCAACTCTAACACACAATCTATGTCGTAAAGAGAGCTAATTGAGCGCGATATCCGTGTCAGACCGTCGCAGTGATTCTTTCGTGTTACCCGCAAAAGTGGTGCTCACATAGTTCTCTTGAAATAGTCGCTCTTTTATTCACTCCCTAGCGAGCAAAAAAAAAGAAGATTAAACAAACAGTTCACAGGTCAGAGAAGGTTCCAGTTGTTTCGAGCATTTGAGGAAATTCTAAATGGCAAGGTTCGCTATAATTCACTCACACTGACTGTGGTTTATCGTATATGAACAATTTTTGAGCGTCTTTTTGAGTTTTGTCATGCAGGTACCTATTAGACGGTGATCGATGCAGATGTGTCACTGTTGGGGTTAACCTCAACGAAATGGTCTCATTACTTCTGTATTGGAACATTTCGCGAATATCCAGTAATTCATAGTGGGAGTGCATGCGGGGTAAATTAGCTTCTTTTCTAGTCTATTACCCTTTATTGAGCAAACATAGAACAAATCATATTGATATTCCTACACCCAAATAGAACATTTTCCGAACCACGGGGATCATGATCCAAACGAAATCATTGTCCACTTGCGATATCAACTCTTTGCTTCTTTATAACGTTATGGTCGAAAATACAAGCATTTTGAACATAAGAGGATGACATTTCGAGGTTTCAGGACAAGAAACAATCACAACAAATGGATTCGACTATTGAAAATAATGTAAACGGTCTTACTTCTTGAAAAATACCATCTCATCTGAAACATAAAGTTGTTTCATATAATATCATACCTACTATTATCTTCACTTCGGCGGAAGCTTCTCTTCTCGTTAACTTCTAAGATTGATTGTTCTGAAGTTCTTAGTTAATTAGATCTAATCTGTCTCCATCGAAATTCATTACTAAATCATTTTTATCTTTTTCGTCAAGCGATACATAATAAAAACTTCAGAACAAAGTTGTTTATTCAGCCTTTTCAACAACATCCGATGGAATGGATATGTACAACGCAAGGATTTTGCTGGTGAGAAAGGCAGATAAACAAGGGGAACCGGACATCAAACATCGATTGATCTGCAATATCAAGTGAATTGCTCATGTACAAATGGCGCGGAAAATATGGAAATTGAAAGCAAATCGTAAGATATTTCAAAATACAAATAAATTCAATAATTGGCTTTGATATAGAGTGGCTGAGATTTGAGCCGTTTAGAGACGTATTTGATTATTTCACATATGAAGCAAAATCTCGTTCATAGATATTAGTTTGTCTCTGATATCTTCGTTTTGAAGCCCTTAGAGTAAAATATGCAGAAAAATCGATTTAGTGCCTGCACTTATCAGCTGATCTGTATTAATTTGATGTGTTTATCAATTCCCCAACTTGCTTGCACAATTGCACTCTTGTACCACTAATGTCCACATAGGTGGTAAATTATGGCTGATTATGCACCAAAAGCTGAAAGCTTCTGAATCTTCTTTACTCGTTGACGTGCTGAACTGCGTAAGTTATTATTGTGATTTGGGCCGGCTTAATGGCGTTCTCTTAGCTCTAAATTAGATAAGAGGAGCTTGTTACCCTAACTACTCGGTTTCGTCCATAACGACAATAAGTTTTGCGAGTAGTCAGTCAGTGGCGGCTCGCTCGACAGCGCAACGTGGCAGATATGCTAATATTTCGGTATATTTTATAAACACATTTGCTAAAGAGTATCTACACGTGGAATATGTGGAAAATGCAATAAGAACTGCACTTGAGTAGTTGAATGACCCGTCTATACGAGTGGTGCGGATCCAGCACGTTTTCCACCCGTTTCTCTCTCGCGTCATCGCGGCACGGTGGCATATGCGAATGTCATACCTACATGTGCCAATTACTTGCAACTGTGGACACAGCTAAAAGATTTTAGCACAACCATGTTTTTCTTCAAAGCGTTAGAATTCTCCCTGGAAGATGTCTACACCTCGTAGAATTCGAGCTCAGGTTTTTTTCTCGTCTATCTGCCATCCGTTCCCTTTATGGTATGACCAGCTCATTCCTGTATAGTCATCGATATGCAATAGACTGCGTCTTGAAGAAAAAAGACAGGCTTCGATAATCGGACTGAATAATGTGAGTATCGATTCAGTTTCAGACGACATGGTCAGGAGCTTTGTGGGTGATGCGCGGGGCTCTTACGTGCTTCAAATTCTCTTTGCTGCGTAACAGCGCGTTGGGAGGTCTGATGAATTGCATAGGTAAAAAGCACAAAGTAGTTTGAGGTTTATGTCGGTCGCTTCATCAAGAGAGATTTATGGCGCCCATGTTGCTCTTCTTAGTCGATGTGATTCATCCTATACTCATCCTTCATTTTCTTTAACACTCGCTCTACACGCACAAGGTGACTTTAGTAGTCAGCAAAACGTTCGCAGTGACCTAAGTGACCTATTCCCCTTCGCATAGGGGTTTACTACAATATGTATCCCTCTCGCCAATTTATGCTTAATCCAATCTCTTCTCCTGTATCGTTGGACTTGAATCTCTGCTTTGTGAAGCTTGTTGACCGTTGCCTCTGCTTCGTTGGTAAGTCTTGATAAGGTGACACAACAAGCAAAAATTGAATAGTAGTATTCCACCAAATTCTGTGTCCTGCTCATCCTAGTCAAGCGACTACATCACACAGTACAATACGATTGTGAAGTCTGGCAGATGCCTCTGTTCATTCCTTATATTCATGAGAGATGAAATAGATGTAACCTTGTGTAATCGCATCTGCTAATGTATTGTAATAAATAATTGGTATAGATCTTGGTTGCAGATGAACTTTGCAGGATAATATGCATTATACATTCGGACAGGTAAAAATTGGGAACAAACATGTCTGATACACAACGACATAAGAATAATTCAAAAGTGTGGTTATATTTCGTAGAAGAAATATGGTGATCTAAATTATATGTTTCAAAATGATAAAAGTGGCGAGGCTCGAAAGTCTCTAAAACCCGGTAGATCATCATAGACTCTATGTATTATTATGCAATAAGGCTGTAAAAGACCGTGAAAGTAAAAAAATGAAGTGAATAATTCCATCAAATTTTGTACTCAAATCAACCAGTCACCTGATTATCCTTGCTTCTTATCCCCAAAGCCGACTCCACCTAAATAGCCATTTCTGATTAACAGTCGCGTTAAAACAGAAGAGCAATTTTTGGAAATGATATGATTGATGAAAAGAATAGGTGTAGAGGGAGGCTGATGATAGTGATGCTAATTTAAAAGATTTTGGGACGATCTAGTTCAAAGATAAAAAGATATTAGTCGCTGTCTACCTCGACAAGCATCGTCACTTGCGCACACGTCAAGTCCAAATTATGATAATGATCACACCAAAACAATTTCTGTTGATGCAGATTATATACACAAAATTAGTGTACATATAGTAGCCTCTATGTTGCATGTTAGTATGACTTTCATGGAAACTATGTGATTTCCCTCTCAATTTATTCGTGAGTTGTACTAAGCTCAATATTACTTGATATATTGACCGCTACGTTTCTTTAAAATTATTGCACATGCATGACCAATGAGCATCACTTTTACTACATAGAACAATTTTGTGACCTTCCGCATACGATACAAGCACGACTAGAGTAATTTGCTCAGATATTTGTCCCACTGTTCTCATTTTCTTCTATATTTCATTCAGTCAGTCTTTATTCTTTATTACGTGGTGCACCGTTCACTCGAAAAATCTCGCCGAGCGCACATCACTAGGCAATTCCATGCTGCTCCATAGGTGCCGGTAGCAAAACTTTGTTGCGTATGCTCATGTAAATATTATTGTGTATTAAAAATTGATCTCAGTAATACAAGTTTGAGATCTAGTGCAACGAGAACAACGAGCAGACATGTGTAATGGGACATAAAGCACTATACCATCATTAGTTGAATCAAGGTCAAATGGGGCTTCAGATAACATTTGGCCAAGTTTATCTTGGCAACGATATCATAGATGTTAGCGAAAAGCGTAATTGACTCTGAATTTCTGTTGATGATCACAGTATGTCCGGTTACAAGCATTTGTAGAAATCGCCATCTAACAAAATTAAGACCATAGTGGGGAAATCATTTAAGAGTGACGTATTTAATGAGGAACATTCCGGCGACATATATATTTATCTGTAAAAATAGAAGAAACTCGCAGAATTAAAGAAGATAAGATGTAAAATCATCACATAATTCTAGATTATCTTTCGTTCTTCTTGACAAATGTCGACGTCATAGCGCTGTCTACGCATGTTCTTATGGAATTCGTAGAAGCACTGAGAAGCTTGAGAAATTCAAAGTCATTGAGCTATGATCGCTTACAGAAACGGGTTTACCGACATCAAAGCTTAGGAGATAGTTATGGCCTCCAATGTCAAAAAGAGCTTTCACAGGGAAACCATTTTCTGTGCTTAGAAAGAGCATGTGGGATTATAAGAGCCGACAAGAATTTTTATTTTAACGCTTTAATTGCAATGCTGAAATGCTGCAACAATATATCCAAGGATGTCGAGTGATATGCAGTAATTCTTAGACAAAATTTGATCCCGTTTCCCTCTCAAGCGGGATTGGAGTCCTCGCTCTGTAAGGTGCAAGGCGTGTTCAACTCCCACTTGAGGTTTGGAGTTTTGCATATCATTCAGCATTGTTGGATATATAGCATATAGAATGCCCAGTGAGATTTCGGCAGTTATAAAACTAAAACATGATCTCTTTAGGCAATGAAAGTACTACACCCGGAAGAGTTTTTGAAATTACCTTGTGATGATCACTTTTATAATCGATTAAACATTACTCACACCCTAGGAAAACCGGATAAATAGCCTTCAAGAGCTATAGTTCTGAAAACTCAGATTACTAGCATTGATGGTTGATGAACTTATCGCATTTGCTCATTACTGCGTTGAGTCGAAGCTGATTTTCTGCAGTCGCCTCGTAGACTCCTAGCGTAACAATCTCAACTGTTCCTTTTTTTTCGCTGAATTAGTAACAGTTGAGATTATTGTACGATAAGACCGATCCACACAAAATCCCAAACGAGACAAGCCAGTTTGTGTAGATGATGCTATGCGAGACGAAAAGACGACAAGTGATTTAAACAATCCATAATATATGAGACAAAATGTAGTGCAGCTCGAGAGAAAAAATTGTCTTAGAAAGCAATAGCAGAAGACCTCATAGACGTACCAACTCTTCGCAGGAGTAGTTTTGTGCCACGGATAAGCTCCTTAAAAACAAACTGTTCAACTTTAGAATCAAATTGGCATGAAATAGTCTGTTCAGTAAAGGGGTAACAGATGAGAATCAATAAGAAAAAACACTTCGTTTCGTTTATCTAGGGACAGATGATTATCCGCTCCATTCGCTGGGCAAGAAATTTTCATTAAGGTTATAGCAATAAATCGAAGCCTTAAATCTCTAGCTAGAGCCGTACATAACCCGTTTTCAAAGACACTTCATAGCGCTGTAGCATTTAGAACAAAATTATGTCTCACACCCGCAGCACGCTTTTATTTTTATCGCGCGTATAGCTCCCTGAAAGCACGAAAAGCATAGGAACATGTAGGGTAAATCTCATGGCATCTGAATCGACCGTTTTATTCAAAATTTTCTCAGAGCGGCGAAAAAAATTCCTAACTGAATAACAAGTTGCACTTCATATGTCTAACACGATAAGCTAGCGATGAATCTCCCTGCCCCTTCCCGCATTTAGGTTAGCCGATTAACAAGCGGTCGAATATGCAAAAATTGACCTTATTTTCTCTTCTACATTGCAGTGAAATGGACATTTAAGAAAATAAGGACAGCTTCAAAATCATGAAATTTACGCTATCTAGAGATTGCTAAATGTCTATAGAAAGAGTTGTGTCCAGTGAAATGCAAAACGCTAAAGTTTTTTCTCCTTCGGCGCTATCTAAGAAAGTTTGTCAAAACACACGCTCATTTTTGAGTTTTCAAGACTTATGCTATCAAACTAAAGCTGCTTCCTATGAAAGGAGCTCTGACCAGCGAAATATAATCGAGATAAGAAAAAAAAACGCGTAGTCGTGTGGAACGTAGAACATAATTTTACTCTGAATTTTACAGCGTGAAAAAAGGGATTTTTGAAAAACCGATCATGTACGGCTTTAACCAGAGACTTAAGCTTTCAATTGAATTCAATTGTTTCTGGATAATCGAAAAAGACCAAAAAAACTTAATTTAGAGAGTGTGATCAAATTTTCGAATAAGACGACTTGAGCAGTTCTTAATACTTCTAATAATTTTGTGATTCTGGACTTTTTCCTATACCTCTATGCAGCAATGAAGGAATCTCAATCCCTTTAAGCTATTTCTTCTATGTTTTTCTAGTCAATGAATTCATGGTTTTCCTTCTTTTTTTTTCATTAGAAAATGGCCAGAAACAGCAACTGACTATGGCACTCTGACTGTTTTTGCACTTCTATCAGCACTATAATTTATGAAACATCTGGAAACATTTCTTAATAGGTTTCTGGGTAGATAAGTCTATTTGAGCCATTTGATACAGCAAAAATAGCGCTCATTATGGAGGACATATTGAGCGCATGATAAAATTTTTAACGGTCTTCCTCATCGAAGGATCTGTGCCCGTCTGGTCACGCGTGCACGTCTTACGTCCACAGATAATGTGTGGGGGACATAGTACGAGCCATAGCCAATATCATATGCCTCCCACCAAAACAGATGGATTCAAGTAATGAGATCTCTGTTACTGTAACGTTAAGACACACCTTTACTTTTACGAGGCAAGCTGGCCAAAAACCTTCAATAAAGCTTCTGCGAAACATATGGGAAGTGGCTGGATTGCCTTCATTATATTAGCAACTTTCATCTTTCCGTAAGATAACGGCGAGCTAACCATGAGTACTCGGTTTCCACGTTGAAAGTTTAACAAGCTATGCGCTGGGTATGAATTGTTAAACATAATGAAAAACTATGTGCATCATTCATCGGATCTCGCTATGATTGGCGTGAATCTTAAAGTCAATGTAAGACGTTGTCTTTAAAAACACTCAAGCTGGTACATCAAATTGGGTTAAGGCGAGCTACAAGCAACGAACAACACTTCAAAACTTTCAAAACGTTGCACGAAAACGATAAGAGAAAACATCAGTAATTATAGATGAAGCTGTAGAAGCTGGAAAAAACATTCTCAGAGCTTGCCTGAGCTTGCCAACAACAAGATCAAAATAGTTACACTTCAACTCCCTAATGGCACTGTCACAGATTCCAGAAAGCGATAGAAATATTCACCTATGACTACTACTTGAATGTTCTCAATGGCCACGTTCTCCTTTGTAATATAAAATAGAAGATAGTGAATCAATCGGTCCATAGGCTTCCCTCTCGAAAACCTAACGAGCTTTCTTTCGGTGAAGAGTCCAAAAATACCTTGTTCACATAGGATGAAACCACAAAGTCTAGAAAACCTTCCGCCGGTTGTCAACATTGGCGGTCATTCACTCGCTGCCTCATGGATTGCACGTTTTCTAGTCAATGCAAAACCAGCAAGACCGTGTTGTCGTTCAAAAAAAGAACTCGACATCCGCAACTATGGCTTGATATCCCTGCTGCCTGTCGTCTACAAACTCCACAAACTCTATACTTAACCCATTTCAAAAATATTTGACAAAGCACTGAATGGAGAGCATTTGTGCTTACAATCAGGGTTTTGAAAGCATTCAACGCTATAGACCACATTCACGCTATCATCAGAGTCAGTTAAGTTCTACAAGAGTACAAAAAAAATCTCTGCCTCACTTTCATTGATTTGAAGAAAGCTTATAATTCAGCGGATACAGAAGCAGTCATAGCGGCTGTGGACAACCAGGGCGTCCCTATTCAGTGCAAATCTTATAAATCCTGCCTTATATATCCTATATCCGTACCCTTGGTGAGCTATATAACGATTTAACAACCAAATTATCACCATTCTACAACGATAATATTATGTCTTCTCATTTTGCTTCTCTAACAATAAACACCTAGATTGATGCTATGCACAGGTTACTTAAGCCATTCAATGGCCCAAATCTCGACAATTTTGATGTTAGGACTGTCTTTTGAAATGCTCTATATAGAGCGCTGTTACAGTAGAAAGATTATCATGCTTCACACTCGAAGAAGTTAAGTCGTTGCTTAAACTTTATAGCGAGTTCACTTGGCAATGTAAAACAAAAGTGTTTTGTGTTTGGAGGACAATAGAACACAGTGTTCTTTACAATTCTTATGCAAAAAACCTAGACATTTTTCCGGAAAAGGGAAGGAATTTCTGAATAAGTGCTGCTGTGCCAGCGGTTTCAGCTACCTCTTCGAAAAAGCGCATCATTCAAGAATCGCGTGATTCTATTTATTTACTTGAAAGTTTCGTTCTCTTCCCGAAAATTCACTAGGTTCCTTTGTTTAAAAACTGTAGTGGAGACTTTATTCTATCATTCTGTGGGCACAAATTTTTTTCTTCTGTTGCATTCTCTAATGAGCCCGCTATGAAGTTTAGGCGATGAGCCAATTACTTTGAGTGTACAGCATGATTTTTTGCTTAGATTTTCATATGATTAGGTAAGGTGCTGGTTTTAAATAATATTTTAACTGGATTTTGTAGAAATTATTGTGATTACCCTAGAATCTTGATGGACTGATTAGATATTAACATGTTCATTAGAGAATTGATCGCTACGTATTAAGCATTACGCAGAATTGCTCCTAAAATTGTGTGTAATAGAAGAGCATATTCTACATTATTTCTTGCATAAGTATTTACACAGGGAATTCTATTTTGAAATTTTGAAAACTGTGATTTATGAAAAGATTGAAAATTACTACACAACCATTTTACAACTTATTCATTGCCACTATAACAAGATATCTTTAACAAATATTGAACCGATCTACAATTTTTTTTCGCACTTCGACATTGATGTTAAGGCAGTTTCATTCGTTTGGGCAGTTTTTCGCCGTCATAATCAATGTTATGCAACCATTTCTGAGCAAAGATTGGATGCCTTGTTTCCACATTGAACGAGTCTGGCAACCAAAAAACGCTCCGGGGTCATTTTTTATTTGTTTGTGACCTCTAGAATCTTCTCTCACCGTGGGTCTGCTCTGAAGCGTGAATGAGACCATAATCCGGTGGAGCAAGATCAGGCCTGTATGGCGGTTGTAGTAGTGTGGCCTAGCCTGATTTAACCACAAAAAAATTCTTTGTGAAGTCGAGTACTATCGTAAAACAGGGCGACACTGAGTCGTTCTAGGCTCTTCCCTCTGATTCGACCAATTACCGCAGCTGTTCCGCGACATTGATTGTCTGCTTGTTGACGAGTTTTCCGGATAGTATGCTTTGACAACTTCAGGAAGCCAAAAAATGAAGGCGAAAGAAATTTATGGAACAATCCGATATAACGATATGAGGAAACTTTTCAAGTGTAGTTTCATGGAGCGTTAGAAATACTGAAATCTGGATTTAGTTTACTTCCTCGCTCTAAAGATGAACACTTTACTTTGTGATCACTAACCTATTCAAGCTTTTGAGTTTCCTAATACAAAATGATCAATTAATTACTTTCAGCGTCAACAATTGCTGATTCGGTCTTCGAGTTGATTAATAAATAAGACGTACCTCGGGGTCTACCATCACCGATCCTATCATGTTTTTGCCATTGCCGTTCGTAACCCGAATCTTTACCATAACTATAGTCGATCTTTTGGCCAGGCCGAGGAAGCACAAGTGGTCGTTGTGGTTTTCTGGGTGGGGTCTATATAAAGGATGTTCGACATCAAGGGAGCGTTTATCAGCAGCATCTGAAATGCATGTATAATTTGGTTGTGTTTGGAATCGATGGTACTCCGGCTTCAGCGCCAGGGAATCTTGCTTGCTGGAAACAGTCTAGACACGTTTTCAGTGTGAAATTTCAATCACTTGTTCTAACACTTTCGTTTGAATCATTTTGCTAGATATGAGCGTCTTGCCTTCCTGTACAATCTCCCCATCAATATAGTTGTGTGTACAAGGAGGTTTCAACAAGGCGCTTAGCAATGGTTAAAATCAAATTAAACCACACTGTGACTTTTAGTTGGTGTTTAACATCTTATTCTTATCTTAGTAGAACACTCAATCCCCAAGCCACTAGTTTGCTCAAAATTCGATGTCTCAGAAAAAGAACGCTAAATTGTTGTGTTCTGCTGAATTAGTGGGCTGAACCGAAAAACTCATTATGAGACTAAACTCATGCCGACTATGGCAAGATGGAAATTTCAAGTTAGTCGATGCTGTATCAGTATCAAGAATCGTGACCTTAATTGTCCTGTGTGTTAAAGCTAAGTTAAATACACAGATTATCCTTATAAAATGTTTATCGATCAGTCAGCGATGAAGCAATGAACTCTTCTTAATGGCGAATGAGAAGATAGGCATTGTTCAAAAACAACAGAGCACTTATCTTCTGTGTTACGAACGATTTATTCAACAACTTGCCCTAACCTCTCTGTAAGATAAGCTCAAAAGTAACCACGGAACGTTTGTCTCCAGCAACACTTGGACTGATATCGTAACCATGGACTTACACAAGGCGCTACCACGCCAAAACCTCACGTCGGAACTTGCGAACCGCTGTTGCGAAGCGATAAGAGATCTCGAAGAGAGAATAACAGCAGCTATGACCGAAATTGCAGAAATGGATAAAGAGCATTGGAAGCCTCCTAATGTTTCTCCATCTACAGCATAAAGATCATTGCGCCTTGACAGTCAGACGAAACGCTTTTCAAACTATCAAAAATGGAACGGACAAAATCTCCACGATTACTCGTCGCTCTTGATAACCTCTTCCGTCTTGTTCCACGGAGAAGAACAGAAGATGGATTAGCCTTCCTGGTTTTTTATCTTCAAAATGCTCCATGCGGCTCTAACGATAATAATTTTACCAAAGCTTCGTCTAGACTGTTTACTAGCTGGATAACCGAAAAACCTTCCATCAGTTCTCATTAACACACAGGCTAGGAACTCAACAACTTGTCTAATGAAATGTAGGTTTTTTCTGAATTAGCAAAATCATGTTAATGTTTGAAAGAGAAAACCACAACATCGGCTGCCATCTCTTATTTTTCTAGCTATCTACCATATTCTGACTTTCCAATCTAGTCAATGTAAACAAGATTTTATGAAACACTGAAGATTAGCATTGATGCGAATAACCGGAGTCTCACAGGGGATTTAGTGCGATTGGCTATGAGCGAGAAAGTGAACCTTATTAAAGCGCCCGACATAATAAGATTTGGTTTTTTCTGATTTGATAAGTTTTGCTGCATTTTCATCGACTTTATAGAACTTTTAACTCAGTTGAGGATACACTATTTGAAGTAGTATTGAAAAACAAGAGGAGAAGTTTTTCTAAAGCTAAGTGATAAGGTTTTTCCCATAAAATATCATCTTTCGGCAACGGTATCAAAATCAGTTTGAGAGGATAAATCGGGCAAGACGATATTTCGCCATCTAGCCACCCTTTCCAAAACATAATGGGACTATCACATGTTAGAACAGAATTTAAAGTCAATGATTTGCAATTACACATTACGCTATATTGACAATATCGCTCTTCCAGGGCCAAGTACTAGTCTGCTAAAGCACAAGCTGCCCGATTTCAACGAAGCTTGTGAAAATGTTAATTTCGTAAGCCTCGTTCAATCTCAACGTAATGAATATCCGTAAATTCCCCCACCATGTTTATCTGGCCCGCGAAGTCAATTTGATGATGGACCTGACTGTAGAGTTATTATGATGTAAAGAGAGCGGCTAAGGCAGCTCATGAGTGCCTTGAGGATACAGTGAGGTGGAAATGGACATCTGACAACGACGTACTCACGAATCCAATTAAATAATTCTTTTGAGTTTTAACTTATGAGTGGAAAACACGCTTTTTGAAGAACAAAATAAGGAATCCCTCAGTTAAGTTGAAAGGTCGATGATAAGTCTAACACGTACTGCGAGAGTGAAAGAAGTTACCGAGTTTTTGCTTTACGTCAGTGATCAATAACGAAGCACAGTTCCATACACTAGATTATCGTGAATTAGGTCACACCTAAACATGAACTGAGTCCTATTCACAGTCAGTGCCAAGAACACTGTCAACTACAATTCATTGACATTGTAGAGGTACAGCAGGGACCATCGTCTAGATTGTTAGTGTTCTCAACGATTACAATAGGACGAAAATCAAATGCTCAGCGAGTCCATGGGGCAAACACAGTTGCTGACCTCTCTTGCGCAGGGTAGAAAGAAATGACATGTTCACTGCAATTGACAATGATCACTAGACGGTAAACGCGACATTTGATTAAAGATGTTTATAGGAGGGAGTTTATACATGTTCCACGAAAGGTCCACTAACGCTTTGCATCCCTCTAATAAGTCGGCTTTCTCTCGGATAATTCTAATTTTGAAAAATTACTTCACGGTCGGTAAAATTGTTGAACCAATTTGTTTGAGCTTTTTATGGGCTCTCATTCGCTTATCAGGACACGGGTTAATACATTAGTTAGTATTGCGGTATGTCACAACGCAAAATGATTAGAGAACAGATGATGAGCAAGGCCTTGGTTCAATTCTCACTTCTACACCTATTTAAAGTTAGTCGACTGAACGCTTAGAAACATCTTAGCTTGGATACTTCCAAGACCTCAAAGGAGTATCTCTTCAAACGGTATTTCATTGCAACATTACGAGTTTCGAGTGCTGCGCCACCCCGATAGACTTGACTCAATCCGACCACGAAGGTGACGATTACTAGAATGAACGGTTGCCGACACGCTGTCACTATAATTTTGCAGAAGATGAACGGCGGAGAAACGACAACCGCATAAGCATACCGTCAATTTCGTGTATGTGCAACAGTGGAGATATTCTCCGTATAGCATCACATCATAGTGGAATTTATTACGAAGTTGCAAAATGCTGTCTGCCTTTGAAGCGGCAATATATCAAAATTCACTTCACAGATTAGTTGTTTACCGATCAATGTTTTTTCAAGGTTTCATTAACCTATTGCGTACCGCAGGGGACACTCCGGCAGTCACGGCACCCCGCGCGACAGGCAGTCCGTAGAGCCGAATGGTTAGTGATGCAGACCATCGTGAGGAAGGCCATGGATTCAATCTCTACCCAAGTCACTTCACAGTGGATTCTATAGTGTACTTTTTTATGTCCTTCACAGTTTGATATGCACCATATCACGCTATCAAAGCGTATCGTGGATCAAGGTCAAACAAGCAACCTTCCTTTCAATGGATTGTAACACAAGCTACTCGGCACCACGGACTGTGTGTGGCGCTGGGCTGCTAAAGTGTCCCCGGCGATACGCCGTGGTATGAAGAAAACTTGCACACACTCCATGCCTGAAGAGGATATAATGTGTTTTGAGCTGTTAGTTCTAGCTGTATAGGCGCGTGCTTTGCCCTATTGAGCTCGTCAATAGCACCCTCGCTCAGTTCAGCCGATCCCCTTGAGACTAAACAATCCTCTGTAAAGGAATAGGCGCCGAGTAAAAAAATCGCCGCGAGTCAGAAGATGGAATTGCGTGACATTGTGGTGACCGAATCTATAAAAGAGCGGTCGAACGAAGAGGTATGACTCATTGTAAAAGCTACAAACTCGACTGCCGGTCATCACAATGTCAAATAATTCCATCGTGTGATTTCCGGTGATCTTTTTACTCACTTCGATTCATTTGTAGAGGGCTATTTAGCCCCAGGAGACCGCATGAACCGATGGAGGGTGCTACTGATAAATTCCAAAGGACGAATCAGGCGCCTGCATGACATTAGAGCTAACAGCTTAAACATGTTATATCCTTAACAGATTACATCATTTTGAACGGGTCTGTAAAAGAGCGATCGAAATGAGAGGCACTCCATGTCTTTAGGAAATTCATTGGTATTGAGCTTTGCATGATTTTTTTTTTAGTTTGGTTATAAGAGATTTTGTATAATGTTTCTTAACTATTGTTGGGCAAACCCACTTTCATTTCCAGGATTCTTTGTCTCCGGTGGATGGAGAACAGCCTCAAGAGCCACAATGAGCACAATGATACACACTGTCCGCATTATTGCTAGAATTTGTGATCTGGAAAGTAACGACCTATTTGTATGTTAAAATAAAGACTTTTATTACTATTGTACAACCATTGAACGATAGGAGTCTAGTCAGCCCTATGATGAAGTGCTTATGTAAATGCGCATGACACTTACTGACAAGGTTTCCATAGTCCGCCGTATAATCCTAGGTTTAAATTCAACTAGCATTCACAAATGAGAAACCGCTCACCTTGTTGCTGGACCACAATGAATGAAATGAAGCTACTCACTCTTATTCGAAAGCATTGACAGATGATAAAAATAAACGATCAAATTTAAACCTTAGATCAGTTTATTAACGTGATTTTGCATACACGATTCATATTCCGCATGCTACTTCGGTATATCCTCATGATCTAATTAATTCATATCATTCCCAGTTTCAGTTTTATCTTCACTTCTATGAATTCTAGATGTTCTTCAATTTGAATACATAATGCATTTTCAGAGTACTGACAGCGAACTCTCCTTTAGAGCACACATTTCCCGATGGTCAATTTTGATGTAGAAAGATTTCCTCATACATTGCTTATAAATTGTCGGTGGTGATTCATATAGATGCCCCGCGCTTACCGTTTTAGGGAAGCTGTTCTATCATTAAACCACTAAGCTCATTTCCTTGCGACGATTTAACATTTTCTCTGATTACTTTAAATGTTTTTAATAGTGTCATTCTATAGCAGTCGAATGTAAAGTGCCTTGTCCGAATGACAATCGTATGCTGGCGAATGGAATAGCATGGTGAATACTTGAAAACCGCAATTTCGCGTGTTTCACAGAGGAAACGTTTCCCTATCCCTACTAATAATAGGGGAGAACTGCGGATGAAAGAAGGGCTATGGTGAGATGGGCGAGACCGCTGAAACGTACGTAAGCCATTGACGTACTACCTCGAAATGGCTTAAAATGTTCTCCCCGACTACATAGAATGTTTATAATGAGATTTTATTAGTCAGTCGTATGTAAGGTCTTCATCTCTTTCTTTGAACGTAGAGCATGTGTGTGTGTATGGAAGGTAATTCTATTACGCATCGATCTATAGCTAAGTGAGTGATCATTTTTGAAGTGATTAGTCTTCTTTTTCAGGCTTTTCTCACTAGCCACAGTTAATATATTCGTGAAATTCAAGATTCCAAAAAAAAACATTAGTTGTTCCACTTTGGGAGCGAGTTGATAATGAATATTGTAGAACTCATTTATGAGGAAACAAAAAAGCGTGTTGACGATATATGATTATCTCCCAGTGGATCACATGTGCCAGTAATGGCACACAAATGTTTGAAGACTTTTCGCGCTCAATAAAGTTTTCTCCCCTATATTTAGTGATTATTCGAAAGCTTGAATCTCTGCGGTTTCACTGTTATTAGTTTCAAAGAAAGACTCTTTACTACGATGAAGCAACGCAAATGATATTATTTGTTACATTCAATTTGATTTATTTGCGCGGCGGGTTCTTCGATACTGCCCTTCATCAGAGTTTTTTTAACCGCTAGATAGCCAAAATCTCGAGAGTTTTGGCGATGTGATTGGCTTTTAGAAATGTTATCACAGAACGCTGTAAGAGCGAAAACAACTTTACATTTCACGCCTGAAATGTCACCGCGCCGCATTGGCGTTGCAGGTGATTTATTGTAATTGCAGGTGAAATTTATACGTCAGAAATATCTTA
Source organism: Parelaphostrongylus tenuis (assembly GCA_019055375.1). Taxonomy (NCBI): domain Eukaryota; kingdom Metazoa; phylum Nematoda; class Chromadorea; order Rhabditida; family Metastrongylidae; genus Parelaphostrongylus; species Parelaphostrongylus tenuis. The sequence goes on along the minus strand of JAHQIW010000221.1, from coordinate 17,202 downwards.
CCGTTACATAAAAGATGGAATATCACGAATGAACTTTTTATAAAGGTTTTTTTTATATAAAAAGCAACTACTTCTCTTGAAAACCCTGGTTTTTCTATGATATAATCACTTCCTGTAAAAAATAAAAAACTTTCAGCCTTTAGTGTTCATTTGTATCTTGCAAAAAAGTAGTTTTAAAGCATAAATTCTACAACTAAAGACCTCTGATGTGATTGTAGGAAGAGCACGCGTTTGTCATTGTTGAGAATACGGTACTCTCCCCAGCACCTATATTCAGCAACAAAGGAATTTTTCGTTCTTTCCGGACATTATAGTAGTTATTCTATAGCTTAAATTTTGAGATTTTGGGTGGTGTAATTTGTTTCTTGCAAGGCCATTTTATTACTGTGCAAACAGTACGAAGAAAATTTTGGTACTTTTTCGATATGTAAGCGCCATTTCGAGCCCTTGTAAAGAACGTATTTCTTGGTCTTTTTCAATTTTCATCCTCAAAAATTTAACTCAAAACTTATTTTGATGTTTTTTGCGAGGTTTTAAAAGCAGCTGATGCCATGGATCAATTTTGTTCTACCAGCCGAGACTGAAAAGTGGTGATGTACCAGTGTAATACACTGTGCCGTCACCACATACGCCTCCCTCCTTGCTACAATGCAGTGCTTAATGTGGAGCGTGGGTCACTGACGAGGAGGGTGAGACCTCCGAAACACCGGTGTATGGCCACTGTCGTACCAACCTCGCTTAGGCTTTGAACATTCTTATTGAGATTATCCTCTCTTCACTTTCGTCCATCAAGAAAAAAGACGTATTTTCTGATCTTTTCTAATGTTTAAATACTTAGCTGATGGATTAATTCAAAAGAATTTGAATAGTGCACTTCGCTTCCAAAAAGGCCTTGTTATTTGCTGAAAGAGCAAAAATAATAATTTGCTCCTCATTCAAAGATTTCTCGCTAACCAGTTTCTCTCTTATAGTTACAAAAACCATACGATAGATCAAATTCAAAGGATTCCAATAATATTTTTGGTTTTCTGAGTGGACTTCTTAGTGTTCCATAAAAGCCAAAAGAAATTTGGATTTCGTACTCGATGCTTTTTTTCATTTTGCAAATGCCAATTTTATTTTGACTGTTACAGCGTGATACAAGGTCGATATCTAAGACCAAATAAATTATTGGTATTTTCAAAATTTAATCTATCGAATAATTACTATAACTTTAAAGGAAAAGCTTTGGTCAGCGAGAAATCTTTGAATGAGTAACAAAAATATATTTTTACTCTCTCAGCGTAATAAAAAAGTCTCTTTGGAGATAAAGTACACCACTAATATTCTTATGATTTGAACTATCGAATGGTTACCTGAACATTAAAAACGACCAAAAAATACGCCTTTCCTAAGACATCAAATTGAGAAGCGAATAAATAAAGTGGTTCAGTTTTGCAAAACCCAATCTTCTTTTGGCTGTTACAGTGTAATGCGTGGTTTGTTTTAAAAAAACAAATCATTCGAATTCTCAAAATTTCATCTATCGACAATTTATCAAAACTCCGAAGGGAAAGCTTTGCTCAGCGAGAAATCTTTGAATGAGTAACAAAATATTATTTTTGCTCTTTCAGCTCAATAACAAGGCCTTTTTGGAGATGGATTACGCCATTCAATTTTTTTCTATTTAGGCTATCGAAGACTGCTCAATTGTTAAAACCGAGTGAGAAATGAGCTTTTTCTGAAGGGTCGAAATGGCGCTTGGCGAACGGAAAAGTGGACAAAATTTTATTCCATACTCACGCAGCTTTGGCTATGCAAGGCTTTTCCTCAAGAAATTCGGTAGTTATTCGACAGAGCGCATTTCGACGAATATAATAGTGCTTTTTATTTCCAAAAAAAAACTCTTTATTGCGCTATAACATTGGAATTATTCCATTTCACATGCGGTGCGCTTACATTGTACAGGTATGTGAATGGACTTCGCATCGTTGGCATCAAGTCATCACCTTTCAGTAAACAGAAGATAGCCTAATCTCAAAGATTTCAATGGTGTGATTGTCATTTAGGAAAGCCTCTTAGCAAGGTGTAAAAAAAAGAACAATATTGTTTAGCGCATTTGAGTGCTTTTCGTTTGGACAGAGCTTTTCAGAATTTTTTCCGATTCTGAAGCGCAAATCTCCACGATTCAAACTGTCTGCTTGGTTTTTCAGAAAGGCTTTTTAATGCAGTGTTACGGTTAAAAGAATATTAGGTTTTGCTCTCGGCGTGCATCGCACGCCACGTGTGAATTGCGCTGCGTGACCGTGACTGGCGCCGAGTGCGAAGCTCAATATTCTTTTAGCTGAAACAGCGCACTATAACGTCCTTATCAAAAAGCTAACATATTATTGCAATTGTCGAGATTTGTGCAATCGAATTGTTACTAGAAGTCTAAATGAGAAGCCTGTACAGAAAGATGCTTGAGTGTGAAATGAAATTTTGTTCCTACTTTTACAGTATAATATAATATCCACCTAATATCAAATACACGCTTGAAATTTTTGTAATCCAAGTTGTCGAGCCATTACTAATACGTCAAAGAAGCATGAAAAATGCTTTTTCAAATATGGGTGCGTATAGGGAAAAAGTACCGAATACTTCTTTAAAGACACATATTTCTGACCAATAGTTTGCATAATTCCGATGTTCCAAGCTTTTACTCGATTACGATCACTCTTCCTCTGCCAGAGCTCTTCCACTATCCACAAGTTTCCAACTTTTTCTCACATACGTCAACTATCAAATAATTGGAAGTAAACGAATGATTGATATAAACTTAGTTATAGTGAGAGCTATCGATGAACTAATATCGCATGCAGCATGCATCATCATTTTTGACAAACCACTCAGTGTTCAAAGTCTTAAATTTTGAGAATTCGAATTTTGGGTTTGATATTTCATGTGGCCTTTGACTGCGGTGTAAGAGTAAGAAGAAGTCTTATTACACACTCAACTAATATCGCTGGCAATGCTTTTCTTTCCAAATCTCGATGATCATTAAATAGCAGAAATCTCAACAATTTCAACAGTATGCTTGGTTTTGAAATAAGAGTCCTTTGCACTGTTACAGCCAAACAATTTCTGGATTTCGCACTAGGCGCGCACTGTTCAGGTATAGTGCGGGAAGTTTGCTTAGTTTTGCGACGCAATTTATACATGACCTCGTGTGAAATGCAAATTTAATTTCCGCGTTGAAGAGGAATAAAAGGCTTTATTGAAAAACATGTACGTCATCAAAATTGTTGAGATTTAAGCTATTGGATTTTTGGAGAGAAAGCGTTGTTCAGCGAAAAATACCTGAGTGAGAGATGAAATTTATCTATACGGAGGGCATTATCGACTAGCAATTTACTATTTATTGTTTCACTATTCAAACACAATCAATCTCTCCGTAATAGATCTCATTTCTCCCAATTTTGATCTTCCTAAAAATGATGAGGTTCAGAGGTCGAAGCACGTGTCGAGATTTCTATAAGTGCCGTATAATTCCTTTGAGGAGCCTCAAAATATACTATCATATCATCACATTGTTATTGTTCTTGAGCGAGGTCTATAAAAGTCGAAAAGAGAGGTGACGTTATCTTTTCTTTACGAGTGTTTTCTTCTCTTTTATTTATCTTTGTCGCGTGGAAAAACGGGACCTATTCCAACGTACGAATTCGTCTGGAAAACTACTACAGGCTATTAAAAGGCATTTATAATGTTTCACCACGTTATCAGAGCTCTCGAAATTGGAACTGTAGTACATTTATAAACTGTTGAGCGTTCGACTCCTTTGAATCCTCAACAAATGGACTGAAAATTGTCAGTAAACTGAGCTCTTACCGTACCCCGTCTCTATCAGATAAGAGATATTACTATAATATCGACGTACACAAACAATCCAACATAACCATGTTAACGACCGACATTGGCTTACAACAAATACACACCCAGTGATGCGGATAAATCCAACTGAATAACAAACTGAAGTGAAAGAGATTGGGCGTACCCATGACACATAGACTATGAGCTCCGAAGACATCACTTCGCAATTCACAAGCAATCGTCGCTTCCGCACGTTATAGGCTGCCTGCGCTCTATCGGCTGAGACTAACAAAGATCATGTCAGTTGTCATTATTACATGCATATACATCGCAGGTTTGTATATACCTAAGACAATTGAGTGGTGAGCAGGAACTCTCTGTTTTGCTGCTTTTGATCACCACTCAATTCTCTTAGGTATATAAGAAACCTCATAACACTGCGAAAATACAGTTAAAATACTAGAAATTTCGAGTAATAGTCATTACAATGGCTGTCAGCTCAACTGGGTTTATAAAACGAAATTGCATACCTGACCAAACCTGCTAAAGGTTGGTGGCTGATAGTTAACATAGAGATGGTGAAGAATGAGTGGTGGAGCAAATGTGCCTCGGTGGTGTAGATGTAGTATGGATGAAACGCGGGTTCGATTCCCGACTGAGGCCGCGTTTGTGCCCACAAACTCAATTCTCCTAGGCATTTACGGAACATCATAGCACTGCGAAAAATGTAGTTAAAATACTAGAAATTTCGAGTACTGTAGGTTCGAAAATTTAGGAGAAGCTCGATAACCTCTTCTCGATTTTGTCTTTGAAAAGCTCAGGAGTGAATACGACTAAGCCAAAAAATTTCTGAGTTGAACAATTCCTGGTCTGTTCCTAGTACGCTTTGTAGTCGATGTTGGCTGCTCATTAACGAGAGGATCATATCCGCTTAGTTTCATGAAATACGCGAAGGTAAGCAGCACAGACATGAGAAGGAGTCTCATTTGGAAAATATCACGGTTTATGAAGTTGCGACAACAATGCAGTGATTAAAAAGTTTTGCCAACGAGAAGTGAAGGAGTGGAAAGAGAGGAGATAACTCGGTTGAGATGTGTCATGAAATTTCTTTTACGTTCAATACATCTGATTAGACGATTTCGGCCTTGTATAAATTCTGGATGCTTTGCATTTGATTGACCAGCACAGTATTTTTATCACACTATGAAAATATTATTTCTGACCCGAAAAGAGTGACATATGGGTTGGAGTCCCGGCTTAGTCAAAATTTTCCACATCATTCAACATCATTGCGTATATCTGTAACATCATTCCACCTGAAAAAGCGGATATACAAAAACAAAAGAATTCATGTCGATCACTTCTTTCTGACTTTAACTCCTAAGGGACTGCGAAAGAAATCGATCCACGCAGAGCAAAATACGCGATTCTGAGCGTTAAGGGAAAACCGTGTTTGAATGAAATGCTTAGACCATGGGCATTATGCAAACCATTGGTCAGAAATATGTGTCTCCAGAAAAGTATTCTCGGTGCTTCTCTCCCATTCGCACCCATATTCAAATTAAGTATTTCTTATCTCTTTTCGACGCTTTAGTAATTATTCGACAGTCTGAATATCTAGGTAAAGGGTGTGTTTTATTTTCCAAATAGTTTCTATATTATTGCTGAAAAAGTGAAGTAAAATTTTCGGTACTTATGTGCTAGACGGCGACAAATTTTTGAGACGATCTCATTCGCTGGTCAGGATCTTTTCTTAGAAATGTTGATAGTCATAAGGAATTTCAAATCTAGCTACAATTTACGCCGCCGGTTTTTCAGATCACCATTTTAGTCCGCTGTAGCATACAGAGTGAAATTTCATTTCTCATTCGCCTTTCGCCTTCATTTTACCACGCTTATGAATTCCTGGAAGCATGAAAAGTATATCAGTGTGCAGACAATTTTCCGGAGCATCAGAATTCATGTTTCTATCTGAAGGCGCTGTCGATCTGGTGGAAAAATTCCAAATTGAATAACAATATTTCAAACGCGATCGGTCGTTCCGCCCCAGCCCCGTTCCCCGCTCCGTGAGTTGGCCGATAAGCAAGGTCGCCGAAGAGGTTCATAGCTGAGTAAAATGTGAAGGCAAGTCACAGCAACGACTTGTTAGTAAGATAATAACCTGATCTAACTCGACAGAGATGTACCGCATTATGCGTTGAAATGGCGGCAACTAATGCTATCTCATTGAGGATTTTTTTATCGCATCGACAGAAACTTCGAATAAACAAGCGTGATTTTGACACAACGGAAAATTTTGTACACACTGACATGCTTTTCGTGCTTATAGCAATTTATACTCGTGGTAAAAATGAAGGCGAAATGCGAAGTGAGAACTAAAATTTTTTTCTGGATGCTACAGGGTTAAAAAGGGTATTTCAAAAAAAACGACGACGTATAGTTGCAGTCAGAGATTTAAGCTTTCGAATTATTATAAATACTCTTCATGAAAATTGCCTGTTCAGCGAATGAGAGTGGCTTAAAAATTTGTCACCGCTTAACATACAAGTACCATTTTTTTCCTTCACACTCAATCATCTTTCGCTGGACAGAGGTTTCCTTCTAGATTTCCAATAACCATTCGATAGCACAAATCTCAATCAATGAGCTTGGTTTTTGAGAAAAACGTTCTATTGTGTTGTTACACTTGAAAGATCATTGAGTTTCGCACTTGGCGCCTTGTCGGTCGCGCAGCTCAATTTACATGTGGCGTCCGGTTCGCGCCTCTTGTAAAGCTCAATGTTCTTTTAGCTGTAACGACGAACTAAGAAGTCTCCCTCAAAAACTGAGCATATCCTTGAAATTTTTAGTTAATTTGCCGAGATTCGTGTTGTTGAAGAACTGCTGAATTTTTTGAGAAAAGGCATTGCTCATCGACAGATGCTCAGATGTTAAACAACATATTCTTTTCCCTTTCACAGTGTAATACAGATACCTCTCAAAAAATGAAACACATCTTTCGATTTTTCAAGATTTAAGCTATCGAGCAATTACTAGTATGTCCAAAAAGAGAGCGAAAAGTACTTTTTTCGAATATGGGTGCTGATAGGAGAAGTAATGCATCGCGCCCAATGACGAGCACGCGCTCTCCCTAATCTCACTCAAACTACGTTTTAGAAATACCTCCACTTAAACCTCGATCGAGTTGTTTAAGCTGTAGAAGATCTGTTATCAAGCTACGTTCTCCACAGGACAGGCGATACAAATGCTCAATAAGGGTTAAAAGTTTGTTTTCGTACAAGGTTGTGGTATTACCGCTGGAAAATCAAGGTTACCAAGATGAGTAGTTATTCTTTGTATCAAAAAATCTTCGTAGAAGGTTCATTTGTGATATTCCACTTTTTATGTAACGATAAGACACCTCTGAGCTATAAACTTCACCTATAAATACCAATAAACCACCTATGACGCCCGGGCGGCGGGTAGCATTTTAGGTGTGAAATGTGATCTTCTTTTCGCTCTTACGGGCGTTATATGGCAACCTTTCACAAAACCAGCTTCATAGCAGAATCTTCGAGATTTAGGTTATCTAATGAGCATCAAAACGTTAGTGAAGAGCCATATAGCCGCCCCAACGGAGCAAGTGAAGAAAATTGAGTGTGAGAAGTAATTTTATTTCCGCTGTTACAACGTAACAAAAGGCTTTTTTGTGAAGCTAAGCATGTTTTTGGAATCGCAGAGACTTAAACTTTCGAATGAATAACAAATACCTAGAAGAAAATTTTTTGTAGCAAGAAAGGTCTTCAAACAATCGTGTACCTGAGCCAGTACACGTTGTCCCTTAGGGGTCAAAATCTTTGCTCGCTCGCTGGCAAAGTATTTCTTTTGTATTATGCCCGCATCATCGAACTGTGTTTTTGTCTATATAATTCGTTAATTACTTCCAGGATTATGCACGGCCACATTTTTTGAGTACAGTACACCATTTGAGAGAGATGTTAAGATTTCAGCATTAGAAGTATTTACAAATAGGAAAAAATTTGCTTAAGGAACTATAACCACATTTGTTCACAATTTCAAGAAATGAACGAAAGAATTCACTATTCTACAAGGTTGAAGAAAAAGTTCCTTAACACCCGAGAAAATTATAAATTTTATGTTTGTTTCACACAGTATTGCTTATTGTGAGTTTATGGGAATATCTCAGGAAAATTTGTACAAGAAACTCTCACGAGAACGCTAGACATAGTGCATCAAATTTTAGTTTACTTTTTGGATATCAAAGTTGACGACGAGGAGAATTGGTCTTCGAGTTTTGACACGCTATAGCTGGAAACGACAACTTTCAACAAGAGGTATTGCGAAGGAGATCTATGTGGCAAAGGTGAAGGAGCTATGAACCATGTTAGGTGTTGCAAGAGTGGTACAAAGCGCAGTGGTGATTTCAGTCTCGAAGACCAACCCTATTTCGACCGGCCATTGAATTCGTACGATGGAAATCCAGCTTTGGATACGGAACCGTCATCTAACACTCTTCAATTGACAATAGAAATTCGCGTTAATCACAAGACGATTCTGAATCGTCTTCACCACTTACTTTGCCACAAAGAGCCTCGCCAATATCCGCACGAATTCGCTGAAACTCGAGCCAATCGTAGCGTTGAAGTTTGCCGTTAATTGTGCAGACGCAACGGTCGATTTTGAAAGCATATCGTGACGTCCGAATGAGAGATGAGTTCACCTGGTCAATCACGATCGGAGCAAACGTTAGATTCCAAACGGTCAAGATCCGTCACGAACTTCACGTCAAAATCCGTTTGGCGGAAAGGTCATGACCATTTCGACCTCTGCATAGAATCACTAAATAGGTGAGCTCCTCAATAAGCTCTCTGCGCAATTTTCTGCGTGATCCGTGTTTGGTGAAAATTTGCAGGTATCTTGCATTTCGGATTTCTTGCGAATGGTCGCGCCATCAATGCCGAACTCTACTGAGAGCAGCTAGACAGAGTCTATGATGCCTTGAAGGAAAAGTACCCAGCGCACTGTTTCACCAAGACCTCACACCGCAATGAAGACTAGGGAAAGTTTGATCAGTTGGTGGAGTTGAGGTATTGCCGCACCCAGCCTTCAGTCCAGATGCTGCGCCGTCCGATCTGCGGTCTTTTCCGCTAAATGGAACATTTCCTGCATGGACGTCGATTCAGGACATTTGATCAAGTTGAAGAGGCATGTAAGGAATATTTGATTCAAAGCTCAAGGAATGACGATTTCGAGTAGATCTGGAAGCTTGAAAATCGTTAGCAGAACATCGTGCATAATCATGGGCTTTATTTTGAAGAATAATTTTTGTTGTTTTTCGATTGAATTTATTTATGAACTTTGAATTTTCAGCTGGCAGATTTATAACATCATGAAGGATAAAGAATAGAGCTCACGGCGTTGATCAATCCCTGAGGGACGTGCCGTGCATTCATCTTCAATTTTTAACCTCGTTTGAGGTGATTGCAGGCTTATCTGGCCTTAACAGTGACTCGCGGTGGCCCCCGCCGTATTGAGTCAGTGGTGCTCATCCTCCCAGGCAAGTTGAGACCAGTGCGGTACCAGTTTATCAATACCGGATGAATGGACGCCTTGATGAGCCATGAGCGCAAGATCGAACCATCGACCTTGTGAGCGACGCAGAGCACCTCAAACCACTGCGCCACATGCGCTCTTTTATAACATCATACCACCTCTAGAAGCGGTTATAATAAAAAGGAGTTCTATTTGATCATCGAATTCCTCTGATTATACGGCTCTTATACTATGGACTTCAATGTTATGACGATATACACCAAGAATTCACAGAACGCTGAGCCTCGGGCAGGTGTTAATCCCAGCGCCTCATCCTTTCCGGGTACACGCCTGACCACTGCACCAGCGGCTGCTCCTGTTCTCCTATTACTCTTTCTACTCCGAGAAAATGATGAGACTCGGGTTCAGTTCCCGTCACGGTCAAAGTTTTGTATCTCACTCAACATTTCCGCGCCACTGCATGCCTATTTTTAGCACTTCATTTGATCCGTCATCACAGTGTTTTCCTTCTTTTCACTGTGCAGGTCCCAGTACTTCAAGCATTCAGTCCGTTTTTCGTCTTCCTCTTCAACCGCGTAGAATACTGGTTCAACGAGTCTCCTAGCAATCTCGAGGATAGCCTTGCTATGGCGTCCTCATAGGACGTTGTTGATGACTGTCGAAGAGAGATGGGGGTGGAGCTCGGCTTCACGCGCGCCTTGACGAGCATCACAACCACTCGGCCACGGTGCCATCTACATTTTCGCCTCCAAATGTGCACATTGCGGACACAGCGCATAATAGGCGTGAATTTTTTTAGGATATTCGTCCTCTACCTCATTATTTTACTCGCTGTATTTGACCTCTGTAGGCTTCAACGTGTCTCCATTCATATTTTTCTCTTTCTTTCTAGTCATTTATAAGTATTTTTTTTTCACCACTCTAAAATTCCATCGATAGGAGCTGTCTGTCTCGGAAAGTAGCACTTGATTGTAATCAATTGTAAGCAATTCTTAGTGATTTTCATTTAGTCCTATTCTTTGAAATTTTTTAGATCCAAAAAATATTTCATGACCGAAAACGCGCGCGTGTTTGTCCGGTTTTTTTTTGTGAAAATCAAAGCGGGTTCTATTTGGTTATGAGGGAACAAGGGAAAAACCAATCTCACTCGCTGGATAGGAAATTTTCATACGAATGTTAGTAATTATTCGAAAGCTGAGACTTCAGGCTACAGCGCCTCGTCGCCGGTTTTCAAAAAAGGCCTCTCTTGGCGTTGATACAGAGGCAGATTTCTTGCGTGGCAGACGCGCGTATTTCTTGCCGGACAGAGCTCTTTCTCTGGACTGTTAGTTATCATTCGATAGCGTAATCGTTGCTGATTTCAACGCTGTGCTTGTATCCTGAAAAGATCGTTCCTCTGCTGCGCAGTAGGTAAAATTACGTTGATTCGCATGCCCCACCAAGAGGGACTTTGGCCAAGTCACGTGCAGCTGACGCGATGTCCCAAGAGCGGTCTGAGATTGATCGATCATCGCCTTAGCGCACGTGGCTGCCCCGTTAGCGCATGTGAATTGGCCAAAGATCTTCTTGGGCACACATACGAAGTTGAATTAATTTGCCTGCTGCGTTGCAGAGAAACGGTCTTTTTCAGGATACAAGCACAGCCTTGAAATCAGCAGCGATTACACTATCGAATGGTTACTAATAGTCCAAAAGAAAAGAGCTTTGTCTGGCGAGAAATATGCACGTCTGCAACGAGAGAAATCTCGTACTGTAGCAACGTCAGAAAACGCTTTAGCGAAAATCGGCGACGCAAGGTTGTCACATGATGTCTCAGCATTTCGAACAATTACTAACACTCCTATGAAAAATCCGTGTCCAGTGATGAGGTGAGTTTTTCATTTGTCCCCTCGTAACCGAAAAGAAGCTAAACTAAACTTTAGTTTCTTTAGAAATGAGCACATGTGGCGCAGTGGTTAGAGGTGCTCTGCGTCGCACACGAGGTCAATGGCTGGTCTCGCGCTCATGGCTCACCAAGCCATCCATCCTCCGGGGTCGGTAAATTGGTACCAGACACGGTCTCAGACTTGTCTGGGAGGATAAGCAGCGCTGACTCGGTTTAGCGGGAGGCCACCGCGAGTCATTGTAAAGGCCAGATATGCATTCAATCACCTCAAACAAAGTTAAAAATTGAAGATGAATGCATGGCGCATCCCTCAGGGGTTGATCAACGCCGAGAGCTTTATCCTTTTTATCCTTTTAACCGAAAAGAATCTTAAACCGGCCTTATCTATGGGATTTTAGAGTGGTTTGTTTCATAATCTACCAACTCGTTGTTTTTCGTGTCTCATCATTTTCAAGCCTTTTTTCTTCTCTTTTTCTTTTTCTTCTTTTTTATTGATTCATTTCATGATCTATCGACTTCGTGGTGTTTTCCCGTGTATTTGGGCTCATGCTCTGTTCAGCTTTGTGTTTTCCCAAGTAGCTCTTGAATTCCGTCTTTGAGGATGGAGATTGTCTTGCCAAATCCTCCGTCATGTTTCTCGTGTGGCGAGGGAAACACTATTGTAGTCGGTTTTGTGGACGGAATCGTCCAATATGGCTCTTTTGGCTCCTCCAGTAACTCATTCCAGGTGATCTTCTCCTACTTTTAATCGAAAAAGGTTTCCGTCAAGTGTAAAGGATAGAGCTCTCGGCGTTGATCAAACCTGAACCGAATGCGCCATGCATTCGTCTTCAATTCCTAGCTTCGTTTGTGATGACTGGATACATATTGGGCCATCACACTAACTCGCGGTGGCCTACCGCCGTATCAGATCAGTGCTGCTTATCCTCCCAGGCAAGTCTGGTACCAATTTCCCGTCTCCGGAGGGATGGAAGGCAGTTCTTTTCCGTTACCGGGAACAAATGACTACTCGACAGCATTTTCTGGAGAAGAAATTTCTCATAAGAGTGTTATTAATCATGCGAAGGCCTAATTCTCTGGTGAGAGCCGTATATGTCCAGTTTTTCGAAACACCCTTTTGTAACGCAGTAAAATCCAAAATAAAATTGTGTTCCACACAACACACGTTTTTTTTTTCTTATCTCACTTATATCTCACTGGACAATCTCCATTAGCAGAGTGATAATACTGATCGATAGCACAAATCTCGAAGAGCTTCAAAAAAATGTTTGCTTTCTAGAACAAGCCCTTTTGATAGCGCTACAGGGGCAAGAGAGCAATTGCGTTTTGCATCTTGAGGATCAGAGCTCTTTCCTTATGCTAATAATAATCGTTTGATAGCGCAAGATCATGTATCATAAGGCTGTGCTTATTTCCTGGGAAGACCGTTCCACTGCAGTGTAACAGGAAGAATAAAGTAGAGTTTCGCATGTTCGGCGACTTGTTTAACGGCTAATCTATGGGGCTGGCGGGCGAGGCAATTGATAAGACCTTACGAGATGGACGGCGTGTGTGGTGCATCTTGTTATTCAACTGGGAATTTTTTCTCCACTTTGGAAGAAATTCCACGTGAAACGATTGACCCAGATACTACGTAATTTACTTTACGCCTTCTTATGCTTTTCATCCTTCCAGTGAATTATAAGCGTGATAATAATAAAGGCGCGCTACGGATGTGAAACATAATTTTATTTTGGATTTTACGGCGTTATGAAATAATGTTTTGAAAAACCGGCCACGTAGCGCTGTAGCCAGAGATTTAAGCTTTCGAATGATTACTTACATTCCTATGAAAATTTTTTGTTCACCGAAAAAGATCATTTCTCTATTTGTTCTCGGATAACGGAAAAGAACCAGAAGGTTTGGTGAGCCATGAGTCCAAGAGTGGAAATATCGGCCGCATGTGCGACGCAGAGCACCTCCAACCACTGCGCCACATGTGCTCGGTGTGAATTTACGGTATTCTCCTTATACTCAATCACAAAAGCTGCCAAGAATCCGGTTTCTCTAATAGTTAACAAGTCCTTAGTATTTCCTTCCGTTGGATGCGGAAGTGTTTGAGGACGTCAAACATGTTGATCTCTGTGCAGAACTGAACAGAACTGAGAAAAAGTTCGAAATTTTGACCACAGTTTAGGGTAGACTTATGGCTTCTATAAGGAATCACCATCATTTTCTCGAGATACACGATTGCAAATCAAAATTTCCGGTCCGAAGTCTCCCAGGACTAGTGGCTTTGAGAGAGTGATGGCACGGTTTTCTCGCATTTGTAAAAATCTTAGTTATCAAAATAGTATGCAAATATAGGGGACTACACTTTGTTATCTTCTTCGGTTAGACGAGTCATCTAAGTGAATGTACGAGCACAAGTGGCGCAGTGGCTAGAGGTGCTGGGTTATACACACGTGATAGATCAGTCGATGGTCATCTTACGGTTTTTGCATTCATGGCTCATCAAGCCTTCCATCCCTCCGGAGTCAGTAACTTGGTACCAGACTTGCATGGGAGGATAGCGGCACTGACTGGTACAGAGTAGGCTGCGGCGTGTCATATGTGAAAGCATGTATTGAATTATCTCAGATGGGTGATGGATGAAGACGACATGGCGCATCTTTTAAGGATTGACCAACGTCGGAGCTTTATCCTTTCATCCTTTTGTTTTCCAGTAATTGTAATGGAGTTTAAAGACTGATACTTTTATCCATATAATCCAAATGAATGCACCCACTCCCTAAAAGATGCGTAGCCTTTCGGGGATCATGAGAGCCCTTTCGATGCTCATCGCGCGACGTCAAGTCTCACTCAGTTATTATAATGGCGGCATCACATCTCGTGGGCAAGCAGGCGGATAGTCAGTCAGACACGCATACATGCATACATGCAGATGCTGACCGCCTGACTGCAGCGCAAGCGAGCGCACGATGCTGCCTGCCTATCAAAGCTGGTCCTCAAAGGGTTATTAACATAGGATCTAGCTCTATCTCCTATCGAATTGTAATTTCGCAACTGTCTCTATCTCTTGTCGAATTGTAGTTTCAACTCCGACTTGTTCCAGACTCAGTGGAAGTTTCAAACAAAAGGAAGTGTTCGAGGAGTGGCCATCAGTCACGATCAGTCGGAGGTTTTTGCAGTCACAAGTAACAGAGGCATTTCATGTTTCGATGTGGAAACGGGAAAAAGGTGTGGATCTGTTGCTCTTTCAACAAAATTTATCCGCATAAGTGTCTTTCTTTTCATAGGAAACGTTGCCTTCGACGAGGACACGACGAGAAACCAACTTCCATCTGTCTACGCGATCCCAATCTAACTAACAGATCACACCATTTCAGTACTGGGGACGAATCGGGCGAGGTGAGCGACTTTATCGATATCGAGAGACTGATACTTTAGATACAGATATCGCAACTCCCTTGGGTTCTGATTAACATAATGTGTAAAAAAGCTGTCATGACCGGTGTTCCAGATTCGAACATGGGATTTTCGAGCAGATGATCCGAGAATTTGTGCCTGGAAGGAACAGCAAGCGGTAACCTTTTCTGTTTCTTTTGTCGATCATAAACATTCGTAGTACTAAATTCTTTTATTTGACTGCCACTTGCAGTGGTATGATGTTATAGTATACCCAATATGTGGAGTGCTGTGCAAAAACGTTTGCGTCAGCCGGCATTCGAACCCAGATCTCACTCTTTCCGTCGACGCCGAGACCGTTGACGGTGGCTGTTGGCAGACAACGCGTTGTAGCGTAAATAAGAGTGCTTTGCAAAACAAGCGTCGGTAGTGCAACGGTTAGCATACGCTCGCGGAAAGAGTGAGATGTGGGTTTGAATCCCGGCTGACGCAAACGTTTTTGCACAGCACTCCACATATTGGGTATTCGTAGTACTTTTCGAATAGTAAAAAACGCAGTGAAAAAGGACTGTTTTTGACCGTAATCATTCGTGAGCTCTTTGAAGAACAAATCTACCAAGGATTACTGAGTTTTGCTGAACACTTAAACCCCACAGGATGTGAATGCGTTGAAGAACGACAACCGACATAATCTTTTGTCAGCCTCAGCCGACGGGACGCTGGCCGCCTATGACGTACGAAAACGACGACTGCGTGTGAAGAGCGAAGTGATGCCTTCGGAGCTCGTTAGTCTCTGTGTCACTGATAAGTACGCTCTCCTTCAATTCTTTTCCTTATTCAATCGAATATTTCCCCATAAGTGGGTGTATATGTAAGGTACGTATATGTCGGTGGACGTGATGGCTATCTTGAAGTCTTCGTCCACGGCGATTATGGCAACATCCTTCAACGGATACAGACAGGATTCGATATGGTAAATGTGTAGTTCGTTGGCGACCTCTTGTTTCTGAGCCGAGCATATGGTCTGTTATGGGCACTTCTATAGTGTACAGTGCAATACACGCGTAATTCGGCTTGACAGCCTCGTCAGTTGCTCAGTGCCTTTCGTCTTTGCCAATCTGGGAGAACCCAATCCCTTACATAGAATTGGCGCAGAAGTACCTATATATACGTGCCATCAACTGAAAGGAATCACTTATTGACGCTGTTGTACACTCGATTGTTTTTGGCTGAGATTTATGAAATATCAGGTACTTATATGTTAGACGGCGACAAATGAAAAGCCTATCACATTCTTTGAACAGGAACTTTTCCTAGGAGCATTAGCGATAATTTGAAAACTCGAATCCGTAGCTAGAGCCCCACGTTGTCGGTTTTTCGAAACACTCTTTTACAACGCTGTAAAATCCAAAGTAAAATTATATTTCACACGATCACGTGGTTTTTGTTCGTTATTTCGCTATATTTTGCTGGACAAGGTTCCTTCCTCACAATGCTAGTGCTCATTCGACAGCACAAGTTTCGAAGAACTCAAAAATGTGTTTCTTTTGATAGCGCTATAGGAGAAAAAAAAACATTTGTACTTTACAACTCGCCGGACAGAGCTCTTTCTTTAAACTCTTGTAATCATTCGATAGCGTAAGTTTCAATTCCAGTGCTGTGCTTATTTTCTGGAAATATGATTAGTAAGAAGAATAAGATTGAGTTTTAGATTTCCTGCAACCTTGTTCATCGGCTAATCCATGGGGTCGCGGGGGGAGAGGGCGGTTGATATATACCCGGGCCGTCGGATTATGGGATGCAACTTGTTGTTCAATTGGGAAGTTTTTCAAAAAAAAAAAGAATGTTTTAAGCGTAAACGAGGTTGGTACGCCAGGGTCATACACCGTGTTTCGCAGGTTTCGTCTGTCTCCTCGTACAGTAACCCCGCCCCACATTAAGCCCTGCACTGTAGCAAGAGGGAGGCATATGTGGTGATGGCATAGTGTACAATGACACTGGTCCATCACCATTGTTCAGTCGATGGATTTGGCTGGTAGACCAACATTAATCCATAAGATTGACTGTTTTTAAAACCTCGTGGTAACATTTGAGATAATTCCAAAAAAGAATGTTTTAATCTTAAACCGGCTACGTGGGTCTTTAGCCAGAGATTCAAGCTTTCGAATGATTACTAACACTCTTGTGAAAAGGTCCTGCCCAGTGAATGATACCGGGTTTTCATTTGTCGCCGTCTAACATATAAGTACCAAATATCATATCGTTCGGTTCGAGTGTTGTCCATGAGTGAGCGTGGTATTAAGTAATTACTCGAAACGAACGGTATGTCATTTTATAAATACCAGCCAAGAAGAATCGAGTGTACACACTACCATTCAGTGATTTCTTTCACATGATGACACGTGTAAATAGAACGTATGCTCTTTTCTGTGTAAGGTGTCGTGTCTACCTAAGAAGATTCGCTAAGACGAAAGGCAATGTGTTACTGGAGAGTCTGTTAAGGCCTAAGCACGCGTGTATGACACTGTATAATGATGGGGTCAATGGAA